>VMRN01000136.1:371584-504607 GCA_010277015.1 Poeciliopsis turrubarensis | reverse complement strand
ATTATTATTATTATTATTATTATTATTATTATTATTATTATTATTATAACTCTTAACTGTTGTAGTAGTAACAGAAAAAGACATAACAAAGATGGATAAATAAATAAAAATTTCATTAATTCTTAAAACAAAATTGTTCAAGGAAAAAATCATTTTAGGAGTAGTTTTACTACACTGTGCTTTTTACTTTTTCTCAAGTAATATCGCAACGCTTACTCAGCTTTCTGAGTTTCTACTCAACTTTCTCAATGCTCAGCCTAGTGTGAATAATTTTACTGAATGAAGAAAAAGCAGATTTAGCCATAATTGAACCAGAGACTCACCTGTAGTTTATGTGAAAGTGAGACAAACATAACTTTCAATTTTTTTGTCTGTCTGATGATGTTATTGTACAAAATGCTGTGAATCAGAAGTTATAACGGTTTACTTGAGCAGACTTTTTACCAAAAACATTTTAACTCTTACTTGAATATTCTCTTAAAATTATACATTTTGCTTTTAGTGTGTAAAAGCAAAACGTACTAAGTAAAAATATGTTGAAGTAATCCTAGTCTTGCTTGAGTAAAGTTTTGACGCTGCTGAACTCTACAACAAAATGCCACTCACAATATGGCTGCGCCGTTGACTTGAAACGACGGGTTTGTTCAGAATTCACTCTTTTATATGTTTATTAGTTTCTCTTTGGTCATTTTTATGTCGTCATTTATCAAGGTCAGCGACGAATGTTTTATATATGTATTTTTAATACATCAAAAATACCGTTACAAAAACAATTTGTCGGTTATTTTTTGAGCTCCTCTTTTCAAACGGTAGATGGCGATAAAGTGCTCTGATAAGAGCCACGAAGAACAAGCATCGAGCTGTGATTGGCTGGTATTATTATCCAATGAGGAAACCGTCACTTTCAAACTAGACTGGCGTTGCAACTCTTGTTGTTTTTTTACGGATTTTGGCATTCCGTCCGAAATCACGCTGGTTTAAAGTTTATGCTTTTGAACTAAAACTAAAGATCTTTTAAAATACCTCCTGAAACACAAAATACACTTGTCTTCTCCAAGGTAAGTTTTCTTAAGCGAATTTTTTGTTGAAATTGCCACAGTTAGCAACAGCCCAGATGTGTACGTTCAGTTACTTTTCACTGTTTTAGCAACAGTTAAGCAGTAATACGTTTATAAACTTATTTGCGGTTTGAGTCCGTGTTCATTAAGTTTGCTGACTGGAGTAAGGGAGAGGTGAGCAGCTCGATCTGGTCATCAGTTTGAAACTGTAGTGTTAGTCTCGGTCTGGTACTGATTCTCTTTATTTAGGTAATAACTGCACTTTCCGTCACACCACATTTTTACCAAATGAACACAGTGTGCAAGTGATGATGTTATGTGAAACGTAATATATTTTCTTCTTTACTAATTTTAGAAAGGGTGTGAAATTTTTTCTCCATGTTTATTTACATATTTTACTATAGGACAGACAAAGTTGGTATCAATTGTCTCCTTTTCTTCTCTTTTTTTTTACCCGAGTTGTATTGTTCCTGTTTCTTATTGTTATTCTTTTGAGACAGCATGTATTGAGGACAGTTTCAATACAATGGATGTGGATAAGCTGGTCAACTGGTTTAGCCACAACTTGTAAATACCATATAAAGTTTCATGCCACACCCATTTGACCCCTTCAGGTGGTTAAACTCACTGGCTTTTTCCGCTGATTGTTGAAAATTTGATAGTAACATTTCCAACAACACTTATTTTGTGTGGCTAAGATGAGTATCTGAGCCAGTTTTCTATGAATAATCTGAATTTTGTTTGCTCTCAGTGTTTCAAAACTATTAGGAAACAATAATGTTGTAATGCTGAGTTGTCAAAATTTATTTAAACTTGTCCATATTCTGCTCTCTCTCTCTCTAACTTCTTCTGTCATAAAGTCAGTGGAAGTCAATCAGTGTGACCAAATATTGTATTAGCCAGATGAATTTGAATGAAAGGCGCCTGAAATAAAATCTATGTTTTTGGCAAATAATTCAGATTTTATTTTGTAGACCCTTCAATGTCCTTTGATTATGAAAATATGCAAACTAACAGGTTTTCATACAAAGAAAAGGAAGCAGCATTAGATCAAATTGTTTTAACAAACACCAAACTCTATTTTTTTATTTATTAAACTTCTGGAATGGTGGGATGATATGTTTGTTAGAAATTGGGAATAAAATTCATGTTTTTTGTGATTTTTCTTTTCTTCCACAGAGAGCCTGCTTTAAGATTGAGAAAGAAAATGTGCTTAAAGCCTCTCTAGTATTGTGCTTTGTTTTTTGAGAAGAGGAAAGTCCTGTTTCAGTTTTCCTCAAAGCAAAACAAAGGAGTTACTCTCTCATGGCTAATACCACAACAACTCAAGCCTCATACATCACAGTGGATCCACAGGCTGATGAATGCCGTGAAAATGTTCCACCTAGGGATCTTAAAGCTGTTGACTCTTCAAAGCTAGAAAACGCTGAGAGTTTCACCTTCCAGTTGGAGGAAGATGGTGTGAATGCTTTTGTCTCTTCCACTCCTGCTTTGAAGAATAAAACCAGTGATTCCCAGGCAAAGTTGTTGGTATCAGGTGTCCAGTCTGCTCTAACCCCAGTCTTAAAGCACCTAAATATCTGGAATAAAAGCGCATCTCCAGAGCCTTTTAAACTTCAAAACAGTCCTAATCCTGCTGTTCCTTCAAGTTTTCATGCTGCAAACTGTCAAAAATCAACCAGAGACTCAAGGACACAAAAGAATGGCGAGGATTTCTCTATGATCAATGATGAATGCTTGCCAGAAGTTACTCTGTTCGATCTTACCTCAGATTCAATGATGCACCTGACAATGAATGATTCAGCCTTCCCTGAAAGACAACATGCATCTCCTCAGCTTTATAGTAAAAAGACAAACACTTCAGGTCATAAAAATAGCTTTTGTGCAAAGGTGGATGAATCTTTTCAGAGGGATCTTTCATTCCCAGGGATTTTTAATGACTATTTACAAGACATTAGTCTCCTTGAAGTTACTCCGGTCTCTCCAGTCGGACACATGTCCTTCATGGACATGGAAGATGGGAGAGCTACGTCTGATCATAGCGATCAAATTATGGCAGAGAAATCAGACACAGTCACAATGGAGAAACTCTCCAGCACGAGCGGAAACTCTTCCCATAGTTCAAAGCAAAACTCAATTAAGGCAGCCTTGGAGGTAACTCAGGATGCTACTTTGGAAAACAGCAAGTCTTCATCTGAGTCCAGTGAACAAAAGGTGGAGAAATCTCAAAATCCAGGCGATGGCACTCAAGTTATTAATATTACTCGTGATCTCTGCTCCTCTTGTGATGCCTCTAACAGTGTCGACATCTCTTCCTCTGGCATACAAAGATCAACCCATGAGGTTTCCCTTGAACCCAGAGGAAACCCTGATTGCATAGAGGCTGAGATGGTCACAAAGGAGTCACAACAGAGCCCAGAATCAGAGACCGGTGGACAAAAACTAGAGATTTATCAGAGTTCAGACACACTCTGTATTCAAGCTATTAATATTACTCAAGAAAAACCCCCCGGCTGTGACACGTCTGTACAGACTGCACACTTGTCTTCTGACATGGACAAATTCCTCCCGGAGTTGGAATCTGAACCCAAAGAAAAACTTGAAGAGCTGCCAACCTGCTGTGACACCGAGTCAACCAACAAGGAGTCACAACAAACCCTGAAACCAGATGTGTCTGCAAACGCTACGTTTGCAGTTGAGCAGCCCTCTATACAGACCATTTCCATCGTCAATAACGAGACTCTAGATCTTCCACCAACCAACATAAGCAAGGCAAAAGATGTCGAGAAAAGCGGAGATCAGCAAACTTTTGTCGACTCTAAAACTGGAGCTTCCTTTGTTGTACATCAGAGCAGCTCAAATGAAAAGGAAACCACATTCGCCGTAGGGCAGAATGCCACTGTTCACGGAGATCCTCTTCAAAAATCTAAACTCCAGATCGGTTCCGCCGTAGAGAAAACTCCTGCTCCACTTGGTCAGCGGAACGGCACATTTGATTATAAGCTTCCCTCACAACTAAACGGCACGATAACTTTGGCAGAGATTAGCTCAAATGACAGTCATCAAAGCAGCCTGGGCGGCTCCTCCACTTCCAAAGCAGGAAATGCAACAATTCCCCTTAAAGATGGCTGTTCTGAAAACAACTCATCAAAACTCCAAACAAATGAACCTGCAGAACCAGAAACCAAGAAGGATGGAAGCCCAAACATGACATTTGAACCAGAAACCAAGAAGGATGGAAGCCCAAACATGACATTTGAACCAGAAACCAAGAAGGATGGAAGCCCAAACATGACATTTGAAGCCCCTCTACAGCCAGCCAATGCATCCATATATCTTTCACAATCAGCCCTTTCCGATTTTGATGAGAGTTTGGTTTTAAGACCTCAGTGCTTGGCGTCTTCTACACCAATGGTGAGCATTAAAATGTTTGGCTTTGAGAAAAAGAGAGAGCCAGGTCACATCCTAGCAGCGCAGAAAAAACTTTATGGGAAAACTACTGAACCGTCAAACACCATCAAACCGTCAAACATCACTGGTGATCGTAAAACATTCTTCAAGCAACCCACAGCTAAAAACCCTTCTTCCAAATTTGCCTCTGAGTTGTTGAAACGTAATCCACCAGCGGCGGCAACAAGCCTGCTGGTGAAACGACAGAAACCAGATGGCGAGGCTGCGAAAAGTTCTGCTGCTCCAAAGGAACAGGAGGTAAAAACATTGGACGCTGCTGAGTTTATGAAACAATTTTGTTGCTTTTGATTTGATCATTTTACTCAACTTGATGGATGTATCTTTATATGTCTGTGGTTCTTTGTATTCCAGAAAAACTCAAGTTCGTACAACCTGCGATCTGTAGGTGAGCAGTGATGCTTCTTCCCAGAAATCCTTCTGCAGATTGAAATATTTTATTCACATCTGGTTTGCATTTGCTTTTACCCCCCTATTCTTATGCATTTACAATAATACATTGTTTTCTAAAATGGTCTGCCATTGCCCTAACCAAAATGTAATATCGAAATTATTGTCTTCATTCTCCTTTACAATATTTTCTACGTTGTGTCGGTCCATAACTTTCCAGTAAAATACACAGTTGTTTTTGGGGTTAATGTGACCAAATGTGCAAAAATTACACATTTTTGCACATTTTTAAAAATGTTCCTCTGCTCCATTTGCAGCCTCCAAGCTGCCGCCGCCCTCTGGCTTGCAGAGACCTCAGGTGAGCGGCATTCCCGTCGGCTTACCGAGGGCGACCCTGAGTCTGAGAGCAGCTTCCTGCTCAAGCACAGAAAAACCAAGTGGACCTGCAGGTTTGTTCACACCTGGTCAGGCTGCACGCTCTGCTTTGCTTAAAACCCAAACAAAAATACGCAGCAGTCTGATGGCAGGTAAAGAAACTTGCGGCTTTTCTAATACATGAATCAACCGTTTGATTTTATAAACATTTTAATGCCTTCGTTTTCTTTTATTAGCTTCCAGTTTTTTACACTTCTTTGAATATTTCTGCTTCTTTTTTCCTTAAAATCTTTTATATTTAGCCTAAATCGTTTGGTTGAAACCAACTTCCATTCTAAATGTACAAAAATGGTTTTCATAATATTAGTCTAAATATTATTTTAGAAATTGATTCTGACAATCAATCAAATAAACATTTTTTATTTAACCTCTTAAGCTTTTTTTTTACATAATATTAGAAGTACTTTAAAAATGTAAGTAAGTAATTAAATTATTTTTTAAGAAGAAAGTAGACATTTATTATGAGGTGCTCCTTTGGTGGATTTGAGCCAGATGAAGATAAAACTATCTGACCTGATGAGTTTTGGGTTAAGGATTTTGACAAACAAAGATGTTTTTACACCATTATGCAAAATGTATTTATATTTTTTACCCTTTTGGCTTAATTACTATGCTTTTTTTCAGCTATTAGTTTTTTATGCGGGGTTTAAACTCCAGTTAGCGATTAATCGATTGCTAAATTATTTCAGTATCTGATTAATCCAATTAATCGTTTCAGCCAGCTCTCTGAATACACATGAAACACTGAAAACTAACTGTTGCAGTTTCTTTCCAGTCTAATTAGTCTGTTTATTCCTCGTTTAGCCGCTAACTCTATCACGAAGATGGCACCAGGAAAGAGGCGTCCTTTGGCTAAAGGAGACGTTTTGCCTGTGTCAAAGAGGAAGAAAACGGGTAAATATGGAAGTAAAGCTGCAGGATGTTGAGATATTTATGCAAATGTTGTGGAAAAGTCCCACACTTGGTGTTTTACACAAGTCTAGATAAAAATGTGTTGCGTCTTCTTTAACAAATAAAAGGTTATTCCTATTTTTAAGGTGCATTGAACTAGCTTGTCAATACAACAATAAGTAACATTTGTTCTTACTGTTTCAGTCTGGATTTAGAGGAACTCAGTGTTTCGGCTGTTTTACAATTTTCCGGAAGTTTGTTGCAGATTTATGGCGCAAAGAAACCGCAAAATACAAATGTCGTATTTACAAATCTTGATTATAGTTATTAGGGAAACTAATTTCCACATTCTCGCTGAAGAACTGAAGCTGATAAACGAGTAAAAGTTATTCTCACAAATTCTTTTAGACACCAACGCAACTGAAGCTCCCGTAACCGTCAGCGACGCCGCCAGCGGGGTAAAGACGGGGAAACAGCCCGCAGCCGGCCACAGATCTGCTGCCCCTGATAAATCCTCCAGAACTGGTCGGTAACTTGGTTCTGATGATAACAAGCAGCAACATACAGTAGATTTAACAATCTGAGCCGTTTCTCACGTGTTTCTCTTCGCCGACTTTCAGATGCTGCAGCTGCAAAAACTGCAGCATCACATGATGTCACCAGCAGGGGGAGGGGCTTAAAGCCGCCGGCAGCCAATCCCAGAGCTAACCATGTGAAACCACAAAGCCAGGGTAAGATGACCAAGATATGATTCACATGCTCACTCCATGTTAAGAATGTGAACATTTCTGTTTGGATTTCATTTCAGTTTCTTAATGTCAGCTGGTGATGGTGAAGCAAACACTGTAAAATAAAACCAGATATTTATGTTTTATTTACACAGGTTGTCCCACTGAGATCTACGATCTCATTTACAAGAGAATCCTAAAATAAAAAAACTCTCAAACACAGTAATAATACAAGTTATTTGTTTAATTGAGTAAAATTAACTACTGTATTTTCCACAGTTATCCACAGTTTTCCATTTATTTTTAAGCAGTTACTCTTCATGTTGTTGCTAGGTAACCAGAGAGTGAGTGAGTTGCTAGGTAACAGAGCGTCAACTGATTCCACCAAACTTGTTTAGCTCGCTGTGAGAGGTTGAGCAGCTAAAGCCGTTCCTCTGCCTACACCTCCCAGAATGCTTTGCGGAATGTTCCATCAGGCGTCTCATCTATTGACATTGATCGCGTGTCGACTGCAATATACTGAGAACTCTGCAAAGTTGATTCTGCAAAATGTAACTAATTTTAAGAATGAGTGGAAACTGAACTTTCCTAAAAATCAAATGATCAGCATCCTCTACTAAATCACTACTCCGAATTCATTAATGTGAGGGATTTTCTGACAGAAAAACATTTTTTGTTTCCTTTCTCTTGACTCCAGGTTGTACCAAATGTGAACATCTGTCGCAAGAAATAGAAAGGTTAAAGGAAGGTAACAAGTTATTATTTTACTCTGCATTTTATGTTAACCCTGTGGGAGATTAAAAACATTTCTATAAGTTAATCAACTACCTTAAATACTCATTTGTTTGAAATGTTTATTGATTCAGGGATTTCTTCTGTTTTTTTCCTACAGTGCTTCGCAAGCATAAAATACCACTGAACGGCTGAAGACTTCCATAATTTTAAAAAAATAACGAAAGTTTTTCAACTACTTGTTGCTTTTGATTAAATGTGGATTTATAAAATAAACAAGAATAAATTTCTATGATTAACTGAAGGACATGATGTTTGTTAAACAGTTAAAGGATTTATAAAGTCTTAATTTTCTCTTGTAAGTGAAGTAAGCATCTGCAACTTTTACTTATCAAACTGAATATTTATCCATAACATTGTGCTGATCTTTGTTTTGAAAACTCAAAATAATCTTCCATGTATTATCAAAACTAAAGTATTGACTTCAGAGGAAAGAACAATACATACTTGCAGTATTAGGCCAACTCAGTTAGACTTTTTTGTACTTATGGAAATTAAAAACAGCTAATTTAAAAATAAAGAGCATTGTTTTCAGGTTTGAAAGTTCTTTGTTTTTTTTTTTTTTGTTTTGTTTTTGTAATGATTAAGGATAAATCATAAACATTTTTTCATTTACATCAGGTTTCTGTCCCTGGAATCGTATAAACTAAGTCTAAATTATTTATTTCTCTAGACGTAGCGTAGAGAATTATGTATAAATCTAAAATAAGGGATGTTAAAAATAGTTTTTTTTTATTTGAGTTGTCTTGCAGATTTCTAAAGCATCTAATTCATATTCTCTAAAAATAAATCAGTACTTAAATTGAGTTTTCTTGAACTCTGAATATGATAGATCATGTTTTTAACATTTTTTATTGAATTTTAGTTTCTAAATCGAATGTATTTGCATTAAATAATATGAAGGTTGCTTTTTATTATTTTTATTTCATTTATTTGGTACGAGCGTCATTCGTGTTCGTCCTCCTAACCAGTTGGTGGCGGTAATGCGCCACATCGTTCCGAAGTGGCGCATTACCGCCGAAGAAGAAACTCGAAGAAGGAAGGAGACGCTGACTGAATTTTATTTTCAGGAAGTGTTTACTGCAATGGACAGGTAAGAATTTCGCAGTAGAGAGGAAACATGACCTCATAGTAAATGTTTTTGTGTTTATTTTCTTTTTGTACTTGAAGGTTTAACTCCCCCAGCGTCGAGCAATAATAAATAAAACGTGATCTAAAGAAAAATCCGACCTTTTTAAAATGATTTTAGGTGGATTAAATACAATATGACTGGTTTGAAGGCCTCAGGGTCTAAAGAGTGAAACAGTTGCGACAACAAGATGCTTGATTTTTTTTTATTTTTTTTTTATTTATTTATTTTTTTAACAATATATTCATAGAAAACGCCATCATGGGGTTGTTGCAGATTTATTTAAAATGCTGAGCTGGAAAAGCAGAAAATATTGAATAAATTCACTTTTAAAACGTCAACCAACCCAGATAGACAACAAAACGTAAACAAAAGTATTTATAGTCCCACTGTCTCTTGGAACAGTGGGACATTTATGTACAAATGCCATTTAGTTGTTTCACAATTATGGTATTTGCATTTTTCAAATAAATGTTATTTATTTCAATAAAATGACAATTTTCAAGTAAATTTCGACATTTTTTTTTTGTCTGAAGACACCATTTCTAAATATGAAATCAGGTAAAACACTTATTACCTGAGCAGTTTCTTTCTAACTTTTACTTTTTAATCTTGATTAACTTCTTGGATTAATACTTTTTATTTTCACTTGGGTGAAAATAAGCAAACGTATTGGTGCTTTTTCTCAAGGACAATTTGTTGGATATCTGCTGCTGTCGATTGACTTTGCAGGTTCATCTAACCCTCTGTCTTTGGAATTACAGTTAAATTGAAATAAATTTAACTAAATTTCAGACAAAATAAAGTTTGTTTTATAAGGATAATTTTGAGGAATTGCACTAAACGACCCTGAAGTTGCCCTTTATCAAGCTTTATTGAACAATCACAAATCAACTAAAGCTTTCATAAATCATAGTCTGTTGGTACGAATCTGTAAATAAAACAGTCCTGAATAATTGTGCTCCTCTGGTGTCACGAATTGAATTTATGGCCCAGCAACACACCTGAAATATAACCTGGAGTGTTTAATCTTTCTGTGTCTGCAGACTTGGAGCTGCTACAGTGGAGCATTACAAGGCAGGCATGGTGCTCAGTGGTGCCGGTGATGCTCTGGGCTACAGGGGCGGGACCTGGGAGTTTAATTATGTTGGACCAGAGATCCACCAGGTCAGTGCTCTTAAGACCTTTAAGAACCCGGGACTGGGTACTTATGGACCTTTATAACCAGCAGCCCAATAGTTTTAGGTACAGATGCAAACAATTAATCAACTTTACGTTAATTGTGGATTAATTCCCCTTTTTTATTTTTAGGTTAAAATTACTTTCGAAATTATTTTAAAGTCCTTTTACACCTGCTTTTAGTGTTGTAGTTTGTTCGCTATCCTTAACTGAGCGGAGCCATTGATGCAGAATCAAAGATGGAGGGGGTTTGGTTTGGGAAACAATATATGCTTTATGCGGTTCTGTTTTTAAAATAAGCACCGACAAACTCCTTAAATAACCACATTAAAAGCCTCATTCAGTCGATCTGCAAGAGGAAGTAATACCAAGTTCAAAAATTACTGATGAGCTCTGAATGCGAGGATGCAGAAAACTTGTAGCATGATGGAGGAAAGGGTTGATTTTTGAGGAGAGACAGGTTATTAGTATATAATGAAAAAGAGTAAATCTCCACCAAAAACTAAAAATTCTGGGATTCTTTTCAGGAATTAGTTCCTTAAAAGAGAAACTTCTGAACTCCAAAAGTCAAAAATTTGCTTGAAATACTCTAAAATGTTCAGATTAATCTCAAAAATGTTCTAGAAAAAAACTTCAAAACTACTTTATTGACCCCAAAAGGAAATAAAATGTAAGTCATTAATTTAGGTTCTTCAAAGAGTTATCCTGCAGTGGTCTGTGCTACACTGAGTCTGAAAAAGCTTCTGACTGAAGACGTTGTGCTTTCCTAAGACAGACTCATGAAGAGGATGGTCAGAGTTTGACTTAGGAAAAGCACAGAGGTTCCCAAACCAGAAACCTGGAAAACTCAGAAAAATACATCAAGTTTAATTTGGATTTGTGCCTAGTGAATCAGAAAATACTTCAGGAAGTTGATGGCAGGTTCTTTTGGTTATTTTTCTCATCTTTAGGAGCTGCAGCAGCTTGGTGGGTTGAAAAAAATCAATGTCCAGCTTCCTGAATGGCCGGTGAGCGACGACACAGTCCTGCACCTGGCAACAGCTGAAGCTCTGACAACAGGTGAGTTATCAGAAAACCCAGTCTGCACCTCACCTTCTTCTAGATCTTCAGCTAAATGTAATTTAACCTTTGCCTGGATTAGGTTTTTTTGCCCTATTAGCACTCTGCTTAACAGAACAATGGATACTGGAAACTGAACTTAACCTTTTCTCTGATAATGTTGCCTTTGTGTGCAGATAATTAAATATTTTTTAAGGGAACCTATTATGCAAAATTCACCTGTTGCATCTGTTCATAGTTTAAAAAATAAGTTCATGTTTTTGGTGTCTGGAAAATGAGTCACTTCAGAAATTTCCCGAACGGAATGTCATATTTGACTTCCACTGCACCGTTACCTAGCAACCCCCACAGAGTTGCGGTCGTCACCGAGCAACCCAAACTGAGCTCCAGCAAATTTGAGTAGCTGATTTTACCGCTGTATGGCTGAAGGAAAAGACAATTGTTTTGTTGGCTTATCATGTAGAAACCTCTTGCTGCATTCTTGTCGGTTGTGTAGGAGGCTCTACTTCTGCTTTTCAAGGATGTAAAGTTCTGTGGTTTCACATCTGTTTGCAGCCATTTTCAATTGCGAATGTAAAAACGTTGAGTTTGGCGGCGTGGCCAACATCAGGCATTAGATCAGTTCGTTCTGAAAGGAACTTAAAAATAGGCGGAAGTGAGGAAACTAAAATCGAATTATCTACGAACGATTTTGTGTGGAAAAAAAAATGTAGTGAACATGTTTTGCGGAGCTCACAGACCTATCCTAAGCATAATAGGTCACCTTTACCTTCTTCAAATTGAGCAAATGTTTGTGTTCCTTGCAGGAAAGACTGAGGAGAAGCTTCTGGATGAAATGGCTTTTTGTTATGTGAAGGGGATGAAAGACATGAGTGGAAGGGCTCCTGGAAATACCACTGCTTTTAGTAGGTTTTAATTATGAAATGATATCATGTCCTCTTGTAGTAGAGATATTTAGAACTGAATGTACTCTTAGATGTTAGCAGACTGAAGCCTGGACAGGAAGGGGGCTACAGAGTGCCGTATAACAACCGGGGTGCCGGCTGTGGAGCGGCCATGAGGGCCATGTGCATCGGCCTGAGGTAAGACTGATCTCTGGGACGTCTGCACGTAATCTCTGAAGCGCTTTGGTATCTAAAGTCTTCCAATGTGGGATAATTAGGCAAATGGATGTCTGGTTTTGACTAAATATTTCAGGTTTTATGCCAGAATTGAAGCAGAATTGTACAAGAAAAGTGATTTTCCATCCCTGAAAAGGCTCTGATTTCTGAAGGTGTTTTTCTGTATAAAGTCTTTGAAAGTGTTTGATATTCAACCTGCACAGTTTTGCAATAAACTGCAAACTGATGTTTGTTTAAAAGACCAGATATGTTCATACACCTAATAAAAACACAAAATTTTTTTTTCTTTTTGTGTAAAATTAAATTAGACCTCTCTTGTTTTATTTATTTATAATTTCCAAATATTTTTTTCTATTTGCTATATCCTAGATTTCCTTGTATGTTGTGTAATTTACCTAAACACAATCTGTTTGGATTCTTTGATGTAATTATTCCTACTATGACTTATTGATCTAATTTAAATAAAGGTTGGCTGATATTTATATGTTAAACATTATTGAAATTGCAGGATTTTTTACATTAAATCAGTGTTTTGTTCTCAGACCAGAAACATGTTTAGTTATACTTTAGTCGACCTTGTCCCTGCTGCAGAATGTCGATAGTATAAGACATTATTAACAGCCGTGAATGAAATCTGTATTTTTGTGGTTCACTTGTTTTGTTTTTAATCTTCAAAATGCTGCAGGAAAAAACTTAAAACTTACCTTGAAAATGATTTAATTTTACTGTGGAAAAAGTGTAGAAATGATGCGTTTCTGTCGTTTTTGAAGTTGCACTGGAGCCACTTCAAAATGCTCCTAGGTTCACTTTCCTCACCAATAAACCCTGATTCTGCCTTATTTTACAATCCAGGTATCCAAACCCTGACCAGCTGTCCTCTCTGGTGTTTGTTGCCGTGGAGACGGGCAGGATGACTCACCATCACCCAATCGGTTTCCTGGGATCCGTCGCGTCGGCGCTTTTCGCCTCCTACGCCATCCAGCGGCGGCCGCTTGAATCCTGGGGCGTGGGTCTGCTGGAAGAAGCCTGTCCCATAGCCAGGAAGGTTATTACCGACAGCGGCTTCGCTGTGGAGGAGAATCTGAAGGACTGGGACTCCTTCTCTAAGCACTGGAAGAGGTACAAGCTGCTGAATTCGGTTTTCTATTGTTGTGAGGAAGCGCTGTTGTTCGATTCAATTACGATTAGATTAAAACTAGTTCCATTCAACTAATAACGTCCAGTAGAGGGCGCCGCTGGTCATCTTTAAGGGGAGCTAGCTGGTGCAAGATGGCGGAGGGATACTAGGACAGTAGAGAAACGGTCCAAACAAAGTCCGGTGCGGGATGTAAAATGCACTTTATTCGGTTCTTTTCTGAAATATAAACTCTTGACAGCCTCCTTAAGTTGATTTGAAATATAAATACCGGACAAACTTCTCAAGTTTCACCTTAATGCCGCTTATTTTGCTGCAAAGGCATAAAAAAGTTTTAAGGTGCGACGCAGACAAATTGTAACATGATTGAAAAAGTCATTAAAATCTCTCACTTTATGGGGCATTAAATGTTTCAAATATTTTATTCTTTTAACATTTTTATATTTCTATTCAGGAATCTAAGAGGTTTCTGTTCTGTTAAGTTTTATAATTATGTTTAAGTTTAATAATTTTCTGTTTATTTGGTCAGAATGGAATAAAAGAATGGAATATACTAAACTAAAAAAATAAAAATAAAAATCTGTATATTATGAAAAATTGAGCCAATCATGTTATGGAAAAATGGTTAAACTTGGTACTAGAGAAAACACTACAAGAAAAAGTGGCTGCTGATGAAGTAAATTAGATTAATCCATTTCAGATTAATTCATTAATCCATAATTTGCATCCCAAGTTTGAATATAATTGATTCTTAATTGGGTTGTAAACATCAGTGAGCTTTTCCCTCTGACCTCAGGTACCTGGACCTGCGGGGAATCTCTGACGGAAAGGGCCCGGTGACCTGGCCCGACCCCTACGGCGTGGCTGAGAGGGATGAGGCCTATAAGAGCTTCAGTCTGGGTGGCTGGGGGGGATCCTGTGGCCATGATGCTCCCATGATCGCACTGGATGCCTTACTGGGAGCCGGTTCAGACTGGGAGGAGCTGATGAACAGAGCTGCTTTCCATGGAGGTCAGTGGTTCAAACAAGAAATGTCTCTTTTGTGTATTAATCGGAGCTTTACAGGAAAGAATTAAACAGAATTTAAACCTCTAGGAAATTTAAACTCTTTCCTTACTTGCATGAGTCGACTTTTGGATTCGAGGTTTGAAACTTGAACACAAATGGCTGTTTGAACATGGAAAAAACAGATTTTGGCCCTGTTGATTCATCCAATTTTGTTGCATGTTTCTGCCTCTAACACTGTCAGATTTTACATTATTTCATATGAAGACATGAGGGTGATTTCAATATGTTTTTACACCTTTGTGGTTTTGTCCAGGTGACAACGACAGCACGGCGGCAATCGCCTGCTGCTGCTGGGGTCTTCTCTACGGCATCCAAGGGGTTCCGAAATGCAACTACTCCAAACTGGAGTACCGGAATCGTCTGGAGCGCTGCTCTGAGCAGCTTTACGCTTTATCTCACTAAAAACACGCTTCTATTCTATCTCTATTTTCGGTGCCTTAAATCGGCACATAAATGGTAGAAAATCTGAAGTCTATAAAAATATACACAATATAAAAATAGTAAATGCATGTTTATGCTCTAATCATGTGTGGATGATTAGATAAAGGTAATATGTTACATAAATCAAAGTTCTGCATATGAAAAAATGTGCCACAACCACTATGAAAAAAAAACCCACACCACTGATTTTATTTTCCTCTGGATTCATAGACGAGTTCAGATGTTTGAAGCAGAAACCAGAATCACTTAAATTGTTATCAGCTCAGTCAGAATCTCCCCAGTGTTAACATGTCGCTCCACCAGAGGGCGCTGAGCTGTGATGAGAAATGAAATATTGGTGGTGCCGTTTATGAAACTGTCTTTCTGTTTTCACTCCTTGCTGTCCTGAGAAACCCAGGAAGAGGATTACAGCATGAATGTTTAAAAATGTTACATTTCATACATGTTTTCATGATGGTTAAATTAAATTTAAAGAAAGAATTTGGGACACATAAAGTGAAGAGTGTGGAGACCTAGCAAACCGGGACCCTTGAAAGCTCACTCTGACTGTAATTACTCATCGTCAAGAAGTGACCGATTGTGTTGAAAAACTGTAAATACAAACACTTAAATTCTAGCAGCTTGCACAAAGACCACTGCTATTTAACCTGCACTGGATATTTTTTGTTTAAAAATGCTTTCAAATAAGCAATTCACTTTAAAAAAATTTTTTTTAAATATATAGTTTCATTCTTCAAAATTTTGTTGGATTTTACAACTCTATAATATATTAATAATTGAAAATTTATTCCTAACTAATTTGGATTAGTAATATAATTTATAGCAAAAATCTACCTTAGAAATGAAATGTATGGAAATGACCTGAATATCAACATTATTTTTTTAAATAATTTCACTCTGCTGCTATTACCTTTTTCATCATGTTGATGCTGCTTTCTACTCTTGTTGCTTTGATAATGCAGATTTTTTTTATACTATTTTTTTCCACAATGCCAAGAGATACTCATGACTTTTAAACCAACATTTGTGCATTTACTCTGATACTGTATCTGTGGTAAAATTACCTTAATTTGTCTTGATATAAGCTGTGAAACAGCTGGGAATGAATCATGAAGAACGTTGTCATCCTGTAGTGAATCGACTGTTTTACTGCAAAAATATCCTTCAGTCGGATTGACTAAACCTTTCAAAATGGCTGTATGTTGGCTCTGATGAATGAAAGATGGAATGTATAAAAGCTACATGTGTTAACAAGATGGAAGAAAACACTTTTGTAATTTTTTTCTATGCAAATAAACTAAATTCAACTCCTTTGCCATTAAGCTGAACTCAGATTCTCTTTGCTTATCACCCATTTACATGCAGATTATTACAGTAACCAGGGATGGGAGAAGCACCCAAAAATTGCTTTAAAGTAAGAGTAGCACTATATCCAACATATTTTTACTCAAAAGTAAAAAGTAGCTGTAAAAGAAATGACTCAAAAGTAAAGTATTAGGTGAAAAGGTACTCAAGTAACTGATTAAACAACAGTTTAATATTGAGAAATGACATAATTAACAGACCAAAATGTGGAAATTTGAAAAATTCATGTTAATTACAAAATAAAAATATCTTTATATCAAACTTTAAAAACTAATTCACCTGACACCATAGTGTCAGGTGACATTATGGTTAAAACAAGCTTGTTTATTATTCAGTAGATGTACAGCGGGTACAGAAATTTTACTACAGGTAACAGTATTGATACCTCATAATAAAATTACCCAAGTCAAAGTAATAATACCCCTAAAAGTAAAGATTCCCAAAAAAGTTACTCAAGTAAATGTAACTGGTCCCAAACTGTTGATTGTGCAGATTACATCTTGACCTGTTTTACTCTTGTTTTCTAAACTAATAAAAACTTTTACCGCTTGATGGCAGTATAACCCAGAAAAGCCCTCTGTCGGTGAGAATGTAGATCTGCAGTTGCACCATCCCAATGTTGTGTAGATCTACAGTAGGCTCCCTTTTCCTGACGCGAAGCACCGGGTGAGGTTGCCGCACACGTTTTCTGTGGCCCTACTTCAGCAAACCTGGATTTTTTAACCTTTCAACGAGAACAAACACACGATAACAACATCTTCAGAACGACATAAGTAAGTTCAGTCGCGAATGCAATAACAGTCATGTATTTTTCTGGCTTGAAAGGATGCTGTAAATTCACTGGAAACTCGCAAGGCCTAATATTTTCACCGTAGTCTATGATAGCATTAGCTTGCTAGCCGCGCCACATTAACGGCGAGCTTCAGCATAATTAAAAATGCTCTTTACTTGGTATTTAATTGTGGAATTCATTTACAAGTTGTTGTTTGTTATAATGTGTACACCTTAAGCGAAAATACAATCTACGTTTGGCTAAATTAGCTCCATATGTTGAAGAGTACGTTGCATCACTGGCAGTTAGTATGTAGCTAGCTAGTTGCTAACGTAGCTCCTGCCTCACAGACGTCTGGAAATGTAATTTATTCTAAAAATTAATGATTTAACGTTTATCAAAAGACGATTTATGGCAATAAAGCCAGGCTGCATAACTGACATAAAGATTAAGTTTCAAACTAAAGCTAGTTGGTTACTGAAAGGCTTGATAAAGTTACTAACGGTAAGATTAATTGTTTGTAACGCCTGAATGATTCAGTCTGAGATGTTTTATTTGAGTCAGGTTGCTGTTTGATATCATGGTATTAAAACGCTTATGTTAATTTTTAGCAATTATTTAACGCTTTTCTTTTAATAGTACGTTTTGCTTGTTTTCTGCGGAGTGGATGTCCTTTTTTCATTTTTTCATAATTAATTTTATTTGTTTTGTTTGTTTATTTTGGATATTTTAAATATTTTCCAGTTCCTGTGTTAAACATTCATTATAATTCAAAGTTTATTGATCTTTGAGAATGTGTTCCTCCATTATATTACTTGAAAATATAGATATTGAATGTTCAGTACATCGACTGACCTCTCTGCTGTGTTATGCATATCATTTCAGATTGACAGCTCCCTTCAGCGATGTCTCGTTTCTTCGCCACCGGGTCTGACAGCGAGTCAGAGGAATCGTCATCCGCCGATGAGATCACCCCTAAAGCGCCCGGGACGACCTTCAAGCAGTCAGTGCATCTCTCCGATTTGTCGTCGCATCAAATCCATCTGTTGAGGTCTCACACAATAATGCTTCTTTTTCAGGTCACTGCTTCTTAGTGACGATGAGGAGGATACTAAACGAGTGGTGCGTAGCGCCAAAGACAAAAGGTGGGTGTGCTGTGCTTTTAAACAGCCTCAAATGGCAGAAATCATCCACCAAGCTCATCAGAAATAATCATTTCCATTTAAATTTCAGGTTTGAAGAGTTAACCAACTTCATAAAGACGATCCGTAACGCCATGAAGATCCGTGACATGTCCAAATGTCTGGAGGAGTTCGAGCAGCTGTGTCGAGCCTTCCTGAAAAGCAAGAACATAGTGGACAAAGAAGGAGTTCCTCAATTCTACATCCGCCTGCTGGCCGACCTGGAGGACTACCTCAACCAGGTCGGCTGCCTCCGTTAATACCAAACGACAGTTGGACGTTTCTTTTACTAAATAAACACCGTTTCTTCTCTTCCTTGAAGCTCTGGGAGGACAAAGAGGGCAAGAAGAAGATGAACAAAAACAACGCGAAGGCCCTGAGCACCCTGCGCCAGAAGATCCGCAAATACAACAGAGACTTTGAAACTGAAATCGCTGCTTACAAGGAGGTAAGGTGGAAATTACAACATCAATGGTTGGGGTTAAAAAAAAAAAAAGCAAAAAAAGAAACAACTGAAGAGGAATAAAAATATTTCTTTCACTCTTCAGAACCCGCAGGAGTCTGCAGATGAAGAGGAGGAGAAGGAGCAGGAGGATTCTGGTAAATGTTTGTCACATTCTCAAGAAACAACCAAGATTGTGGAAAAGCTGCAGATTTTAAATTTTATTAGATTCGTAGTGAAAAATATTTGCACTTGTGAGGATTTTAGATAGGTCTGTTGCAATAAATCAATTAATTAAAATTAGCTTAATAATTCTTTTCTCTTTTTTTCCACCTAAAACTTGATGGCAAAAGGTTTCATTCTCAACTAGCGTTTTTCTTGAAGGACAGTTTGGTTTACAGAGACGTCATGATTCATTTTATTTGTTATATTTCTTAATTTTTTATTGGATATTTAAAATGTCTCTCAGTTTCAGTGTCAAACATTCACTAGAATTTAATATTTATTGGTCTTTGACAATCTGTTCTTGCATTATTTTACTATTACTTGAAACTGGTCTCAAAACAACAATGTTATCATTTATCACAACAATTTCTGCATCCAGCAAAATTTGTCATCATGTCAGGCATAATTACAAGAGTTGAGATTTTCTCAAAAACTCTTTCTTTATTTTTATTTCCCCAGGCTCCTCATCTGAGAGCGACGACGACGATGACGACGACGCGGGAGAGGAAGTGTCCGCAAAATCCTTCCTGAAGAAAAAACCTGAAAGCCCTTCGGAAGCGAGCAAATTCCTCAAGTCTGCCAAGGGCTCTGGGGTGAGACACATCGAGTTGTTTGACCGCCTCAAATCCTTGAAAATGTTTGGATTTTAATCAGGCGTTTCCAAGGTTGATTTCTGTACAAAGTCCTTAAAGTTCTTGATATTCAAACTGCACAGTTTGGCAGTAAAATCAATCTCAGGTTTGATTAAAAGCTTAAATATGGAAAATGTAATTTACAGTTGAAACCAGATATATTTTCTGTCTGAAGTTGAATCAGACTAAACTTTTGTTGTTTTAGGTCAGTTAGAATTACCAAAATTATTTCTGTTTGCTAAATTCCAGTAAAGTTACCAAGAACATTTTTTAGAGATGATAACTTTTTTTTATATAATATAATATTAATTACCTTAAAACGATTTGTTTGGGCTATTTCAATGTAATTAGTATTTATTATTCCTAATGACTTATTTATCTTTTGAAATAAAGGTTAGATAATAATTTATATGTTAATAAATATAAAAATTGGGCCTTTTTTTTATTAATGTTTTGTTCTCAAACCAGTGAGACGAATTTCAAAACATAAAATCTTGTTCTATTTTAGTTTACGTAGAATGTAGAATATGATCATGACGTTATGAAGAGCTGTAATAAATTATATAATAATGAATTGAAATTGTTTCGTTTTTGTTTGTTTTTGGTTTTTTTGTATTGCTTTTATCGCCAAAGTAGAAAAGTTTTACTTTAAAAAGGTTTGAAAAGTTCTTGACTTTGAGAAAAGTGTACAAACAAACTGTAAATGTTCCAACAGGATGAGTCGACATCTAGTGATGAAGACGACGACGATGAAGACTGGGGCGGAGACACCGAGGAGAGCGGCAGCGAGAGCTCGGATGACGAGGAAGGGAAGAGCAAATCTCTGGCCACCGTTTTCCTCAAGAAGTAAATCTGGAGTCTGACGGTCGAGCGGCCCAAATCGCTCTGCAGCCAAACGGGTCACTAACCGGAGCGTTTACCGTCCTCAGGGTGGCCGGCGCCGACAAAGCCAGCATTAAGAAGGGCGAGAAGAAGAAGAAGCCGAAGAAAGAGCGAGCTGGGGATGTGCAGGAGGGGGAGGGGGATGGAGACGACTGGACATATGTTAAAGGAGGCATCCCTCTGGTCAAGGTAGAAATTCACATTTTGCATTTTTTATTCTTCCATTTTGGTTTAAAAACACATGCTGCACATTGTTAGGCAGTAAGTTAATGTGATTTTGGTGTCTGGAAAATGAGCCATTTCAAAAACCTCTAATGTTGCACTATGCCGTTACCTAGCAACCACACCTGAGCATAACTTGTTATTTAGCAACCCAAGCTGAGCTCCAGCATGTTTGGTCAGCTGGTTTTACGCTGAACAACCAGTGTTTTGTTGTTGTCTTACCTTCCAGAAACCTCTTGCTGCATTCTTACTGGTTGTGCATGAGGCTCCACTTCTGCTTTTCAAAGATCCATGGTTGTATAATTGTGCATCTGCCTGCAGCCATTTTCAAGTGTGTAAACGTTGAGTTGTTGCCTGGCCAGCAGCAGCTTAACTGGATTTACAGTGACAGAGACTCTGAAAGGAGCTCAGACAGGCAGAACCGACCAGACTAAAGTCCAATTGTCTAACAATGATTTTGTGCAAAAGAATGTAATGAATCCAGACCAATCCCAACCTGTTAAAGAAGCATAATGGATCACATTTAAGAGACGCGTCTCTAAAACAAAGCAAATGTAACTGAGCTCTAATGCGGTCGTCGTTCTGGTTTTTTTTTGTCCACCAGGAGAAACCAAAGATGTTTGCCAAAGGCACAGAGATCAACGTTCCTGTGGTGGTGAAGAAGCTCAATGAGATCCTGCAAGCAAGAGGCAAAAAGGGAACAGACAGGTAGGAGGAAATGGCTGCAGCAAACCTTTTCTTCAAAACAAGAAAGTTTCTCTATTTTCCATCTTGTAAAAACCTGATTGAGCTCCTTCACAGTTTGTATTTTCTACTGACAGTAGATTTATGATATTGTCTAACCAGCGTAGTGAACAGATGAACAGCTCAGATTAATGTTGGCCTGTTTGGTTCTTTCCCCGGACAGGGCTGCTCAGATCGAGCTGCTCCACGCTCTGGCAGCCATCGCTGCCGAGAATAATCTGGGCCAAGGCATCCTGGTCAAGATCAAGTTCAACATCATCGCCTCTCTGTACGATTACAACCCCAACCTGGCTGCTTTCATGAAGGTGAGCCTCTGCTTTCTAAATGATCTAACATAAAGGAAGCACTTTAAAATGAAAGGATCAGATTGTCCAGAGTTCTGGTGAGTTTGAGGTTCAGGATGGGTTTTTTGGTCGTCATGTTGCTCCGCAGGCCGACATGTGGAAGAAATGCCTGGATTGTATCGACGAGCTGCTGGACATCCTGTTTGAACACAACAACATCTTCATCGGGGAAAACATCGCAGAGGACGGCGAGAGTCTGATCATCTCAGATCAGGTGACCTGAACGCTTTTTAAAGGTTTAGGAAGAAAACTCAGTTTCTAAATGAAAAGATTTTGTGTTACGAGTCACATGATCAACAACCGGACATTAATACAGGAGAAAAAGATGATTCATCACTACAATTATTATTTTTAACTACAACAAACAAGATAACAAACTGAGAAAACATTTGTACTAATGGAAATAATTAAAGCTCACATTTGTATTGAATATGCAGTTTTTTGTTGTCTTTTCCTCCTTCCTGCCACCAATGTGACCTTGAATGTCTTTAGCTGTACTAAAGTTTGCAGTGTAACAAATCCATGAACCGCTGTGTCTGTGTGTCTGTCTGTGTGTCTGTCTGTGTGTGTGTGTGTGTGTGTCCGTGTCCGTCAGCCTTTCCGGGTGCGCGGGTGCGTCCTGACGCTGGTGGAGAGGATGGACGAAGAGTTCACCAAGATCATGCAGAACACCGACCCTCATTCACAAGGTGCAGAACCGCAATATTATTTTTGCTGTGTCTGTAACTGTTCTTTGCGAATTCGCGTTTCTGTTTCTCTTACTTTCTCTCTGCTTGTGCAGAATACGTGGACAACCTGAAAGACGAAGGTCGGGTTTGCGGCATCATCGATCGGCTGCTGTCCTACTTGGAGAACAAAGGATCCACAGAGGAGATCTGCCGCGTCTACCTGCGGAGAATCATGCACACCTACTACAAGTTCGACTACAAAGCCCACCGCCGCAGCCTCGGCCTGCAGGGAGAAACCAAGGTGAGCCAAGGTCACAGTGTGTGGAGGGAAGAACTAAACTGTCCCAGGAACCAAAACGTATTGATCACAGGATCAATTTAGAAAAACCTTTCTTCTCCTTTGGCCTCTTTTTAAATTACAATTCAATATATACAGACTTCAATATAGATTTTATTTGCAGTTTTATTTATTTTGAATATTCTAAGCACAATTAAGTTCCAACATTATTTATTTATTTGTTCCCAAAATCACTTTTGTCAAAAAAAAGAAGGAAAAAAGACCAAAAAATGGCCGTTATTTTATGAAAGTCACAATATTTAAAGTGTCTTCCATTGTTAAATGTTGATCTTTTAGAATGTGCACTGTCATTATATTTCATTCTGTTAGCAATAAAATGTCCCAGAAATTGCAATAAATGATTTATAGTAATAAATTACTTTGACCTGTTTTAGTGCATCTTTTACTTTCTCCTATGAAATGATAATGTTGTTGTTTTGAGTTTTCCAGTAATATAATGATAGTGAAGATTACATTCTCAGATTTACATTTAAATTCTAATGAACGTTTAACACTGGAACTTTTTAATTATCTGAAATAAATAAACAAAACAACAAATAAACTAAACTGTGAAGTTCTTCAAAAAAAAGTCTGGTTGAGACGAAGCTCCAGACTGAAGACTTTTACCATCCAGTTTTTGGTAGAAAGAGAAAAACAAGAAATCATTCAAATTAAAATGATTGAGTTTGTTTTAACTGATCCTGCGGTTCCCCCAGAGCAGAATAACGTTTTGTTTTATGATGTTTAGTCGGAGCAGGACCAGGAGGAGAGCGAAGGCGAGGACAGCGCCGTCATCATGGACCGCCTCTGCAAGTTCATCTACGCCAAGGACCGCACCGACCGCATCCGGACCTGCGCCATCCTGTGCCACATCTACCACCACGCCCTGCACTCGCGCTGGTACCAGGCCCGCGACCTGATGCTCATGAGCCACCTGCAGGACAACATCCAGCACGCCGACCCCCCCGTGCAGGTCGGTCACCTCAAGACCAGCGGAGACTCAGGCTGAGGAGAACGGGAGTAATCGGGTTTTTGTTCCGTTTTCCCCATGAAGATCCTGTACAACAGAACCATGGTCCAGCTGGGAATCTGCGCCTTCAGACAGGGGATGATCAAAGACGCCCACAATGCTCTGCTGGACATCCAGTCATCGGGCCGAGCCAAGGAGCTGCTGGGCCAGGGGCTGCTGATGAGGAACATGCAGGAGAGGAACGCTGAGCAGGAGAAGATTGAGAAGAGAAGACAGGTAAGAAACGAGGAGAACGCGTTCACACCGTTTAGTCGCCTTTAATCCAACTTGGTCCGATTCCCGAGAAAGTTTGAATAATTCATCAAACTGTAAAAAGAAAGCTTTGGTCTTTCTACAAAGTCTGGTGCAGTTTGAATGCATGTGTGACGCCAAACGAACATGACGTGGCTACAGAGCAGGGGATTCTGGGAGGGGAACAGGTCTTTCACAGATGCACCTTTTGATTGCAGGTTCCTTTCCATATGCACATCAACCTGGAGCTGCTGGAGTGTGTGTACCTGGTGTCGGCCATGTTGCTGGAAATCCCCTACATGGCGGCTCACGAGTTCGACGCCCGCCGCAGGATGATCAGCAAGCAGTTCCACCACCAGCTCCGAGTGGGAGAGAGACAGCCGCTGCTGGGTACGAAACGATCCTCCGAACTCCCTCTGTCAGGGACTCATCTCGCTCTGGAAGCAGAGACGATGAACTTTAACCTTTCGGACCCCCAGGACCTCCGGAGAGCATGAGGGAACACGTGGTGGCAGCCAGCAAGGCCATGAAGATGGGCGACTGGCGCACCTGCCACTCGTTCATCATCAATGAGAAGATGAACAGTAAAGTGTGGGACCTGTTTCCTGAGACGCAGCGAGTCCGAGAGATGCTCGTCAGGTAACTCCTCTCTCCTAATCCGTGGTTTCAGACAATAAAACAGTTTCTGAAAACATGCATACAGTGTTTTTGATATGGGCAGATGCCCAGGGTGACATCAGAAAGGGGTGGCACAACCAGGATCTTTAAAATAAATTGTATTTGTTGTATCTTACCTATGAGTTTTCCCAAATACAAGTTTGGTACCATTTGTATGAATTTGTAGCGGGATAAGTTTCCCTTAGACCTGCTTCCTGCTGCAAAAACAAACCAGATAATTTCTTGCATTCTAATTGGTTGAAGGGCTTCGCCAAGGACACCTGTGTGGATATTTGTATTTCAAGCTTACAAAGTCGGGCATATTGATAAATCGTAGTGAGAATAATCTGCTTAAATGTTTTTAATGGAATGACGGCTCCAATTTTGCACCTAATGTTGATAAAACCGTTTGTAGGAAGATCCAGGAGGAATCCCTGAGGACGTATCTGTTCACCTACAGCAGCGTGTACGACTCCATCAGGTAAACGCATCATCTTCACATAAATCAACTTTATTGATTTATCAAATATTTTGTTTCTGATGGTTGAATTTTGGAAAATCTGGATTTTTCTTATTTCCCAACGATGCACGCCTTGGGTTTTTCACAGCTCAGAGTGACGTCAGCGCCGAGAGCCACCATTTTGTGACGATATTCTCTTAATTAAACTAAGATTATTGTTTCCTGGTCCTAATAATCCATCATGTGACTCAAAAGATTGAAATCCAAAAATATTTTATTTATATTATAAAATTCTAGAAAGAAAAGCAAGGAAAGAAATTGCTTAAAGTTGGATTTGATATGAAAAAATATCTGGGATTTTTATTCATTTATTTCAAAGGATCTCAGAAAACAGAAGAAAATGACAATTCTGTGTTTAGTCTGTGAAAGCAAACTGATTAATTTGCAAACTGACATGTAAAATATATTAGAAGGCATTTAGATTTGAAAAATAAATATATTAAATGTTTTATGTTCTTTGTTTCTGTGATCTGCAGCATGGAGACTCTGTCTGAGATGTTTGAACTGGAGATCCCAACAGTTCACAGTATCATCAGCAAAATGATCATCAACGAGGAACTGATGGTTCGTTTTAATCTTTCTAAAAGGATATAACAAATCTTAGCATTGAGCCAGTGAATTCAAATGTTAATTGCTGAAGGCGTTGAGAACGTTTTGCACCGATCTCCACAGGCGTCGCTGGACCAGCCCACGCAGACGGTGGTGATGCACCGCACAGAGCCCACCTCCCTGCAGAACATGGCCCTGCAGCTGGCTGAGAAACTGGGCAGCCTGGTGGAGAACAACGAGCGAATCTTCGACCTGAAGCAGGGCGTCTACGGAGGATACTTCAACAGAGGTGACCTGGATTTAACCCTGTTACTTTTAATAAAATGGGACAAATTCTGATCTGAGCTGATATGGAAGAATTGCCTTAGACTGAGAAAGATCTGGAAAAACCAGATGGACGTTAACCTTAAAGGAGTTTTTAGGGCAAGTATTTAAGTTAGTTTCCTGTTTTAGGGTCTTTTTAACAGGGCAGGGATGCCGAAACGTTTTGAAAAGGGGATCATGTTCAAAGTAAACAAGGGCTACTAAAATATCATCTGTTGTCTTATGAACAATCTAAATCTCAAATTTTCAAATTCAGATTTATTTATTTGTAAAGTTACAGTGCACATTAAGCAACATGATGTAATGTAAATGTCCCCACGTTAACGAAAAAAAACCTCATTTTTATCTGTTTTCTCCTTTTTCTCCCTAAAAATGAATTAAAGTAAAATCGCAACTTTTACAAGCCACAATAAAATTGAAAGAAGCAAATCAAAACTATTCCATTATCAAAACAAACAAAGTGCAGAATATTTTAATGAAACATACCAGTCTGATTTCTATACAGATATCATCTGCAAGTACTTATGGAAAAATTAATTTCTTTGTTTTGGATTTTCAGATCAGAAAGGTGGATATCAGCAGAAGCAGCCGTACCAGAGAGGTACAGAGTTATTAAGTTGCCTGCTCCTCCTGCATATATTTTGAATAATGCAGCTGGTTTCCTGTTTGTAATTTTAAATACTGATTGTAATTTTTACATTTTGACCTTTTAACAGATCAGAAAGGCGGCTACCAGCAGAAGCAGGGCGGCTACCAGCGAGGAGGCTACAGGAATCAAAACCAGAGCAACTACTGAACTTAGAAATTGTGCTGGGATTTTTTTTTTTTTTGTCACTTTTTCTACCTGGTGTTGTTTTCATTCCACAAAAACCACCAATGGAAAAATGGTTTCAGTTTATCCTGAATCCTCTGAAACTTGCTTCATTACAGCTATGAGATGTTTCAGCATCGCCGCCGTTCAGCACCGAACCCTGAAGATTTTCCCCTCTGTAGCAAAGCAGCGCGGTCAGTTAGAACATGTTAACTATTATTTACTAAACAGTAATAAAGAAAAAAAACAATAAACACTGTCTTGAGTTTGTTTATTCAGAAAAACAAAACAAAAAACTGGGTTTTAAATTTCTTGAACCAAACCAACTTATAGTTAAAACATGGATATGCAGAGCAAAATATCCGTTTGAGAGCAGGAGCTTGGTCAAATTTAGTTTGAGGCTAACATTTGTGTATAATTATAAACCTACAGAGAGTAAGCCTAATAGAATAATTGAGAATATGACTTAGCACAATTGCCTACAATCTGTTTTAAAAAAATAGGACTTATGCTATTAGGCTAACAAAATTTTAAATACACTGTCAGTCGTTGAAATCTGGGCCAAAACTTATTTCTGTGGTTCTCCAGATTCCACAGGGCCACAGAAAATCTTCTTTTAAAATTCCTGTGTGCTTTTATATAATTTTATCACTCAAGTCAGTTCTTGGGTGCTAAATATAATTTTAAAAGGCGCCCAGTGAGTGCAGAGATTTTAAAATTTATTGATAAAACTGATGGTTTTATTAATGATTTTTGCCACAACTGGTCCTGTGGTAGGACATTCATGATTTATGGCCAAAGTAGAAATGAGTTTGATGGCCCTGGGAAGGCTAACAACTGTTAGCATTTTTGTAGAAGAAATTTGGAGATTTTACTGTCATTTCCTTAGATATTTGGTTTCAATTCCTCAGATTCTTCCTGAAGCTTATATTGCCTATTTGTATGCTAATAGTTTCAAAGTGATGGGAGCAATAAAATGCATTTTAATAAAAAACAAAAAACTACACTAAGCAAAGCACAAACATTGAGGGAAATAAGCCGGAAGGTTCTTAATAGACGAGTTTCAGAAGATGGTTGTTTTTCTGGAATGGTTCAGTAGCAGCAGTTTACTCCACTTTAGTCCTCCTGGTTTGTCCCGTTTTCAGATTCTGTCGGTTTTCTGTCATTAGCTGCCACCCCTCATGCTCTGCCTCATTCTGTGTCTGAGCTCCTTCCTTAGCAGGTCTCTTTCTTTGCGAATGCCCTGCAGAACGGTGCGGTTCTCCTGGGCCCGGCGCACCAGATAGGGCAGCGTGTCTTCCACTGAGCCGTACGGCACCGACTTGTAGACAGAGTAACCTTCCTTTGCTGGCCAAAAGAAAAACAACAGAAAGTCAGTGATGCTCTTCTGTACAGCATGAAGGAAATAAGAGTTCATCTCACCTAGTGTCAGGGAGACGTGATCACACATCCCCAGTAGCTGGCCGAAACACACTGAGCCTCCATCTTTTTCTATCCCCAACTCCTCCATCCTACAGTGAAAATACCCAATGTTCATTTTAAACACTCAAACTTTAAATATTCCTGTCCTGTGCAGTCATGAGAAAAGATCAGGATTCTCCACCACAGCCTGGGAGTTATTCTAGCATATTCGAACCTATGAATGTTTAAAGATCTTATTATGCTTCCTTGAACAGGTTCAGGTAAGTTTATGCTCTACAGAAAACATGTTCTTTTTTTTTTTTTCTTTTTGCACATAATTATTGGATGAGATTTTAGTCTGCTCAGTTCTGCCTATTTTGAGCTCCTTTCAGAAAGAGCTGCTGCTGGAGACGCCCCCCAAATCAACACTTTCACTCCCACATGCTGCACACAGATGCACAATTATACAATCATGCATCTTTGATGAAAGCAGAAGCGGAGCATCCTGTACAATCAATAAGAATTCAGGCAGCTAACAACAAAACACTTGTCTTTTCTAGAAGCAATTGTACAGCGCATACAGCAATAAAACCAGCTGACCAAACATGCTGGACCTCAGCTTGGGTTGCTAGGTGACAGCACGATGCTAGCCAATTGTAACTTTTTGAAACGGCTAATTTTACACACCAGAAACGTTTGAATAGTGATTTTTTAAGTGGTTGGGCTGTTTTTTAGAAGCCTAAATCTAAGTACAAAAATGTCCAAAATTTGCATATTAGATCCCCTTTAACATATCAAGCCTTCATCACGATGTTCGATTGAGCTTAAATATCGATATATTCCTCTTAAGTTCATTATTTGACTCTTAAGTTTTTTAAAGCTTTTATGTGTTTCAGTTAGTTTAAAACTCAGTAAGCTTTCAAAAATTTATACATTTTGTTTTCTAAAGAGAAGAGTGACCCTTCATTCTCTCTTTCTTTAAATCCTTAATTGATTTTCCTTTAAATAACCCCATAAAGTATTTTTTTTATGTCCTTACCTTTCAGCAGCTCGTCTCACAGACTCCTCATTGTGAGTGGCCACGATGATCCTGTAGCGGTCCGGTTTCTGTGCTATGGCTTCCACCATCACGTCCAGGCAGCCGTTATAACTGTTGTCACAAGAAGTCATAACATTTTACGGTTTTATTTCTCTCTCTGCTGCGAAAACCTTTTAATTAATGAAGATTTTGAAAATTGATCACTCTTTTGTCATAGCAAATTCAGCTGAGACAAGTTTTAGATTTCGCAACAGCTGAACGCTCTGACAGAGGACTAAAAAATAAATCAAATCAAAATAATTATAACTGCATACGTTGATCGTTTAAATACAAACTACAACCGTAATGCGCATTAAGACAAACAGTAAAACAAGTTTTAATAAGCGGCTTTGGACAAGAATGGCTCTTTGGGTTATAAAGACAGCATGGAGTTAAATTGAGGACATAAAATTCATTCAAAAGAAAAAAAATGTTTGCATTCAACTGAAATAAAGTTTTGGAACTGAAAAAAAATATGAACCAAAAAAAAATTGTACCTGAAAAGTTTTTACATCTTTTTCTGTTTTCTTTTGCAGTTTAAAACCTTTTTTTAAGTTTCAAAATAATTTTTCTGTTTCAGTTTTTATTTTATTTAAACAAACATTATGTCCTAATTTTTGGTCCACAGC
This sequence comes from Poeciliopsis turrubarensis, assembly GCA_010277015.1. Lineage (NCBI taxonomy): Eukaryota > Metazoa > Chordata > Actinopteri > Cyprinodontiformes > Poeciliidae > Poeciliopsis > Poeciliopsis turrubarensis. The sequence continues at coordinate 474,669 of VMRN01000136.1, read as the reverse complement.
ACACCCTGGGTTAAGTATGTTAGCTTCCCATTTTATTTTAAATACTTTGGTCTTTTGTGAACTTTCCCTGAATAATTTTAAGTCATATTCCAAAGAAAGATCCATTATATTATTAAAAACTATGAAGGAAATGTAGATTTGGACTCACTGTTTTGTGCATGAAAGCCAGTTTGGTTCAATCTATTGGTTAAATGTTTTACAGGTCATTAAATGTTTCTTCCAGGCTGTTATTTTGGGTTGACATTTTGAAACTGAGATGGCGATTATAATTTAAATGCATCTTTAGATTTTTATTATTTGCTGTGCATCCAACCTCTTGTTGGTGTCTTCCCAGCTCGGGTGAATGGGATCCACCCGGCACTCCTTCTCTGCCAGCTTTCGCTCTTTGTCCATGTATGCACCTCGTACCAGTTTGACTCCCAAACAGAAACCTTCAGCCTGCGACAGATGGAGAGCCTCCAACAGCAGAGACCTGGAGTCCTGTTTGACAGATGAGACACTTGTCACATACCATCAGTGAATGTAAACAGTAGAAATGCTCAGATGTTCGTAGAAGTTATTGAACCGTCGATTTTGACAACTGCCTTCAGATAACACTGATAGGTGTTCCAGATCCAGGCACCATCTTTGTTAAACTTCTTCATCAGCGCCATGGTGACCAGAGTGAGAGCAGGATTCATGTAGGTGTACTCTGCATCAACCAGTACCCTGACTTTGTTGACACTCGCCTAAAATAAATAACCAACATTTAACAATGTAACGCTTTATCATCACAGCAACATCACAAAAATAAATCTTAAATATGGAATGCCATTTAAATATTTTTTTTATTGCTGTGAAGAGTAGGAATATGGATGTGGGTGAATCCTAAAATAAGTCACTGTGGACAGGAAAACAAATATATTACAGTACAGCAATAGCAACAATACATGTGTGCCAAATTGCCCATAAAACTACTTCTGACTGCAACTGCATTGTGAAACCATTAGAAATATATAAGTTTGGAAAGAGTTACCTCTGCTATTTTGTTCAGTCTTTGCAGACCACACAAGAAATGAGCCGCTTCTTTTCCCTCCAATCCAGGAAACGTTATCATCTAAAAGAACAGTCTAAGTGATTTAAAATGCAAGTGATACTGTGAATGAAATTAGAAAAATACACTGTATCATCTACATTACTCAGTGGACTGCTGGCTTACTTCTCCATCCATCGCTCGGACAAGGAGGCTCAGGTCGTACGGTTGTTGTGCAATCAGGGTTGTGAGTTTGACCTTTGACATAAACAGTTTATTCTTAGTTGAAAGAGGTGAAGGATGTTCAGAAATAGATCAATGGGACAGAGAGACAGACTGATGGAAACGGAGGGCAACTAGGCTGGGCCAATTAGTGTTGAGTCGGCAGAAACCATTAAGAGCAGCTGTTGACAACGCAAACATTTAAACATCTATTTTTCCTCATGTATAGGAATTCAAGGCTGCTAGTGTGTTGGTGGTAAGCCTCAAAAATAAAATAAAGGAAAAATAAATGTTTTATATTTAATCTTTTTGTGGAGGAAGGATCCTTACACACAGCTCCGGGCTGAGCAGAGCCGTGATCTTCAGCTGCATCATCGGATCTTTGCTCCAGGCGTTGCTGTGGGACATCCGGACACATTCCAACATGGCCGCCATGTTGTCATCATATCTCTTTTCTCTAGTGGGGGATAAAGCTTACTTAGAACTATGACATTCAACACACATCCAAATATTAAAGATAATGTCGAATTATTCGTGTGTGTGTGTGTGTGTGTGTGCGTGTGCGTGTGTGTGTGTGTGTGTGTGTGTGTGCGTGCGTGTGCGTGTGCGTGTGTGTGTGTGTGCGTGTGTGTGTGTGTGTGTGTGTGTGTGTGTGTGCTTGTGTGCGTGTGTGTGCGTGTGTGTGTGTGTACTTGTCTTTAGTACCTGTTAAGGACCTTATCTGGTACATTCATCCACCCTCTGAAGACCATTGCCCGTATGAGGACCAAAGTCATTTTTAATGTTGTGGGTCAAGTTTAAACGTTTCTAGTGTGAATTAAATTTTGGTTAAGCTTATATTTAAAAATATAGTGGGAATGGTTAGGGTTAGACATTAATGCAGTGACTAAAACAAATCTAAGTCAAAACCAAGTCTTAATATTTTCTCTTCATTCTGAAATCATTTATAGGTTTGCATATTTGCATGTACATATTTGTTTTTATTTTATTTCATTTATTAATTTTATAGCTAAATTACATGTAAGTTCACAGTTATAAGTGTATTTTTGTTACATATGATTATATTTGTATTTGCTAATATATAACATTTTTGATGGAGTAGCTTGTCGACAGATAAACAGTTTTTCCTCAGGGATACATTTTGATTCTCTAATATGAGTAGAAATACAAAGTGAGCGATTAAATATGAATTACTACAACAGTATTTCACAAAATTTATTTTTTAATGAAAAACTGTGCTTTGTGTCTATTTTAGGTTGACTAGATGCTGGAAGAGGAACAAAACTTGAGCTGACCAGCTGGCATTAGTAAAAAATATAGAGGGCAACACTTTTTTTCAGGGAGCTATTGGTGAGTGTGACATTAAAAACAGTATTTTCAGCTGTTGAAGACCAAGTTACGGGTGTATTTATTGCAGCCTTTTATCCTGTATTAATCAAAGCCTCAACTAAGGTTTTTATTCCATTGAGAAATAATTTAAATGTGTTTTACCAAGATTTTGTGTGATTCACCAAACCAAACTAAAATGTTTTTCAAAGTGGAAGGAAATTGATGTTTTGACTAAAGAAAACATCTGATCTTAATGCAACACACTACCTCCATTGATAAAATATGACAGTGGGAATGCCATGCTGTGTGTTGGTAAAAGCTTCAAAATAGAAAAAAAATTTTTATCTTTCCATATTACAATAATGCACCACTTTATTTTGGTCTATATAATAAATTTGTGAAATATATTGAACTATGTAATGTAATGTGACAAAATATGAAAAAGCTTAAAGGGTATGAATACTTTCTACAAAACTAAGCAGGAATTAAAGGTCTACCCAATGCTCTCTCCGAGGTCTTCCTCAATCGGAACCGCCAACATGGGCCTCAGTCCCAGCAAGCTCATCTTTCCCATGGACTGAGAGATCTCTGTCTCGTTTTCTCCGGCCACAAACTGTGCGTAGACGGTGGGCCGCAGCAGCAAAGAAAACCCTCTCCTCCCCAAGATGGTGCGTGCTGCTGTCATCAGCTAAAAAAGATAAAAAATTATAACTGAATCAAGTTACTTTTATTCAACTAATTAAATACTTCTATCATGTACCTTAAAATGTTATAATTTAGTAGCATTCAATATAAGCCTATGATAAATTCATTTTCAAGTGTAAACACAAGTGGTTTGAAATTAAAAAACAATGAGAGAATAGTTTGTTCAAGAAACTAAATATCAGGATGAAACATTTTCACTTCAGTTGGAGGGATTCAGAAGTGAAATAATTGTGAGGATATACAACTGCGTTTTTCATTCTTCTAATAAAAAAGAAGATTTTGTATTTGTATGCTACAAATACAATAAAATTTGATTATGATTGTTTATTTTCTTCTATGAGTTTTTCTACAGACTCAGTCGCAATTTCTTGGAGATATGTTTTAGAAAAACATGGAGGAAAGATGCTGTTTTGATTTTGGTAATGCTGTATACATATAAAAAGTGAAGGTATGATAAGCTTTTGCTTAATTTTTTGAGGCTACACGTTGTGCTCTTGGCATTGACAGGAAATGTGTTTATCTTTTGTCTAGATTTTTTTCCTTTCTTTTGATTTTTTAATTTTGTTTTGTTTACTTGTGAAAATAATCATAATATTACAAAGACAAATTTGTAGGAGAATAAAGTCATGATAACATGATAGTCATACTATTTCCATAATTTTATTGATTTATTTATTTACGTATTTATTTATTTTCTTAGTACAATCTTAATGCTGTGTCGTAGTTAAAAAGCAACCGAGTTACAAAAAACAAACTGTAAAAAAATATAAAAAGAAGTGGGTTTATTCAGTGCCAAGGACAAAAAAGACAGGAAAGACTTCGTAAAGCTTCAATCTCACCTTACCACAGTTGTTGACCAGCACAGGAAAGGAGCACATGCGGAAGACACCAAGAGCTCGGAGAAGTTCGCCCAGACTCTTCACTCTGAAGGCACTTGGATCCTCAAAGGCCAGGCTGACCGACAGAATCTCTGGCCGCTTCACAGCCGCCATCCTGGATGTGGCGGTACCAATGAGCCTCCGCGACAAGAGGCGAGGGAGGGCCGGGCAGAGGTTAGAGCACAGCATCGTCCCAGGAGAAGGAGAGGTGTGTTCACGTGTAGCTGGAAACCAGGTTATAGAAATATTTAATGTGTTTAGGGTGTGTAAATATATGTTACAGTGGAGAATATTCAATTTTAGACAGTTGTTTTCCTTTCCTGGTAAAAATCCTATAGGAGGAAGAAAAACACCTGCAAAAAACACAAAAGTTTTGAAATTTTACAAAACCAATGTTGGTATCCGTTGACAAGCTCTATAGAAGCATAAAGGTAAGACAGCACACTACAAAACATAAAATCTTACCATGTTTTTTTGTCTAGTTTCAAGCAGTTATCTTGTTAACTTGAAATAAGAAAACTAGCTTCTAATTAATTCTTCAGCAAGATATTGGAGCTCATGATAAGAATTTTTGACTTCAAGCAAGCTCCAGTATCTTGATAAAAAGTTATTTTAAGTTAATTTTGTCTTATTTCACGTGCATTAAGATATTTGCACTAGAAACTAAACAAAAAAAACTTTGTAAGAGTTTGTGTTTTACAGTGTGTCTATTTATTCGGGTCTCATCTATTTTTTTGAGACATCTACTATAGTTTTATTTAGTATTTTTACATCTATGAATAATTTTTGGTAGGATTACTAAATACAACATCTTACTAAGTATATTTATCTAGTTTCTTGTGTTTCTGACGCAAGTATTTGACAGGTACAGAAATCATCTCAAAAACTATTTTTACAGCAGAATCAAATCTAATTCAAGAAAATTTTAAACTGAAGCAGAAAAGAAGAGAAAGTCTTACCATCTGTCCCATAAATGCCACTCAGATCATCTCAGTGATCAAAGCTGGTAGCTGCACTTTGAGGGTCCGGGTGCAGGACTTTTGGGTTAATCAATGACTGTTGGGACATTTGAGTAAACATCAGCCTGACCTGTGGCATTGCCTCATAGAGCTTCACTTGGTTTGCAATCCACTGGACATAAATATAAAGCATTTTATCATATATATTTATCTATGCTGGGAGGTTTTGACATATTTGTGAAATAGAAATGCATAACTGCATTTTGCTATACTTTAAGAACTTTTCTAAATGTGTTTTATCCTTTTACATTTTGAACCAACAAATAATTATTAAATTAATTTTTATTACATTGTTTGGCATTGCCTTTTTCTCTATATTTGCAACATAGTTGCTTTCTTAATATTTTATTGTAAATTTAATTATAATCAAAAATATATATTTGGCATATATTGGAAACATCACACAATTAAACAACATTTATCACTTTTACTACCAGTAAAACCTTTTTGTAACATCACAGTTGCTTAGGGTGGGCCTCTGTCTATGAGAACAGAAAAGATTATACGTCAATTATGGCTTGAATTAATTTTCTGTTACTTGCCTTCCTAAAGGGCTAGTTCTCTGATTTTTAAGGAATCATATTTTTACTTGTTCCAAATGATTAAATATTTACATTGGTTATTCCTGAACTGGATTCCTCAGAAACTGAAACAATTTGAGTTTCATTAAAATTTCTGTTCTATTTTTTACAGTTAAAAACAAACCTAATCACTTTTTAGCATCAAAAGGCATCAAAGCACCGCTTTTTGAAACCTATTTAAGTGGCACAGAAGAAGGGGGGGATTCATGTTGTTGGGGGCCGCCATGGGTGACATTCATGTCAGAATCGCCCCTGTTTTAAAACTATTAGAAACAGTCAGTTTACTTCATTGAAGAAGTTTGTCTCAGAAATATTTGCTCAAATGTGACAAGTTTTTCTGTAAAAATTGAAATAGTCTTACAAATAAATATAAGGAAAGTTTCCATTTTATCACTGATGCGTTGGAGGTAAAATATGGTTTCTTCTAAAAGTGTTTAATACTTTTTGAATTTAAGCAAAACTAGAATAGGTTAGATCATTCAAGGACTGTTGGACACATCATGTACAGTGTAGCCTGACCTGTTTTGTTTTGTTTCTGCTTCTCTTTGTTTGTTTTTTACGTCAGAGGTTTGGAGCTGCAGGACTGGTTGGGTTGTTGTTCAGCAAGATGCGTTAATGTGCAGCCAGGTGGTTTCTATGTGACATTTTCCCACCTGGCTTCCAAGTCTTATGTTATTACTAACATTTTGACCCAAAAATATACTTGTTAGTTTCTTAAACGTTTGTTTTTTTTTGCACAATTAATTTAGACTTGCAGCAAAAAAAAGTAAAACATTACTTATGTAGAACTTAAGAAATCAGAAAAGACAAAAAAACAAAACAATTTAAATAAAAATATTTATTTCAAACCAAAGAAAAACAACATATGAAGTTCAAGTTTAACAACTTAAAAAACAGAAATAACTTGTTGAGCAAAGATAAAAGAAAGAGACAGCAGGAGCAACATATTTTATATGGAATTAAAATGTTTCAAAGTCAGAATTAAATTTAAATTGAGTTTTGGTCAGAATAACCTGCCCAGATTGTCTCACTTTGCCAAAAATTTGCTTGAAAAATATATCACCACTGACAAGATGTTTATTACATAGAGAAAACCATTTAAATCTGACTTCAGCAACACTGAAATACATTAAAAACCTTTGTTCTCAGAAAAATCAGTGTTTGAACATACCTTCTAAAATGATGCTTTTACTGTTTATGAGCATGCATATTTGCTGCAAACATTTACCTGAAATTCAAGAAGCCATAATAAATAAAACATTTTCTGATGTAAGCATGGGCTGATTTAGATCTTGATAACTCAAGTCATTTTCTCTTTAAATTGACTTTTTTTTTTCTCTTGATTTTAATATATTCTACTAGTAAAAATGCAACTCTTCTAATATTATAACTGTATGTTGTAATTAAACACAATTCTTGCAGCCTTGCTCTAAATCTCCATTGTACAAATCACAAGAGGAAATTTGAAATAAAATCCACTTTTTAAAAATATTTTCCGTTTGTAATTTTTATTGTTTACAAAAGGAAGCAAGAAAAAAAAACCAGTTAAAATAACCTGTTTGTATGAAATAAGTCTGAGATTTAAATTTTAAGCGTCTACAATGACTCTAAAACATCGTCATACCAAGCTGTACTTCAAAGTATATGCAAATCATCATTATTATCACCAATATCAATCAGCTGAACAGTTTGGCAAAGTTCACGACTGCTTCTAGTCTACATATTGCTAAATTCCCTTAAAGCGCCTTGAAACCAAACACTAATTTAAAACACTGCTCTTGTGCTGATGTAGGACCCCTGGGAGCGAGGGTGGCTCTGCTGGTGCTGTCTGTAAAGATGCCTGAAGGGTGCAGAGAGAGCGGAGTGGGGATCCTGATGCAGGCGGAGAGGGTATGATGGGAAGGCGGGGTAAAGAGCTGGCGCAGGCGTGGAGGCCGGCTGAGGAATAAAAGCCTGGCGGTGCAGTACCACCTCCGGGGGGTAGGGGGCAGTCGTGAACTGAGGTTGGTGGGTCAAGTTGGGGAAATTCAAAGCAGCACCCGGAGTTACGTTTGGAAATGAGAGAGTTTGAATTTGTTGGGGAAGAGACGGGAACGCAAAAGTGTTGCAGGAACCATTAGCAGGTAAAGTAGCTAAAGAATATTCAGGTTCTGCATTCATTGGGAGGATATTTGGATAAGTAAAAGCCGCCGAAGTGTGAGCTAGACGTCCATTACTTGCATTAGCATCCGGTTCCCCCTGCTGCACCTGGGCGGGAGGAGATGTTTGTGGATTTGACGGACAGGTGAAATCAGCGGGAGTGTGGGGGCTGATTGTTTCCGGGATGAAGGCGCTGTTGGCGGGGGAGGAAGAGGAGTCTGAAGGTGGAGGTGTGGGGAAACTGAAGGAGCTGGAGGGGAAATCCACCGGAGGGAAGGATGGAGGAGCAGAGAAGCCAGGGTCAAAGTTCGCTTCAGCCATGGCTTCTGAGCTGAGAAGGAGAAAATAAACAATTGATATACTGTCTACATCTTTCTATGATGGTATTTCATGGCCTCACAGAAAAGGAGTAAATTTCCACCAAAAACAAGAAATTTTCTACAAAAAATTAGAAATTTTCTGAGTTTCAATAGAACCTACACATTTTAAAATTCAGACATAGATATGTTTTTTCTATAATATTTCTGAATCTCAGCAATTTCCAAGTTTTCTTCTCGAAAGGTTTTGGGGGTTTTTCTAGCAAATCAAGTCAGAAATTCTTTTTTTCTGTTTTTTTTGTGAAAATGTAGTCCATTTTTGTCTACAATGGCTCTAATTCGCCATCGTATCTTTCCCTATCCATTTCATAAGAGTTGTTCAAGCAAAAGCTCCGGGATAAGAAAATCTTTGCTTTTTTTCTCCTTCTCTTAATTTTTAAATTGTACTGTGTGATTTTATTCTTCCATTTGGGTCTCCACTGCTTCTTGTTGGGTTGCTTGGTAACAGGCTGAGCTGTGCTGGGGTTGCTAGGTAACGACATAATGCCTGAAAAATGTGACTCAACATTCTGAAGGGTTTTGAAACAATTCAAAAAACATTAACTTATTGTCAAAAAACTGCTTTTTTTTTTTTTAAGCACTTCAGCTGTTCTTAGAAGCAGTAGAAACCCAAATGGAAATATACTGTTTCGTATTTCCTCACCTTTCAATCATATTGTGTGCCGCTTCGTTTTCCTGCGTTTCCTGCATCGTGACGCTGATATCTGAAATCTGGGAGGTCATGAAGGTCTGGGTGAGGTCCAGTGCGGGCTCTGGGACGGGATAGGATCCTTCCTCGGGTCTGAACCCGCAGGAAGAGTCGGGCAGCGGAGGGAGAGAGGCGAGCGCCAGAGCCTGCAGGTCCGAGCTGGAGGCCGCGGGTTCAGCGGCTTCACAGGGATCACAGTTCACTTCACGGAAAACGGGAGTAAAAATACAATCATCCATGTTTATTTCACACCAAAAACTGAATTAAAATGATAGTTCCTGTCATTTCTCTCACCAATATCCAGAGTCTCTGTTAGAGTGACCATCTTGCGTTTCTGTCTTGCGTCTCTTTGCCTGCAGAAGAAGGAAAAAAGTGAAGTTTTGATCATTTACAATCAGGCTTTAAATTTTTAAGGGAATTTAGTCGTCGGTTACTTTTTGCTGTTCATGCCATCCTCTCGAAAGCCTTTAGCAAAAGGGTTGGAGTTGATCTTCAGCTCTGTGATCTGAAAAAAATATATATATTATTTTGACTCCTTTCCACAGATACTCTGAAGTTCCTTGCAAAAATATTAATCATTTTTTACATTTTGTCAAAATGAAATTACAAACTTTGATGGATTTCACTGGGATTTCTGTGACTGGCCAACAAAATGCATCAATATCTGCTTTTACATTGACAATTAATCACTCAATTAGACATTTCCAAAATAAACATGCTTAATGGAAACACAAGTTAAAAGTTTTTTGATAAGTTTTGGCAGCTAAGATGAGGTGATTTGTTTTGGACATATCGAAATTGGTTTATTTTGTTAAACTGAATGGAAACAATACCAAGTTCAATTTAAAACAAAAAGCCGCACCTTGTTGTTCTGGTAAGCTGTGACTGTGATGAACTGGGTCTCGGGGAAAACGAAGGTGTGCTGTCCTCCGCCCCACCGCAACATGTCTCTGGCTTCCATCACATGGACTCTGGGCTGGTAGCGATGCAGCGAGTGCAGGATTATCTTGAAGCAAAACCAAAACAAGATTCACTAAAAACATCACAATCTATTGAAGCATGTTGCCATGACAACGTATTGGGGCTGTTGTAGACAGAACAATTTAGTAAATTTCCACCAAAAGACAAAACAATTTTGAGATTAATCTCAAATTTTGTAGAAAAAAACAAGCATTTCTGCATTTGAAATGTTGAGAATTTGCTTTAGAAGAACAAAATGAGATCAATCCAAGAAATTTTCTGAGATTAAAAAGTAAAAAAAAAAAATTTGCTAGAAAAATTGAAATCTGCCCTACAAGTCAAAAATTTGCTAGAAAAAAAAACAAGAAAATTTCTTAGTTCTGAAAGTCAAGAATTTGCTAGAAAAAATCTCAAATTTTAAGGTGAAACTTTTGAATCTCACCAACAAAACTTGAAAATGTTTTACTTTTGAATCTTTTTTTTTTTTAAATTAATCTCAAAATTTGAATTTTATCTTGCAATTTTTTGACTTTTTGAGCCATTTCTGGAAAGTTTTTTAATTAATGTAATTAATGTCAGTGTTTCTTGGCAGGAATGTATTTCTCTTCCTTTTTCTGTCTACAAGCGGCCGTAACACGCTGTCGTGCGTTGCACCCCGTGCCACAGCGTGCACTCACATGTCCCTGTGCGTCCAGGGTGTTGTTGGTGAGCTTGGCGTAATGAAAGGAGATGGTGCGGCTCTGCCAGTGGGCGCCGGTGGCGGGCGAGTCCGGGTGGATGAAGACCCGGTCGGGCAGCCTGGCCTCTGCCCCGCCGACGGCCTGCCAGCCGCCGCCCTGGAAGCGGTAGCGGGAGTTATCTGCCGGGACGACGTCCAGCAGGAGGATGTAGCGGAGAGACGGATTCAAACCCGACAGTTTTAGTCTCAGGCCCGGAAACATCCGCCTGCAAAACCGAGAAAGTAAAGAAAATGTTTGTCGTCTTTTAGAACTGCAGGCAGATCCTGATTATTTAACTTTGGGAAAAATTACTTGTTATAAGGAAAGAATTTGCAAGTAGAACTGGCAAATTTTTAAAATCAGTTTCAAGGAATTATTGACTAAATCTCTTACTCTGATGAAAAGTTACTTCTAAGTTAGTTTGGTTTTATTTGAAATGTTTCAAATATTTTCACGTGAAACTAAACCAAATACTTTAAGATTTATTCTTCTTTAAGGTAAATATCTTGCTCAATTGTTATTTTTTAACTTGTTTAGCTACACTAGACTGAAAATACTTGGTAAGATCTTGTGTTTTTGCAGTGTATCAGTTATATAACATGCCGTGTTATGATTACCTGCTTTTGTGCGAAATTTACACAAATGACATTTAATAGATTGTTTTTCATCTTTCTTTATTTCAAAATCTAAATCAAAATTCTTTTAAAAAATGACAAATTTCCTAAAACGTGGTAGTTTTTATTAAGCTGGTCAGAGAGCTCAATAAACAGCTCTTTACATTGTTACTCTAACAGTCCAGATGTTGTAATTTACTGACCTCTGAAGGCCTCAGAAGTTTGTTTGAGAACATAAAATACAAAAAAAGTCATTTAAATGTGTTTTTAGTGTCTAAACATGTAATTTGTAGTTGTGTGCAGAGGAGGCCGACCTGCCCTTCTTGGTGATGATCATCTCGGTTCCCACTGAGCTGAACTGCTTCCATAACGGCGAGTTCTCCAGCTCCATCTTCACCTCGTCTTTTGGCCGTTTGGAGGACGACTCCCCGGCGCCCAGAAGCCTCGGCGCCGCGTCGCAAACGGGAGGAAACTGAGGTAAACGTGCAGGAGCTTCTCTGTCTGCAGAACAAAACTCATCAGTTTTAGTGAGGATACATGATAAACGACTCAACATCCAGCTTCTCAGTCCTTCTAAACCACAGGTGTCAAACTCCAGGCCTCAGGGGCCACAGCCCTGTAACTTTTAGATGCACCTCTGCTGCACCACACCTGAACAGAATAATTAGGTCATTAGCAAGGTGCTGCAGAACTTATCTACACAAGGAGGAGGTAATTAAACCATTTCATTCCAGTGTTTTGTACCTGTGGCACATCTAAAAACTTCAGGACAGTGGCCCTTGAAGACTGGAGTTTGACGCCCCTGTTCTAAACGTTTGAATTTTTATGTCCTGTTTTATGGAGCCAATTTTCTGAATTTAGAAGAACTTACCTGACTTGCATCAATGTCATGTTCTTTTATCTTTCCCCTTTTGAAGAGATGCTAATGCTGCAACATCTTACAAAGTATTTTTCTTTAATTTCTAGTACAGCTTATAATACAATTGACATAAGACAAACTAACTAATAAATAACTTTGAAGCATTAAACAGGAGCTCGTTGTAAGTCAATAATTCTTAGAAATTAATTAAAAACTCAGTACTACAACTTTTTCATCAATGTTGAGGAATTATTACAATAAAACAAGGTTCTATGTCTTGCTGGAAGATTACTTGTGAGTAAGTTTTCTCTAATTTAAAGTGCGATAAACATTACTGGACTCTGAGATGTGAGAAAATAGTGAATATGCAAAAAAAACACAAAATACCACCACGTATTTTTTTTGTCCAGTTTCTAGAGAAAATTAGCACCCTTGGAATAAGACAGACCTAACGTACAAGAAGCTTTTCAGTAAGATGCAGCAGCTTGTTTTAAGTCAATAATTCCTTAATATTGATGAAAAAGTTCAAGTTCCACTGGCGCCGTTGCCTAGCAACCCCATCCGTTACCTAGCAACCCACTGGCAGATTATTTCACTTAGAAGTAGAGAAACTCCCTTCATTGTTTGTTGATTTAATTTTAGGCTTCATGTTACACAGGATATTTTATATTACAATCTTTCATGTTTAAGGCCCATCTGGGGATGCCCATTTCTATAAATATTAGTGTTTAGTTTTTTTTTTTTTTTTATTTGTCAGCATGCAAATAAACAATAAAGAGAGAAGAAAATAACTTTTCACAAAAAAAGTTATTTCTTACTTGTAAGTTAATTTTGTCTCATTTCAAGTGAACTAAGATATTTCCACTGAAAACAAACCAAAAATACTTGGTAAGAGTTTGTTTTTTGCAGCGTTCAGGTCGTACATGTTTCCATTTTTACACTGCAAAAACGCAAAATCTTGAGATATTCTTTGTCTATTTTCTCGTGCAACTAATTAACTTACAAGTAACTTTTTAGCGCGATATAGTATCTTATTTTAAGAAAATAATTCCTTAGTATTGTTGAAAAAGTTCTTCGGAAGATTATTTCACTTAAAACATTTTTTCTACATTGTTATAAATGAAATAATCTGCAAGCAGAACTAGTAGTTACTCATAAATATTAAAGGATTATTTACTTAAAACAAGCTCTTTTACCTCGTAAGTTAATTTTGTCGTATTTTAAGCGAAATAAAATTTTTGCATTAAAAACTAGACATAAATTCTTGGTAATATTTTGTGTTTTTGCAGTGTGAACAGCTTTTACACGTGTTCAGGCCTTCTCACCTCTGTAGAAGCAGTCTCCCATCCGCTGAGGTCCCACCGTCAGACCCGGGAACATCTCCACATTCAGCATTCTTTTTTCTCACCTGTCCTCCTCATTTACTGCAAATAAACTCACTTCTTCACTTGGCTTTTCCTTTTTTCCTCTAAATTAGGTTTCAGAGTTGTTTGATTTTGCTTCTCGCTCGTCGTCAGTCTGTGTTTCTGTCCCTGGTCTTCGCTGTAAGAGCCTTCAGCCCCGGCCGGTTCGGTTAAATAGGTGTGTCGGACTTCACACCTTTGGCCAAATGGTCCTATTTTCACTTCGCTCCTCATTTCTCCTCCCTGTCCTCTAAACTTTACTTCTGCCTCTGCTTGGCAAACATAAACATTAATGGTCGTCATGGATTTAACTGGAAAAATCAGAGCTTTCTTGCATATTAATGAGTCAAACACAAGTGATATTACCAAGTATTTTTGTCGAGTTCCTAGTGCAAATATTTTAGTTCACTTGAAATAAGACAAAACTAACTTACAAGTAACTTTTAAGCAATAAATGGAACCTTGTTTTGCATAAATAATTAGTGAATATTGATTGAAAAGTAATTTATTTAACTTATTTGTACTTTTTCATCAATATTGAGGAATTATAATCTTATAATTATACAGTTCCTGTAATTTGCTGAAAAGTTACTTTTTAGTTCATTTTATAATATTTCAAGTAAACTAACATATTTGCATCAGAAACAAATCAAAAATACTTGGTAAGATTTTTTGTTTTTGCAGTGTAGTATGGTAACGTCAGCAGTTTTAAAAGGATTTAAGAAAACTTACTTTAAATCTGAGTTTGGGACAATACATCTGTTAATTTAAGTTTGGAGAAATGCTTGAATTCAGAAGCTAAAATATCTCCAATATCCAAGATAGATTTCAGTCCAGAGTTTGACTAGGCCACTTTAGGGCCTCTGGTTTATATTCCTGCTGCAGATTCAAAGCAACAGAGGAAAATTAAAGATTTAATCACTGAGAGCAAAGTAGCCTCAAATCAGGTGATTTTTATTGTTAAATCATGACCTCTGACCTTAACTGGAGCAGTTTTTTGACCTCTGTGGTGAATCATCAATAAGCTTTAGGAATAATTTAGATTGATTTTGTTCAATCAAAGACTGATTGATGCCAGTGTTTTTGTTTCTCTACTCTGCTTTAGATTTTGTTTTTCAGATCTTTCAGCCATAAAGGAGATTATATTAAAGATAATTATTATTTCTGCAGCTTTGCTAACAACCAGAACTTGGATTGAACTGAAGTTTGAGTAACAACTAGTTAGATTTACTAATTCAAATTTACTTGAGAAACTTTTTTTAAATTTACTTTTAGGAGTATTTTTACTGTGCTTTACTTTTACTTGAGGGATTTTATTATGAACATTTTCTTTTGCCTGATTTTGTTTCTTTCTGTTATTAATATAAATTGTCATTTTCATCATAAAAATATAACAATTTTCATTTAATTTTATATTCCAATCCATTTGAAGATGTAATTTTTAACTTTTAAATGATTGGTAATTTTATCATTTACTTTGACCAAATACATTTTTTGAGTAATTTCTTGGACAGATACTTTTTTTTGCTAGTGCAAATATCTTAGTTCATTCAAATTAAGACTAAACTAATTTATAAATAACTTTTGAGGAAGATATAGGAGCTTATTTTAAGGCAGTAATTCCTTAATACTGATTTTAAAAATGCTAATTCCACTGGCAAATTATTCCACATATAATAAGACATTTTTTCCCATGTTATAAAATAATTTGCCAATATAATTAGTATTTTTTCCTTCAATATTAAGGAATTGGTGACTTAATGTAAGCTCCTATATCTTACTTGCAATAGTAAGATTTTTTGCAATGTCGGTTTTAATTAGTCAAAATGTCAGATTGGCTAAAATGAAACATCAGGAATCTGTTTATGCAGATATTTAAACTTATTTGAGGATCTTCAATTCACACTAAATCACACAAACTTCTCACTAATTTACAGTTCTTCCATTTGTTTTGTAGTTCTGTGTTGCACATGAAGCAGCTGCTGCGTTTTATGCCAGATTATCCAGATTATGTGAAGCATTTCTCCAGGCAGGTGAGTCTGGTTGCAGTAATGGCGGCCCGCCCCCTGCAGCTGCTTGACGACACGTTTCTTCCTCCCTGTTAAACTCCCTGCAGGGGGTCCGGCTCTGGATGCAGTTTGGCTCACAGCTGCAGTTTGGTCTCTAGATAAACATGAGTGTCTGCAGGTTTTTATACGCGTCTGAGTTCAGGTGCATCTCCTGGATTTGGAGATCAAGACATTATTTACAACGACCAGTTTCTGATTTATTTAGTTTTTTATGTCAAACCTGCTCAGTGTTATCTAATCTTTTTTAACTAATGTTGATTTTTTTGTTTTTAATTTCATCACTCAAGAAGAAAACTCACCAAAATCTCAAAGCTTCATCCTGATTTTCATCCAGATTGAGCTGTAAAACCAGCTTCCTGTCTGTCACTGTGGGGCGATAATTATGTTTCAACAGCTGTTTCTGGCTAACAGGTTGATCAACTTTTTGTCATTGTAGCAACTTTTTTTTTTTTTTCATCTTTATGTGCTTTTTATGGTTAAGATTTCACTTTCCTGCTAATAATATGACTACCTCTTAATAATTTAAATTCTTGTAATTTCCTTAGAAAAATAAGTAAGCAAGCAAAAAAAATCTGAAATTTGATGTAATGTCAAAAAAAATTGTCAATTTTACTTCTAAGCCGGATTATAAGGAAGAGGATTTGGGCCACTAGGAAAAAAATTACATTTTTCTCTCATAATTCTGACTTTTGTCTCAGAATTTATTTATTTTTTCCTCAGAATAAGTTCTGATTTTTTTTCTTAGACCTTGCAATTTTCTCTCTCATAATGTCGGACATTTTTTGGAATTTGTAGTTTTCCGTCGGAATTGTGACTTTTTTTCTCTTGAACTTGTATTTTTCTCTCAATGTCTGATTTTTCCTTTTCTCTCAGAAGTTTCACTTTAGTCGTCTGGAATCAGATTTAAGTGTTCTGAGAAAAAAAGTCAGACTTTTTTTCAGTGCAGCTTAAAAGTCAAATCTCCCATTTTTTTACAGAACACCCAATGACCAATTTTAATCGTTTTTTTGTTTTATTTTCTTGCCTGTTCTCCTTTCAGTGTTCCTCCTCCTCTCCTGATATTTGCAGCAGCTTCTCCAGGCGTTGATGTTGAAACAGAACGCTGTTTCCTGGTTAGCAGGGGAAAGCAAACCAACAGGCCTCCTGCCAGGCTGCTTCCAGCCTCTGCTGCCGACATAAAACGGCGACAGCTGGAGTCGGTTTACACCAGCCAGCTCTATGTGTTGTTCTAGTTGCTGTTTTCCTTCGCCATTTGTGCTTGTCGTCGGGGATGAAAGCGAGCGCGGCTCGAGGGGAAGCGGAGGTGCGAACGTCAAGCCGAGGTCGAGGTCGTTCCACCTTGGTGGGAGCGGCAAGGCGTTCGATGGCTCTTAATGTTTTTACGGACGGACAGGTGAAGCCGCTGATGAGGACTGTTAGTTTTGTTTGGGGGCAGCTGCAAACATCAGGATTAAGAGCCCAACACTTTAACATGGATGTGTTAAATGGCTTGATGTCCACCTATGTTTGCTCTGAGGGGTTTAAAGGTCATTCTTTGAGGAATTTATGACGCATCCCAATCCGCTGTTAGTCGTTATTTGGCTCTAAATCCTCTGAGTCGAGCACCGATTGAACCCTTCATGCAGAAATGACATTTCTGATTCCCTACTTTGCCACTGAACAAGCTTTTTAATCTGACCGGGATTACTTTTGGTCCTGTGCTCTATGTAATTACTTCCTTTTAGGGGAAATTTGTCAATCCACCTATTCACCTTTTAACCCCCCACACACTGTAAAAACACAAAATCTTACCAAGTATGTTTGGTCTAGTTTTCTATTAAGACAAAGATAATAAGTAACTTTTCAGCAAGATACTTTGTTTAAAATAAATTATTCCCGAATATTGATTTACAAAAAAATACTGTCTTATTATAAGTTTAAAAAATATGAGAAGAATATTGAAGAAAGAAATTATTTGCTTTAGAAAGTTGACAAAACTACTTGTTAGGATTGAGTGTTTTTGCAGTGCATGAAGGCTGAAGCCTCTGGGTGTTGGGATTATGTCTCCCTGTGTGTCAACCAGAAATAGATCCACTGCTCGCTCCATGCATTTAAATTACAAATTAAATCCTTTATCTTCAGCTCTCACTTGCAAGATGATGTTTTTTTTTCTAACATGCATAAACGCTACTTTAATCAAGATAATGTACTTTCCATCACAGCCTGTTTTTACGTAGAAAAGCAGCCATTTTAAGTTCAGTTGACGACTTTCGTGTGTTTTATGATTCATTTATAAGTCAGAGTCCTTCAGACGACCTCCAGCGGGTCTCTGTCGGCCTTGGACAGGACCACCGTCACGGCGTCGGGCAGCCGCACGGCGAGCCGCTCCCTGAACACGGCCAGGAAGCCGCGCTCGCTGTTGCTGTGGTCGCTCAGGATGACGCTGGTTCCCTTCGCCACTGCATCCAACACCTCATGGTGGGACATCTCACCTGCAAGATCAGGTTTAACTGCACCACAGGCACGAACTTATCAAGCAAACTTAGCTTAACAAAGGGAATCAACTGCTAAAGATGTGGAAAAAGTGTTAAATGTGACCCAGTTAACCTGTTCCTTGAACAGGTTAGAGTCTGAAATAGCAACCACCCATTTTGCTATTTCTGTTTTCCCATTAACCATATAATTACAGAAATTGGAATTACAAAAATATAAATATATTTTTTCCAACAGTAGCAGAATATTAAAAGATTTGTGGACGTTTGTAATGACAAAGCAGCTTCAGTTTGTGGTTTCAAGATGAACTTTTCTCTACATCTCTCCTAGTTTGTCACAGTTTAAACATTTTATATAGAGAAAGATCATTTTAAAGCTTGTTTTTTCCACATCTTTACCAGGAGTGGCAGTAAATGTTGCCGTCTACAGTTTCGGTTTGTTGGACTGTTTCCAGATTTACCGGTGATGAAGAGGTCGGCCTGGACGCCGCTCAGCACCGAGGCTCCGGAGCCGGCGCAAACCGCCGCAGTGCAGACCGAGGACTCTGAAATGAGCCACAGCGATGACCCGTCATTATTATTACTACTGTCTTAAAACGACTGATTTGTTAAAAATATGTTCCTCTCAGAAGGTGAGTGCAAAACACAACATTCATGGCACGACAACATAAAAGCTGCATTTGAAAAACGACTTGCAACAAGATTCTTCAGACGTTACTTAATTTAAAAAGTGATTTATTTCACTAAACTACATGTAGCGACTAAATTTAATCGTATTTGTTAATTTACTGATATAAACAGGAAAGAAAACAGTGAAAACATTTTAGTGAGTTTAACATTAACTGAAATATATTGTAAGAAATTTTTCATAATTGATAAACGATACAATAAATGCCCACCAAAACCAAAAATCTCTACAATTAGTAAGTTTCCAAACAGCTTTTATTTTATTTCATTTCACGTGTAAATAAATATAAAATAATGGATTTTACATAGATTTATAAAAGCAATTAATTAAATATATTTTAATTTTCAGATTAATATTTTAAATTACTTCATTTATTTATTTCTGAGCTTTTTTCTTTGACAATGAGTGCATATAAAGAAAAAATCCAGATTATGCTTTCTGTGCAGTAAAACTGTACCTTTAACTCAACTAATAAAGATGTAAATGTTAGAAAATATGCTGATTAGTGACGTGTTTGTGTCCAGTTTTGCTCACCTAGTGTCCTGCCTGCTCCCAGAGCCAAACGGAGATTAGCTAATCCCAAATGGGACTTCATCTTCTGGATAGCTGTTGCCACGGTGACAGGCTGGTCCAAAACGCTGAGCCGTCCTTGGCCGTGGCCCGGCAGGGGAGCCTGCAGGCGACATCGTTACTTTACTTCATTGCTGTGGAAAAATGTATTAAACTCCATAGTTTAATCTATAATTAAATAGTTGGGGTTAAAACAATCTAATTAATTGCAATTAATTTATTGTTGAAATAATCTTTAAACTGAAGTTTACAGACTCAAAAGTTAATTTGCTGAAAGAACAACACATTCAGAGCAGTAATTAAAGCTATTTTTGTACAAAAATATATATTTCTTGCATTTAAGGTAAAAAAATAAAAGATTTGTCTGTAAATATGTTTTACCCAGAACTCCTCAAGTCATTTTATTTTTAAATCTCCTTTTGCTGTCCAACTATTAATGAGTTAATTTAAAAAATAACCAAATGATGAGCTCTCCTCTGTATTCATAAGTCGACCAGAAATTGCTGAACTTTTCACATTTAAGCTGCAGATGCATTTTTTGCTACAAATGGCCACGGTTTTACTAATAGAATGCTATGATATTGCATTTTAGGCAATAAAATGTTTATTTTTTTATGTTGAAAAAGAAATCTAATTATCTGTTTGCATTTTTAATACTATATAAAAT
The DNA here is from genome assembly GCA_010277015.1 of Poeciliopsis turrubarensis. Lineage (NCBI taxonomy): Eukaryota > Metazoa > Chordata > Actinopteri > Cyprinodontiformes > Poeciliidae > Poeciliopsis > Poeciliopsis turrubarensis. The sequence continues at coordinate 454,699 of VMRN01000136.1, read as the reverse complement.
AGGTTTAAGTGGTAAAATGAAAAAAATATGGCCATTTTTTAAATGCGATTAATCATCAGAATAATCGATTGCTAATAATCTTTAGCTGCAGACCTAATAACTGTGAAACTATAAAATTGTACCTTCTCCAACTTGAGGATGCTGAGGGACTGGCAGGGAGCGCTGTGCTTTAACAGTATCTGGACACTAGGGGTCAGTGCTGAGGCACTGCAGGTTAAGCTGACATGGATGCCGCTGCTGTCTGGTCTGTGGTGAAGCAAGAAACGTCCTTTATTTTCAATGCAATGGTCTAAAATTTACAGTTTCTTTTGGTTTAAATTTGGTTTTTTGCAGCTTTGTTGGAACAAAATAACCAAATCCCCACAAAGTGAGTGATTTGTATCCAGTAGACTTAATCAAAGAGCTGACTTTTTAAATCTTGCGTCATGTAAAGCAATTAAACTGCAAATTCTTACCCACATATTACAGGATGGGTGTTTAATATTGACACTACCTGGTGCCTGAACACTGCAGCGCTGTTCCATCGTCACTCGCCTTCAGCTCCTCCACAACAGCGTCCAGCTCCTCTGGACTCTTCACCATGAATTCCAGTTTGTGACTGTGGGAGTCGCCGCCGAGGGCCTGACTGAGCACAGACACCTGACCGCTGCCTGACAGACAAAGATGAGGGGGAAAAAACCCAGCGTCAACGTATTTTCCTGGGATTTTCTTTGGTGTACAACAGCAGCAACAAATGATGGCATGAACTGCAAAAACATGAATAATGTAAACTCCAGAAAACACAAACAAATATATATAAATGAAGCGGAAAAATGCTGCAAACTGCAAAAATAGAAGTAAAAGGAAAAGGGCCACAAAATGCAAAGAGTATAAAAAGCTGTAAACTTGCTTCACAATTTTTCTTTTCTATTGTAGCAGCAATTTAGTTGCCGTTGCAACAACTTTGTGCAAAAGCACAAAGTTGTGGTTGCAGCAACTTTTCTGTGATAGCATTTTTTCCTGTGGCTGCAGCAATTCGACTGGTTTCAGCACTTTGTCTGCAGTTGCATCAATTTTGTCTGTCTGAATCTGTTTCCTATCACAGCTTTTGTTGGTTGTCAATTTTTACTTCCATTTTCTACGATTACTGCATTTCCCACACAGCCTAGTCAAAGTCCAGACCTCAAGTGATGTAAGAATATTGATATTTATTGATCCTGTCAAATAGTTTCTTTTTTTTAATTACTCTTTTGTAAAAAACTATATATAATTTTACTTCACAACTCTCAAAAACAAAACGAAGAAGCTTTGTCGTCTCACCCAGACCGCCAACCAGCCAGTCGTTCACCCCTCCCTTCATGCTGTCCCAGGACGTGTGCGGGGAGAAGACCGCCATCCCGGCCTCAACGGCCCGGATGGCCAACCGCTGCTTCCAGTCTTTCTGAACCAGCCGCTTGATTGGCCGAAACAACGGCGGGTGATACGAGACGATGAGGTCACAGGTCAGGGCCTCCGCCTCGTCCATGACGCCGTCCGTCAGGTCGTTGGTCAGCAGGACGGTTTTGATTGGCCGAGGTTTGCTGGGCTCCACCAGCAGGCCGATGTTATCCCACGATTCAGCCAGAGACAGAGGAGCGAGCTGCTCCAGAACCTGCAGAACCTCCTTAAGCTCCATTGGGCCGGCAGAGACCGAGAGGCGGCGGGCGGAAGGAGAATGAACCGAGGAACGCAGAAGACCTGAGGTCAGTCTGGTCTGAGTGGCGGATGAAGCTGAGGGAAACAGATCTGAAGTGTTAAAGTTTGAACTTTTACAGATTAAAAGTCTTCTGCTTTTCAGAAAGGAAAAAGTCCAAGAGAGATTTCTCCATCCTGGCAGCATCAGTGGAGATCTGTCAGGACAAAAAGAAAAGAAACACAAAACAGTTGTTATTTTAATAACACAGTTCCAACAAGTCTGAACTGGAAGTGATCTGCGCTATCTTAGTAAGCAAACGCAATGCAATAGATAGCATGGGCTGGAGACTAGCAAAAAGAAAGTATATGGACACAAATGTGCCAGAGAAAGATACATGAACAAAATGGCTGCTGTCAAGCTCGACCCCAATGAGACGAGAAGGAAAATACGTCAGATGCGGATAAGCCGCCTCCAACCTCATACTACAATATAGTGCAATTATGTATATATGAAAATTTTATATTTATTGCAATGTTTGGTTTATTTTACCTACACAAACAAAAAAAACAAATATTTTAAAAAAAATAAAATATTCTGATTGTTTTTATTATAGAATGTGATTTACAAATCTTACTGCCGTACAAATGTGTTTGGTTGAAACCTTGTGTGTTTGGGTCACTTTTAACAAAGTTTAACAAATGGGTGTCTTCAAACCTGCCTTTGAATAAAAGCTGCTAAATTATTGGGGTCACCTTTACTATCAAGTTAAATCAAAACAGTGTGGTTAAATAAAGAAAAATAATGTGGGATGTATGTAAAATTCTCACATTTGCCAAGATTTTGTCTGAAAAATATTACCCTGATTTTTAATTATGTTTTTTTAAACCTACCTGCATCAACCTTTCAGCCAAATTGATTGTGGGGCCACAAAAAGTAACTCCAAGGGCCGCAAATGGCCCTCGGACCGTACTTTTACCACTCTGCTGTAAGTTTCACTTTTTTAAATTGAGTCACAAAGATGCAACATTTTAAAACGGCATTTAAATTCAGTGTCACCATTTTAAACATCAAACAAACTTGTGGGTATTCCAGGGCGCGGAAGCTTACTTTAATATTAGCATTAGCTGCTTTGACTGCTCATAGACAAGATGCTAGCAGCAGAGCTAACGCTAGCAGCGGGGCTAACGTTAGCATTTCCTTGGCAGTTAACGGTGACAGTCAAACTCTGCTCATCGTCAAATAAATGCGAGCATAAAAGGACTCACCTTACCCGGGTCTGCGTTGTAAACAAATCACGAGTTCAGGAGTTACGTTGCTAAAATGATCTTAGTCGGAAAAGTGAAACAGAACAGCACATTTTTAGCAGAAATCTCAAAATGTCCTTCCTCGGCTTCCGTTCAACATACCACGGTGGAAGTTGTAGTTTTTTATTCCCTACTTGCAGATAGCACAGGTTATAACTTCAGAGTTTTACTGTACGGTGAAATAAAAAATGGAAAGTCTTTAGAAAGCAATTCCTAACTTGTTTTGCATTTTAAATCTAAATGATTAAAGAAATGAACCAGTTTTATTCCACACTTTCGGGAAAAATAAACACATAATCCCAGCTGAGCCCAAATGTATTTAAATGATTAATTCATTTCTAATCAATCACACAGATCCAAATCAAGCAACATGACTTAATAGCCACACTTAAGAAGATTCTAAACATATAAGAATAAATATATAATAAAAATATTGTGTGATAAAATAGTATGTTACGTACAATCTTATGTTTTTAAAGTACGAGAATGATTAGCAGAGGAAATGTTTTTGAAATTAAAAGGAAGTTCCTTTTACTGAAGTCTTTTAGAAATTAACTATTTTTACACTTTCTGCTTTGGTTTTAGAGTAATTAAATTCTAAAAATAAAAGGATCTTAAATTATTTAACCAACTTGTTCTATCATTAAAACAAAGAGGTTTATCTGGCTAGTGGAGGAAATTTAATCAACATTCTTTAGCCTTGGTATTACACAATACAGGTTATTTACAAGATTAGGGAAACAAACCTCCACATTAAACTAAACATAAAAAGACAAGATGAGCCATGCTAAGGTGCATCTGGTCAGAGTTCAGCTTCATATACGCAGAAGGAGGATTACCAGTCTGGCAATAAAGCAAATGAAACATGGCTGCAGATGAAGATTGCTGAAGGGTTAAACCTGCAGCTCTGACACGAAAGCAGGCTTCTGGGCAGACTGGCTTCCTCGGGATTGAGAGTGACCAAGAGGGAGATTAGTCTGGATTAAAGCAAAAAAAAAAAAAAAAAAAAAAAGGAAAAAAAAAGGTTGATGCTCGATGTTAGGATGAGGGAAGGATCAGATAAACGGCACGGTACCCATCATTACATCATCTGATTCTTAACATAAACGAAATGTACATAAACGCAGCAATAAAAATGATTTAAAAAAACATGAGTTTTAAAATATCCCAATAAGAGTTTTTGTTTTGTTAATAATATCACTGTCTGTGTTCAGTCTGTTTAGTGGGATTCACAGATGTGTTTTGGGTTCGGCCTGTTCACTGAGAGAACTGCTTTATTCCGGTTAATTGGCACTATAAGCCCCCTGCGCCCCATCTGTCTGTCGGTTTCAGGCTCAGCACAGTTCGTCGTTCTGCTTTAACATCTGTCCACATGTCTGCCGAGTCCACATGGGAGCGTACAGAGCGTCCCTGTCCACTTTCCAAATTTCCAACTAGGCATTTAATCTCCACTGGAAAGGATTTGGAGCTTTCTGACAAAGTATTAGAAGATAAAGCTCCAGAAACCTCTGAACCCAGGTCAGCGTTGGCAGTAAAGACTCTGTGTTTATGCAGTGATATACCAGGAAAAATAGCATAATTAGATTATGGAGCTTTTATTTCATTTTATCTTTTTTTGGTTGTTATTTTAAGCATTTCGCCCCAATGGACTTAATTCGCTTATGCAAGAGGTATGATATGTCATTTGTTACATTTTGTGCAGTATTTGCTCAATTGTAAAATATTTCTGCTCACATGATGGTTTTTTTACAAATCCCTTAATTTAGGGAAAATCCATAAAATGATATAACCAATATGCAGGGCCGGTCCAAGCCTTTTTGGGGCCCCAATCAGATTTTAATTTGGGGCCCCTTATTATCAACATGTCAACAACAGACGCTTCATCATCCCAAATCTAGGTGTAACGTACCTTCAGCTTTGTTTGTAACTATCTTACATCATTTCATTCTTGTTTTGGCTTTTTATTTTAAACTCAGAAGAGAAGTAAACAAAAAAAAGGATTTTAAAATGCAGAGTGGTAGTAAAGTGTCAGATTATTTTAATTATTTGAAAGCAACATCAGATGATAAACATTCATTTATGGTAAATCACTTAGCAGTCTGATATCTTAGATAAGCTTCATTTATAGTAAAATCTAATTCAAATCTAATATTCTGGGTTTGAGACATATCTTATGTATCTTTTTGGTTTAGTTTTTCATTATGCAGGGCCGGACCAACTCTTTTTGGGGTCCTAAGCAGATTTTCATTGCAGCCCCCCCCCCCCCCCCTCCCTTTACCAACATGTCAACAACAGATGCTTTATCATAACAAATGTACCTTTAGCATTGTTTATAGTTAACTAGCATTATGCTAGTGTCATCATGGCTTTTGATTTTAACTTTACAGACCAAGCAACTGGTCTGTAAATGTTGGGGTTTAACGATATTTATCCATTGTACAGAGCCCCATGTTGTGGTTTAAGACAGTAATAATTACACAACAAGGCAGTTTTTAATTAGTAATGCCTTTATTTCCAAAATAATCTATTTCATCAAACCAATCTGAAATAACTTACAGTTTGCATACAAAACAATATATTTTCTGCTGTTCAATTCAATACATTCATTAAATTGTCAATGTTAATTTGCATAGAATCCTTAATGAGAAAAAGTTGGTGTGGTTTTATTTGCAGTGCTGAAGTAACTGGAGTGCAGAAGGTTCAACTTTGGAAAAAGACGCCACCTGTGCAGGATCATCGGAAAAGGTGAGATAAAAATCTTGTTGCATTCTCACTGCCCGGACATCATCCTGACAAACTCTACAAGAAACGAGCAAAAAGAATTATTTTACATGTAAAGCTCTGCATGGATCACATTTGTCCAAAGTGGAGTCATGCTTATGTACCTTCAAAATCTACTGTCCCGTCTCCGTTATCATCCGCCTCTTTCACGATGGCGTCGATCTCTCTGCGGCTCATGTGCTCTCCCATCAGCTTGTTCATAGCCGCCCGCAGCTCCTCCGTCGTGATCTCTCCGTCTCCATCCATGTCGAACTAACCGAGCGGAAAAGAGGAACAAAAAGAAGAAGCTCAGAGCGTTGTTCAGAATAACTCCTTGTAATTTCTCCAGACGAGGATTAGGGACACTGAAAAAATGACTTTCACAGAAAGTCACAGGTCTGAGATTAAAGTTAAAGTGTAGACAAAAAATAATATCAATGATATCAAAATTCCAACAGATTAAGGTCAAACGTCTGACAAAAAATATCAGAATTTGGAGGGAAAAAATGTCATAATTTTGAGGACAAAATCAGAATTCCAAGAAACAGTCAAAATTCTGGAACTAAAGTCAGAATTTTGAGAAAAAAGTCAGAATTATGAGATTCTAGTCAGAATTTTGAGGTTCTGTGGGGGGGGCAGGGTGTGGGGATGTCAGAATTTTGAAATCAAAATCAGAATTCTCAGATTACAGTATGAACTGTCAGATTAGAGCCAGAATTCTGAGATTTTGGGGAAACATGTCAGAATTTTGAGATTAAAGTCAGAATTCTTTCTGTTTTTTCAGTGTCCCTAACCCTCCTGGGTTAATCTGCCGGTTTCACCTCTTTGAAAGCGTCTTTGAGCTCCTTCACGCCGATCATCCCGGCCGTCTCTGCCAGGAGCTTCGGAGCCATCAGTTCTACAAAGTCCTCAAAGTCGACTCTGCCGCCAACTGCAGAGGAAACGGGTTCTGTTTGTCAGCAAATACTTCTTCAGTCTTATGCATTTCGTTACACACTCCTTAGCTTCACGCTGAGATTTAGAGGGAACGCCAATGCTGCCAGATTGGGCTGCTTTTAGTCATTAAAATCTGGGCTGATTTTTAGAAAGTTTTCAGAGGAAAATAATTGTCATTGTGTAGCAGAAAAGACAGAAACATTCATAAAACACTGTCATAAAAGTCCAAAATGGATCTGGTTCTAATCAGAATATAATAGAGGACAAATAAAAAAAAGTCTATAATCACATTCAGGGTCTTGTATATAAATATATATGCAGAGTTGGGTAGTAACAAGTTACATTTACTTGAGTAATGGTTTTGAAAAATCTACTCTGCTGTAGATTTGACTTTTACTTGAATAATTTCATTATGAAGTATATCTACTCTTGAGTAAAAATTCTGGATTCTTCATTGAATTAAAAACAGAAAATAAACGCAACCAAAAATTCACCAGACACACACCTGCAGCTTTTGCTGAAGTTTTATAAGTTTGTTATTGAAAGAAGTTGATTTGGAATTTTTTTTCTTTTGCCTAAGTGTGTTATCTTTTGTTACTTATAAGAATTATTGTCATTTTGGTTCTTAAAATACCCAAATTTCCAATCAACTTTAGAATTTGGTCCATCTGATGATGTCATTTTCAAATATTAAATGATTGCTAATTGATTGGTTACTCAGTACTTGAGTAAACGTTTTACCAAATACCTTTGTACTCAATTTCTTGTACGGCTACTTTTTACTTTTACTTCAGTAAAAACTTGTTGAAGTAGTGCTACTCTTACTTGAGTACAATTTCTGGTTACTCTAGAAACCAGAAATTGTATAAAATTGTTATATGTATAAAAACTCCGCTCTGGTTGCGAGGTAACGGTCCTGATCGCAGCTGGAGTTGCTAGGTAACGGGGCATGGAATGCGATTTAACAATCCATGTTATATTTAGTAGAAAGAGGAGGATTAGGGCCAAGGAAAAAAAGAGAAAATTCAGAATTTAATCTCAGAATTCTGATATAAAAGTCTAAATTATTTCTTTCTCAGTGGCTCTAATCCTCTTCAACACATTAGATGTTGAGATTTCAGCTGCTGTTTGGAGTTGGGCAGGTCTTGCGTTGTGTTTGCAACCCTGTGGGACTCACGGTTCATGTTGATGTTCTGGCTGAGTTCGATCAGTTCCATCTCGGTGGGCATGTAGCCCATCGTCCTCATCAGGTTCCCCAGGTCTTTGCAGCTGATCAGACCATCTTTGTCTTTGTCGAACTCGTTGAACGCGTCTCGCAGCTCTGCAAAAATTAATACACAAAAAGATGTAAATATGAGAACCGCAAAAAGATTCTGCCGGGGTAGTGTAATTTGATTTCCTATTTATGCAGTCAGGCATCAAATAATTTGTTGTGTATACCTAAAAAACTGACTTGACTGTAAAGGAACAAGCAGAAGGTTTATATTTATACATCAAATTAATCTAAATTACCCCTCAATAAATACAACATATAAAAACCCTAAAACATATCCCTTCTTATATTTAAATCCCTAAACAGAAACATAAAGGAAAGAAAACAACACAAAACCAAAACACATTCAGCACTCTAACCCTTCTTGTTTAGCTTGTGTTGTAAATTTACAAACATGTCATGAATAATATTTGAATTCATATAATTTAAGTAAATGTGTTTTTGTCGCTATTCATGTGCTGTAATTCCTGTGAATGAAGGGAAACTTTTTATTTTGCTGAGTCTCAGATGTGTGAATGATTAAAATCTCTGTAGAGATCTTACAGATGACCTGTTGCACTTCATAGATTGATGGCCAAACAAAACATTTTCATTACGTTTTTGCACAAAATGATTCTTATGTATTGATATTTCAGTTTGCCCAATTCTGCCTGTTTTGAGCTGCTTTAGGGCGTCTTGTCACTTTAAATCAAAATAAACTGCTGCTGGCCACGCCAAGGTTTACACTCACACATAAAAATGGCTGCAAACTGATGCTCAAATATGCAACTATACATCTTTGAAAAACAGAAGTGGAGACTCCTGCACAACCAAATAAAATGCAGCAAGTTGTTTTTGGAGGTGTACAGCTGATGTGCTGGAGATCTCCTGGGGTTGCTAGGTAACTGAATTGGGCTTGGCTAGTGTTGCTAGGTAACGGCACAGGCGAGAGGTTTTTGAAACGGTTCATTTTCCAGACACCAAAAACAGAAACTTGTTACCAAAAAACAGCTGAGACCCAAATAAAAACATAAAAATGAGATTAATAAAACATTTTAATTTGAGATTAGCAGTCTAGTTTAGGAACCAGTGATTGGGATGAAAGTATTTGGTCTCGGACCAGCATTTGTTTTATCATTTGATGTTAATAATGTAATATTTACCAACATCTATGTTTTCTTTGACATTCCTAGAAATATCTGCTCATAAAACAAGTTGTGAGAAAGCAGATGAGAGAAAAACTTTCAGCAGATAACAGGAAGGCTGAGGAAAGTGCAGCAAAGTGTTTTTAACCTTTGTCTGTGTTGGAGCTTGCTGAATTTAAAAATGTTGTCAGCTTTCTGTTTCTGAAAATTTGGAAAAAGTTAACTTCTGTGATTTCTAAAGACATTTTAAAATGTCAACTCTCAAATAATTTAGTTTTTGTTTCATGAAGAAGTATTTTGGATGCGGACCTCAGATCTTCCAATGTCATAGTTTCTAAAGAGTTATTGAGTTTTATAAAAACTCGAAATCTGCAGCCAATAATTGTATTCAAGCAAAATTAGCACAATAACATATTTTTACTTAAGTAAAAGTAAAAAGTAGCCACCCAATAAATTACTCAAGTAAAAGTAAAAATGAATTTGGTAAAAAGACAACTTAAGATTTTGAAAATTACATCAATGTAAGGTTATGTGGAAATTTTTGGTGTTTTAATGACGAAAATGAAAACAATTTATATAATTACAAAATAACAAAACAAAGCAAAATCAAAGAGTTTTCACTCTAAAATGAAAAACACTTTAGCAAAAACTGCGGGTGTGTGTCTGATGAATTTTTGGTTAAAACAAATTAGTTTTTTATTTTAGTGAAGTTACTCACAGTTGGTACAGAATCCAGAAATGCTGTTCAAGTAAGAGAAGCGATACTTCATAGTAAAAGTTACTCAAGTAATAGTGAGAAAAAAAATACTTGAAAAAGTCCAAGTAACCGAGTAAAGAAACGGAGTAAATGTGTCTAGTTACTACGTATTCAACTCTGGAGTTTGGTTGTAAAATTCAGATTTCTGCATTTCTACTAAAAAATAAACAAGAGAAAAACATGAGGAGCATAAAGTGATGAACTTACCATCAATCTCATCCTCCGCCAGCTCTCTCGACTGCACAAAAACAGAAACACAATTTGAAACTGGATTCAATATAAAGAAACTTCAGATAACAAAAACTAAATATGTAAATTGATTTAGGAAACCCTGAAAATTTGCTGCTCAGAATTAAAAATAAATCAGTGCAGGAACCAGATTAAAGTTGATGGATGTTCTGATGTTGTGGATTTACACATAGATTACGGCCTGAGTCGTCACTGGCATGCGGCTGCAGAAAGCAGACGCAGATTTTCTCTCTCTGTTTAATCCGTCCAGACTGCAGCTGATGTTTGCAAACAATAACCGCCGCCAGAAAGAAATATTCCTCCATACTTACGATGTTTTTGCCTCCTCGCAGGAAAATGCACGCTGCCCCAAAGCTCATTTCTATGAGGCGGATTATGGAATAAAAAGAAAAATGTTAAAACTGATTAAAATACATCATGCACTTAAAAAACACAAAATATTACCAAGTATTTTTGGTTTAGTTTCAAGTGCAAATGTCTTAGTACTTCAAATAAAAAAAACCCAACAACTAACTTACAGGTAACTTTAAGAGCTTCTTTACGTGAATAATTTTTGAATATTGTTAAAAAAGTAACAGTATCTATTTAAATTGTGGCAGATTTGTTCATCTATAATGTGGGAAAAATGTTTGTTTTAAAGAGTGAACTAGTACTTTTTAAAAAAAAATCAATATTAAGAAATAATTCAGTGAAAACAAGCTCTTATGTTTTGTTTAAAAGTTACTTGTAAGTTAGTTTTCTCTTATTTCAGCTGTTCTAAGACATTTTCACTTTAAGCCAGAGTAAATATACTTGGAGAGATTGTGTGTTTTTGCAGTGTAGAAAGTGTCTCACCTTCTGGTGAGTTCTGCTCGTCAGTTAAATGCGTCCCACATGCAGCCTCGGCCTCGGCTGACACCTGCAGAGCGGCGGGAGCCTTCTTCTGCTTCCCGCTCTTCCTCCTGGACTGTGAGCCGTCCCTCTTCAGCCAAGACAGCTTTGCCTCTTAGCGTGCAGCGACCCGACCCGGTGTGGCCCGCCTGCTCCTGATGATGCTGATGCTGATGCTCGGGAGTCTGTGTGAGCCGGAGTCTGTGAGCCGCGGATGTTTGAATGTGAGGCGCAGTGGGAGGAGTCAGTCAGTGATGTGTCTGGAGGACGGCAGCAGCGAACATGATGCCCTGCTTTCCCTGCTTTCTCAGTTTATTAACATTACTGCAGTCTGCGTTGTGAGAAAATATGCAAAAACACAAAATATTACCAAGTATTTCTAGTCGAGTTTGAAAATATCTTTCAAATAAGAGAAAACTAACTTGCAAGCAGCTTTTTAGCAAGATCTAGGAGCTTCTTTTAAGTTAATAATTCCTTAATGTTAATAGAAAATGTTTGTTAAAGGTGGCACTATCAGGTGGAAATAACATTTAATTATTTTTGCTTCATTAATACTGTTAGTAAGATCATCACACTGCAAAAACACAAAAATCTTACCGAGTATTTTTAGTTTAATTTCTACTTCAAATATCTTAGTGCAATTGAAATAAGACAAAACTAACTTACAAGTGACTTTTCAGTGAGATATGGGAGCTTGTATTAAGTCAATAATTCCTTAATATTGATAAACAAAAAGTTCTAGTTCCATTGGCCGTTACCTAGCAACACCTGTCAAGCCCAGCTGTTACCTAGCAACACCTCCCAAGCCCAGCCGTTACCTGGGCTTGGGAGGTGTTGCTAGTGGCAGTGGCCGTTCCAGTGGCAGATTATTTCATTTGAAACAAAACATTTTTCCATTTTATTATAAAATGATCTCCCAGTGGAACTATTACTTTATTTATTTATTTATTTTAACCAAAATTAAGTAATTATTTACTTAAAACTAGCTCCTATATCTTCAAAAAGTATTTCTGATTGCGTTTTGTCTTATATCAAGTGAACTAAGATAATTTTCCTAGAAACTAGTTAAAAATACTTGGTAAGATTCATCCTAAATTTGCAAAGTATATCAGAACTACACTGCAAAAACACAAAATCTTGCCAAGTATATTTGTCTAACTTCTAGTACAAATATTTTAATACACTAGAAACAAGACAAATCCAACTTAAAAGTAACTTTTTAACAAGATACCGGAACTTTTTTCAAGTAAGTAATTCTCTCATATCTATTTAAAAAAAGACCTAGTTCCCCTAGAATTGAACATATATGAATTAAAATACTTTTTATTTTCTTCTTAGGAGATACTTATGGATTGTTATTGAATTAATTCCTTTTTTATAATAATCCTTGTTTTAATTAATCTCACGTCAAACCAAAAATACTCCAACAGATTACGACAGCTGTAAATCCATCATCAAACTAAACGACATAATTACCACAAACATGTTGTTTTACGGAGGTATTATGTTGACTGTATAGATTTGTTATGCATTTGACTAAAGAAGCTTAAATGTCTAAAGCCTCAGACTTTTTATGCTCCAGCTGATATGTGTCACGATAAATCAACAAAAGCTTATGAGGCTCTTCCTCCTTTCACAGACAATAATAGAAACCAGATCTTGGATGTATTAAAAGATCACAGGCCCTGACATCTTTTTTATTTTTTTATCCTATCGTGCGGTAATCTGCTGCAGCGTTCATAAGGTCGACTGTTTTCATTCCCGACTCTTAACCCTGCAGGGTCAAAGGTCACGTCGTGGAGCGGAGACGTTCACACCCACCTGTCTGAGGTGAGTCAGACTCCAAGTCATCTTCCATTGTCTGTCTGCTTCTTCTTCTTCTTCTGTTATGTAAATCAGTCTGAAATCTGTTTGCATAAGAAGCTTAATGCGCTCCACCATGCGAACGGAGACTAATAACGGTTTATTATCTTTTTTTTTTTTTTTTTTTTGTGCAGTGGGCCAGTTGAGGAGGTTATGCAAGGCATAATCTGCAGCTGTGAAAGGATGTCTGTGGAACAGAGGGCTGGAGGTATGTAGGTGAGGAAACGTCTGGGTGGTAAAAGGTTTAATCTGGGTAGAGTTAGGAGTAACTAGTTACATTTACTCAATTAGTTACTTCAGTAACTTTTTTGAGAAAGGAATATTTTTACTATCCTGTACATATTTCTGGATTTTCTACCCACTGAATAAAAAACAAACTCAATGAAGTACGGAGCTGCTCCAACATGCTGCCACCGAAAGCAGCGCAATTCAAGAAAAACATTAAATCTGCAGCAAAATCTGCATAAAAAACAGTTTCTTTAGTCATATGACATGTCTCAATTCAACATTTCACATCCAAATAAATAGTTATTTTAAATAAGTGGTGATAAATCAGTGCAGCTCCATTCGCAATTCCCACAGAGCATACAGGTACTTGCTGTTGTTTTCATCACAGTCCAGAGCTTTCTCATAAAGCTCTGCAGCTTTGTTCTTGTCTCCTTCAGCTTTGGCCACTTGAGCCAAAACAGAATAAGCCAAGCAGTCATCCTGGTCTTCAGAAAGGCGACTATCTGCAATCTGCTTCAGCTTCTGCAGGAAAAGGTCAAGAAAATATCAACTCATTGTGCAGAAGCAAAGGAAAACTCAGAGATGAGCTTTAATTAAGAATGGTAAAACTCATGCTAGGAAATCCTTCTGAAGGTGAATAGATATTTGGCTTTGGTCTTCTGAAAGTTAATTCTCTGGGTGCTCCTCTAAACAGACTGAATCTGGATGCGTTTCATCCAGTGGGTGGCGCCGGCTGCTACGATCGCTAGTAGCCACACAGGCACACCCACTAGAGGGAAACAAACGCACCCAGTGCAACACTTTCATTCTATTGGCTGAGAGGTTGCCAGGCGACGGTTCATTTTTGTTCCAGAAGCAAGCAGAAAATGTTTCGTAAGCGAGTCGATAGTCAGAGCAGAGACAAAGTCTGAGCGCGTTACAACTTTTCAGAACAAAAGAAACGAAATCCTGTTTCAGACTGAAAGTTTGTGCTCTTGGATTGAGGCAAAATATTCCCCCATACTTTTAACCCTGCAATGGATCGTATGTTTCCAAACTTATTTGTAATTTGAAAATATCACTTGTGAGTTTTGTGTTTTTGGAGGATTGATGCTTGAATATTGACTATAAAGTCTTAAAAAACGCAAACATAAAAAAATAAAATGAAATAAATAAGCAATGCTTAGCTTGTGGGACCCAAATAAAGCCTGGTGGCCCGCCAGACTTATAATACACTGGGGGGAAACCCTGTATTTGATCATCTGAAGGACCTTAGCTTGTAAGCTGGCCATGGAGAAGTTGCTTTAATGCATTTTAAAACTGATCTGCATCAGAAATCCTCATTAAAGAACTGCTACCTATCATCATACTCAGAGCAGAAGGCACGAGGTTGATACATTCAGGTACAGGTCTATGTTAGAGTTAGCACTTACATGTTCTAATGCAGATCTACAGTGTTCTGGTTAACCTGAAGCGTCCCGGAAAGCTCATGTTCAGAACTTAGACCAACCTATTTTCTTCAAACTTTCCAGACATCTGATCTTGTTCAGAAGCTCCAATGGAAATTCACTGTCTGTGATGTTTGTAGCACCGCATGCTCACCTTAATACACTGCTTCCACTCCCATGTTTCTTGTGCCAGTTGTAGAGCCTGAGGATTTACAAACCAGTCAGTTATAAAAGAGATTGAAAGGATTCACAGGGAACTCAGACAGGAAGTGAAGAGGAGGGGGGTCAGAAAAGGGGTCAAAGATGAGCTCAGAGATTTTGATGGTGACGCTCCCCAGCATGTAATTTACGGTCAGCTTTGTACCATCTCTAAACTTCAGGCAGAAGAAACCAACTGGAACAGCTTCAGCTCAGAACTGACCTCTGTGTAGTGAGTAATTGCTTCATCCTGCTTCTTGGTGTGATAGAGATTAAATTCAGCGTATCGCTGGTGAATAAGCTGACGATTGTGTTTGTCTGATGAGTCCTTGAAGCAAAGCTGGAACATTTCCTCAGCCCTGACAGACAGAGAATAAATAGATCCACACATCGGTAAAGACTGAGGCACACATTGTTTAGCTTTGTGTTTATCTCACCTGCTGAGGTTGTTCTCTTCTCCATACATTTGAGCCAGGTCTACCCGCGCCAACACAAAGGAAGGTTTAATCTCCACTGCCTTTTCCAGGTTATGAATGCACTGACGTCGTAACTGTTGCAACTCTGTTGCAGAGCAGAACATCAGGAATAGGCCATGAATTTAAAAACGACACTCACACACATCTTTACTTTGAACTCATGAATACTTTGCTTATCGTAATGATTTATTTTCTTCTCATCAATCTTCTTCCTTTTGTAGCACAGGCCCAGCTGATGGTAGATGAATGCCGATGTGTTGCTCCTCTCCAGCGCTCGCTCCAGCAGCTCAATTGACTGTTCAATATTTCCCTGCAGAAGGCAGGAAAGATGGACTCTCTGAATGAGCTCCTTTTTTCACACATCATGAAAACTTAAAGTATGTGCAGATGTTGTTTTGCTGCAAGGAGAGTTCACTTTGTTGGCAGAGGTTTATATGGACCAACTGCATGGGTCATACGTCCTCTAGTTAATTTTCAGGTAGGAGGGTAGTCAATTGGGAATTGATTAATGTTAAAATACTTCCTTGTTATTAGTGAGCTATAAAAAAAACAACAATGTCTACATTCTTGAAAATGAATAACATACATATCCTCTGTTAAGGAGGGGGGATGTAATGTATGGTAAATATAGAAGCATGTGTGCAAGGCATTCTGGGTACTGTTGTTCTAAGAGTGGTCTGCCACACCAACCTGGCAACGGAAGTATTTGCTGATGTAGCGCATTGCATGAGGGTTATCTGGGGCAATTTCCATTGCCTTCTCCACAAGACTTTCAGCCTCTTTATATTTTTTCTCGACACCCAACTTCACAGCCAGCATGGACAGCAGAACCCCGTCATCAGGGCTGAGCTCCAGGGCTCGCCGAAGCTGTGTGATGGCAGTCGAGCCTTTGGCTTTCTCCGATGCTTCTGGAGTATTCTACAAGCAGATCGGTTTGGGGGTTACACTCGTATTCCAGATGGATAATAAAATGAAAGCCCCGACCCCACGAGGGACAAGAGTGTTAGAAAATGGATGGATGGAATGAAGTGAAAGATCCTCAAATGTAGGTCCCATTTAATACAGCCAGCATTTTGGTTCAACCACTAACCCTGTCTGTTCGGAAGAGGGCAATGGCATAGCCGGCGTTCCACTCACTGTCGTCTTTCTGGACCTCAAGGGCCATTTGGAAGCACTGAATAGCTTTGGGGTAGTGAGACTTAGATAACTTGAGGTAGGTCCAGCCTTTCTCCCCATACACCTCTGGATGGAGAACCTCGGAGGAGCTACTGGGATATTTTGTCTGTGAAGACAGAGGAAGGACAGCATAAACTCTGATCCACCACATTACTTCTGCTGCTGATCTCAATGGGACAGAGAGTTATGCCAGGCCTGAGCAGGTTGGGGAGGACATACCAAGATGTCCTGGATTCTTTGGCAGTAGTTCTGGGACTTTGTGAAGTTCCCAGTGTAGTAATTCAGCCAGGCCAGATCTCCATAGGTCACGATAAGCCGCTTTTCACTGTCCTCTCCATAGACCTCCTTGGTCGTTTGCTCTGATTTGAGGAGGAGTTCCAGGGCTTCATCTGGTTGGTTCTGAAGGTATCTGAAAACAGACGGTGAGATCAAAAAAACATATCTATATTTAGGGTTTATTTAAAGAAAGCTTCAGGTCTATTGCTGTAATTCTGCAAGAGGAACCAAGAAAACCTAAATCCCAATCTGAGGATTGACTTTACCAAGTATTTCTGTGTAATCTTGTAAGACTTAATCTCAGAGGGATTTTTCTGGTAACATAAAGGTTGTTAATAATGATGATAATAATAATATTTGGATCATAATCCCTGAATAATTCTTCTCCATATCCAAGTTAAAATGGCCTTTACAAACCTACTTAATAATGCTGTGTATGGACTTTGGCGAATATTTCCTCATCAAAAAAATACTTGAAGTGTTGCCTTGATTCTTTCATCCATGTTTTAGAAATCCTCTAATCTTCCATGCCAATGCCTGAGCGGACCAAGCAGTTTTCAAGCTTCCGAGCTTCTGCTTCACATAGCAGCCCTCTCCCGTCTCTTCCCCACTGAACTCCTTCAGACTAGTCAGCAGCAATTAGCAAACACATGGTGGCAAGGCCAGACACATAAAACCCAATTAGGCTTGCTGCCTAATGATTAGGCTTGCTGCAGTCAACAGTCAGATGATCAGGTCATTCACACACTTGCTATAAACTTCTAGCATTTCTGACAGTGCTGTTTATGTTGGGATTTACAGCTGATTTATAGATTTCCTGAATTTTTTGGAGATCAGTGAACAGCTGATCCTTACATGTGAATCATCTTAACCACCTCAGCAAAGGTTTAAAAAAATCTGCCTCTATCCTCTTCTGCTGTCTCGTGAGAGATGTTTGACGTTTCCGGTTAATGATAGTCACTCCACTGTTACCACTAAATACAGCTATATATTTAGCTTTCTTGCTATATTTAGTGACATTTCAGACAAAAAAAAATTAGTATCGGCCAGAATCTGAATCGGCAGTTCAGGCTTTTTAAAGATTGGTAATTAGCAACTGGTCAGAAAACTACAATCGGTATGAAACTGAATCTGGGGGAAGACATCTAACATACCTGACGTAAGCCAGAAAGTTGTATGAGAAAGCCACAGCACCGGGACTACCCAGCCGAAGATCTATGTGCTCTCCCAGTCGAGTGCTCAGGTTTTCAAGTTCCATGTCTTCCTTCTTCAGATCCCAGTTAAAACGACTCTGCAGCTGCTGGAGCGTGGAGAACAGGACGCTGCTGCTGCTGCTGCTGCTGTCACTGTGAGCGCGTCAGAGGCAGAGTTAGTACTGATGGTGTTTCAGTACATCTGAACACAGACTGAACTTATTTACTGAGATTAGGTTTGTTAATTTCTACCAGAAGGAATTTGTTTAAGGTGTAGCCTTAAAATGCATGCACAAGTGTTCCTCCAAATAACTAAATGTGTCTGGTAATCTATCAGAGGTTTGTCCAAAAAAGTTTAATCCAACTCCAAGTCGTGCAGCTCAGCATCCCTGATACTGACCAAACTTTTGTGTTAATAAAAGTTATCAAGAATGTCAAGAATAACAAAACGCAAAGAACTTTGAACAGTTTTTCCCACAAGCTACCAAGTTATCTGACCAATACTGCTGGATGAAGGTAATGTTAGCTAAATATAACACTAATATATCACTTTAACAATACACACCTCATGATGATGACGAGTTCAGGCTCCAGGACAGACCTCTCACTCCTCTTCAGAAACCTGAATTATCTGAAATCAGATTTATGATGACGCTGAGGACCGTTTCACTGCCCGGATTAGAGATTAAACTGATGCTAAACCTGGGGATCCTCACCTGCAATGTTCGCTTCGACAGAAATGAAAGTGAAGGTAAAGCTCCGGTGATGCCTTCACTGACTGCTCCGGAATCCAGAGAATTCCAGCTGCAGCACATTTTGAATATTTCCATCAGACAGAATCGTCTTTCCGTCCTTGTAATGTTATCTACAAGTATTTATTTTAGTTTCAGAGGATTTTTCTGTCTTGCTGTATTTTTTTTTTTATTAAACCTTTGACTTCCATGTGGTGAAATGTTTGAGTTTACTTTTAATGCAATAGTAATTCTCTGTCCTGGCAAATCATTTGGTCCCACAAGCTAAATGGAGCCAAATTGAACCTGGCATTCAAATAGTAATTTCAAACTTTTCTGTTTTGTCGTTTTGTGTTTAAAGCCAAGGTTGTTAGCATAACAAAATAAAAGAAATTAGAACATATTGGTCTCAAACTGTTTTTATTTAAAGGAGCAAATTTATAAATAAAAAGACACAAAATATTAGACATTAATTTCCAATATGTCAGCTGCTTGAGTAAAAACATGTGTAAGTAGTGTCACTCTTACTTGAGTACAATTTTGGTTACTCTCCCCACTTTTGTATAGGCTATAGGCTACATGTAAAAACTACGCTGTGGTTGCTAGGTAACGGGGCTGGGCTCAGGTGGGATTGCTAGGTAACAGGGCATGGAAAGTGACTTAGCTATCCATGTTATATTTATGCAGTAGATAGAGGAGGATTAGAGCCACTAGCTTGAGTAACATTTCTGTATTTTCTACCCACTGAATGAAAAACAAACACGTTTTAACCAAATAATTCACCAGACACACACCTGCAGTTTTTGTTAAAGCGTCATAAGTTTGTTATTGAAAGCAGCTGGTTTGGAAAAATGTTCCTTTGCCTGATTTTTCTATTTTTTGTTACTGATATAAATTATTGTCATTTTCGTCCTTAAACACACATAACTTTATCATTTGGTCTGATTATGTAATTTTTAAATATTAAATGATTGATCATTTGATCAGTTACTCTGTACTTGAGTGGACTTGGACAACTACTTTTTAGTTCAGCAAAAATATGATGAAGCAGTGCTACTTTTACCTGAGTACAATTTACCTGTGAGTTTAATTTTAATTCTTGGAATGAGGGAAGCTTTGGCAGGTCAGACAGGATTGTATCACTGGGTAAATAAAGTTAAATCACTTTAAAAAAAAAACAAAAAATGTTGGAATCTGCTTGGAGATTTTGGTGGAGGTAATCTGGGACTCGCTTGTTTTGTGTGCATATCCTGCATATCCTGTCTGCTGAAATGGAAAAGCATGCAGATTACACCTTGTGGATTACATAAACAAGCCCTAATCCAGAGAAGTCATATGTGTTATTGCACTGAGATAATTTCCCATCAAATCAGTCTGACAGATGGGAAAACTCACCGTCTGTCAACGCGACAGGAATTACCTTTAAATCTTCCTAACTAGTCACAAAGGTAATCCAAAGAGTCACTTGCACGAAATTAATAAATTGTGACGTTTCTCATTATGCAACAGCATCATGGTATAGCTTCTTTATTCCTTCTGGGTATCGGTTACGTAATAATCTGTTAATCCAAAATACAGGTTTTGGAAAATAGATGGGTGGAAACATCAGGAGCAGCATAGATATATTTTATTATAATATTTAAATGAATGGTGTGCCATCCAGGCCATTTATCCGCAGAACCAGAACCAAACATGGAGAAGCAGAATTCAGCTTCTATCCACCACAACAAAGGTCCAGAAAACTGCAAAACAGCTGAAACACTGAGTTCCTTTCATTCAAGGCTAAAAATCCAGAGGTGCTTTTAAACCATAATAAATATAACTTTGACCAACGCTTTTGTTGTGTATTGATGATTTTTTGATCTTCTCAAAATGAAATATCGGTTATTGGTTTTCAAGATTGTGACTTGAACATACATTTAAGGACATATTTGACAACTTAATGCAATTGTTGGAAAGTAACCAAGCTGAAATGAATGAGTAGAGTGGAACAAAGTACTAATATTAATTAAAATAACATATTTATTAACAAGACAGTGATACCTAATTTAGCCATGATAGCTAGATGATTGAAACTTTATTTGACTGTATATTTATTTGCTTATTTAGCTATGTGTACTTTTTACCCGTTTATTTTTAATGTATTTTTTTATTGTTAGTTATACTTTTTTAAACCTAAATCTTATTTTATTTTATACTCTTATTGTGAATGGGAATGTTCAAGGTATGTATGTTTTCTATGTTTCACATAAGCAAAATGCAATACAAATATTGTTTTTATTTGTATTGTTTTACTACTCACCTCTGTAAATTAATAATAAACTAATAATAAGTTTGTAATATAATTTATAGTTATACTTTTATTAACTATGTTATGTACAAAATATAACATGTTAGATTTTAAAAATAATGATTAGAGTGAGTGAATTGAATTGATGTCATATTTGTGGTAGTTTTTTGCTGAATGATCTCATATTCCTGGTGTTTTGATGGCTTCGCCTCGGCCACATGGGGATCCTGTTATTGGACACTCGCCTGCTTCTCAACCCGAGTAGAAGAGCACTTCCGGTTTCCTCTCGGCTCCCGCCCCGCTCCGCCATCATGAAGTCCTGAACAAAAAAACGGATGAGAGCCGAGCAAAAATGAGGATAAAACGGAGCGGAGAGGCAGCTCGCCGACAGCGTTAGCTGAAATGTCACTGCCAATCGGAGTTGGGAGCAGAGTGGCGGGTTTTAAAGAGCCGGTCTCCCGCTGAACGACGTCCTCTATCTGCTCCGGCCGTTGACGTTATTCGGTTAGCCGCTGTGCTAACAGCAGCCCCGGAGCCTTGGCCCTGATTTTTCTCCCCATTTTCTGCGCTCGTGGGTTAGCTGGCGGGCGGCAGTCAGCTGGCTCCACTCATGCCAAGTAGCAGAAAGCTGCTGGGAGCACCGGGATGGCCGGGGGTTTAGCGACAACCGCGACGGGCAGACGGAATGTGGGCTGTTCGTGTTGAATAGACACCAGAGCCGAGGAGGAGAAGGGAGGACAGGGGAGGGAGAAACCAAGATTTTCCTGCCAGGCCAGTCAGCTAGCTCCAGGGCTAGCTACAGTGGATCCCAACAACCACGGTAAGATTTGATATAAATCATTTAAACTGCTGTAAAACGAAACAATCGTTGCCTTTGTGAATCATTATGTATTGAATGTTAAGAATGGACACTTCTTCGGATATTTACAGTTGAACCAATATTTTACACCCTTTTTTTTGGAACCATATTTAGCGTGTCACGATAACAAATATTGCAAGACGATAAATTGTCTTAGAAATTATTGCAATAAACGATAATGTTGCTGTTTTGAGACCATTTTCAAGGAATATGAAAGTATGAAATAATATATTCTGAAATATATATTGACTTTAAATTCTAATGAACATTTAACACTGGAACTTTAAATATCCAAAATGCTTAAACAAAACAGAAACAAATAAAATGAATTATTAAGTCTTTGTAAGCAAAACTATCCTTAAAAAAAGGACTAATTGAGATCTAAGCACCAAACTGAAGACTTCTGTCATACAGTTTTTGGTAGAAAGAGAAAAAATGCTAAATCACGTCCAATGGAAATGATTGAGTTTGTTTTCATTTATCATGATTGATTTACTCCTTGACACAGGCCTACTAGTATGTAGGGTTGTCACAAGAACAAATTATTGTGCTTTACAATAATATTGTAATTTTTAGGCAATTTTCAACTCTCATAATAATAATGACTTATTAATGTAAGTATACCCAGCTATAGGTAAAAATAAAATCATTTCTAATTTAACTAGAACTGGAACACATTGTAATACCCAAAATAAACAAGCAAAACAACAAATACAACAATAATTTAAATTGGAGTTTTGAATTTAGGCAGGGAAAACCTGACTAATCTCTTTAAAGATTATTATCCTAATTAAAATTATTGCACATTTTAATTTTTCATCCAATTAATTTCTTTCTTTCTTATTTTGATTGGCTTGCTGGTATGCATCCTGTTTTTATTAAACCCACCCATGTTTTACATGAAGTTAGAAATAAAAATAAGCCTTTACAGGAACCACATCAGTGCAACATAACTCGTCTCTTTTTGTGTTGCCTGCCACCAGGCTCTTAAAAAATAGATCAAGATGGCTCGGCTTTGGTTGCAATATTTAAACAGCTTCTCATTTCTAAAGGGAACCAAGCAGTTCCTCTTTGACGGCAACAGAACAACCACAGAATAGCATCTGATGTGGCTTCGTTTTGAAGTTTGCATTCAAAGCCCCTGGGCTTCAGAGCTATTGTCCTGTTGGAATAAACCAGAAATGGACTCACAGAATCAATAATTATTGTAATTATACTCCACCTTTGGCATGCTAACACAGCCTGTCTGATGGAGTCTCACTTCAGCAGACGCTCACGCCTGTCATGGACAACAGCGTCCAAGATTCTAAAACTACACAAAGCACAGATAAGAAAGAGGATTGCATGATTTTCCAATATGATTATGCAATTGCAAGTAGAGCTGCATGTTATTAGGATATATATATCATTAGGAATAAATTCTGACTTGGGTAGTAAAATTTCTGAATTTTCTACCTTCTGAATGACAAACAAACACGTTTTAACCAAAAATTCACCAGACACAGACACACACCTGCAGTTTTTGTTTAAGTTTCATACATTTTTGATTGAAAGTGGTTTGGAAAAAGGTTCTTTTTATCTAATTTTATTATTTTTTTTGTCATATAAATTGTCATTTCCGTCCCTAGAATACCAACATCTTTATATTTTTGTCTGTTTGATTATGTAATTTTAAATATTACATTATTGATAAGTTGATCAGTTACTCTGTACCTGAGAAGACTTTTTACCAAATTTTTTTTCCCCCTTTTTTTTTTGAGTAATTTCTTGGACAGCTAAAAATTTACTTGAGTATAATTTTTGTCTACTCTGTTCTGAATAAATAAAAACATTTTTAGCACTTTATTTCAATAGACATAAGACATTTTCTGGCGTTAGTTTCCAGTTTTGTGAGTTCAAACACCAAATATGCTTTAATATGCTAAATGAACCAGAAGGAAATCTGTTGGATGAAGAAAACATTTGCTTACATAAAGTCAGAACTACAAAAAAGAGCTTCACATCAAAACATATTTGTGTGCAGAATGTCCTAGTCAAAGTCCAGTGGAGAAAATGTATGTTTGTAGATGCTTTTCATCCAGTTTGATTGAGCTGGAGCTGCTCTGAGCTGCTAAGAATGGGCAAAAGTGCTAACATAGAGACCATGGTGCCGCTACAAAGTGTTGGATTTGAAAAACAGCATGCCACACTTTTCAGATGTTTCAAAAATGTCTGAACAGTTTGTGAGTCCATCGTAAGAAATTATGCACTCGCATAATGAAAGTCTGTGGTTGTAATTGAACAAAAAGCATCAGGGGTCTGAATGGTTCTGCACAGATATAGATTGATTATTGGTATTAATAACTGATAATATGATGGCCAACCATGTGTCATCAAACCCGTCAGGATTTGAGGATAGCAATTATTTTATACATTTTGCACATTTCATCTCTGCATTTATGACCTTTTCAAATATTTTGATTAAATATTATATTTGTGTTATAAATAGGTCTGAAACTGTAACCTTTTCTAACAATGTTTTTCTTTTGCCAAGTTACAAAATATCATATAAAGTTGGGAACTAACTCGTGACAGAAACTAAATACTGTTATCTAGGTTCTTTGAATATATAGTTACATAATAAATGTATATTCAAATTAAACCCGGAACCTGTTTTAAAACTTACCTGTAAGCTTTAGTAAAACGTTTTAGGAGTTGAGTGACATTACAATAAAACCATTCATGGTGTGTTATACCTTATCCTATCAGGATAATAAATTATCAGTCGTAATTTAAATGCGGTGAAGTGTGTCACTTTAACCTTTGGTTACCTTTACAAAGTGGTTGTTGGCTACAGTTTCATTTGGTTCAGGGAAATCCTGTGGCCTGACTGCTCTGCTCTGTAGGAAAATCCTCCAGTTTTTACAGGTTTATCCTAATCAGAATACAGCAAGGAAAGTCTTTGTCTAAATAATTCACTGCTGCATTTTATCCCGGTTTCAGTTTTATTGTGGACAAATTAATTCTCCTTCACTTTTCACACATTTTCTCACGTTACATTGGGTAAAGCCAAGAAAGTATTGTGAAAACTATATTGTTTTTTTTTGAGACCATTTTCAAGTAGTATAATAGTAATGTCACAATAACAATAATGCAAGAACACATTCTCAAAGATCAATTAACTTTAACTTCTAATGAACATTTAAAACTGGAAATGGAAGACATTTAAAATATCCAACATAAATAAAAAACAACAAATAAAATTAATTATGAAGTCTTTGTAAACAAACTGTCTTTCAGTAAAAACGGCTAGTTGAGACCAAAGCAGCAGAAGCAGACTGAAGATTTTTATCATCTTGTGTTTGGTAGAAAAAGAAACTATAAATCATGCAAATGGAAATTATTGAGCTTGTTTCAATTTTTTATGCGATGAATTGATTTGTTGCTTATTTCATTAGGATTACACATAACCAAAACCATAAATAAAATTAATCATGAAGTCTATGAATAAAGTTGGCCTTCAAATCGGAAATTATATTAATTCATTATATGACTGTTTATTACTAAGTTCATTTCTTAAACTTCCATCTTCTAATTTATCATAACGGTTTCAGTTTTTCATGTTTTTCTCAGTTTAAACGCACTATAGACCTTTTTAAATTATTTGGTAAGCCGTGTTTCCATCAGAGGTGTTAGTGGTGCGTTCAAACAGCAGACGCTCACGCTGCGTTTGTGCTGCGCTCCCCGCCAGGCGCTGGCCATGCCGTCGAGTGTGCGGGCCGGGAGCCTGAAGGACCCGGAGGTGGCGGAGCTGTTCTGCAGGGAGGACCCCGAGAAGCTCTTCACCGACCTCAGGGAGATCGGCCATGGGAGCTTCGGCGCCGTCTACTTTGTGAGTTTGTTGCTGTGTGTTTGGATGTCTTGATGTCTCCTGTGTCGTATCTGTGCCAAATCTGTCACATGAAAGATGCTCTGATGTTTATTTACTAAAGAATCTGTTTAAAATGTGAGTCAGATGAAACGCTGCGTTTGCTGCAGGTTGCCCTATTTTTGTAAGTAAACCAATTCAAAGAATGCAAAAAGATATCAGTTTGAAGGCTGCATTGTTATGATAGCTTGCAGTTTAACCCTTTAAGTCTCAAATCTCAAGTTCTTCAAATGTCCTGTGAGTAAACTATTTGTAAATTATTATTTGATGTAATCCTGATTGCTTTGACATGTCATAGTTTCTTTTACAGAAATAAAACCTTCATTTGAGCTAAACCTGAAACTCATTCCTCCTCCCCTCTCCAGGCCCACGACATCCGCACCAATGAGGTGGTGGCGATCAAGAAGATGTCCTACAGCGGCAAACAGTCCAATGAGGTACGAGGCAAAACATTATTTCAATCAGGTTTTCCAGGGTTCATTTCTGGACAAAATTCTTGATATTCAAACTGCACAATAAAAATTAAGTGATTAAAAGCATTAGATTATCAAAAAAATACTTTTTTTTCCTTTGCCGTCTGACGTTAAATCAGACTAAACTTTTTCGTTTTACATCATTTAGAATTATTAAAGTTATTTTTATTAACTTAGAGCAGGAAAACGTAATTCTTGTAGAGATTTCTTGTGTTCAAGCACTTAATTTGAGCAGAAATTTAATTTGCCCATCATTTGTTTAGATTGTTTCTATGTAATGCATATTTATTATTTGTAATTGCTCAGTGATTTATTGATCTGTGTATTATTGTATTATTAATAATAAAAATCAATTTTATTTATAATACTCTTTGTATCTTTAGATCTCAAAGAGCTAAAAACAAAACCAATTGTAACGAGTAAAAATAAACCAGATGTTAAAACCAATATTTAAGAAATTGAACCAAATATTTTGCTAAAAGTAAATGTATTTCTTTTAAACAGGCAGTGGATTGTGGTGCCTTCAGATTGTTAATTAAAATAAAGCTTGGCTTACATTTTTTACACTAATGAACTCAATTCATATTTAAGGATTTTCAGCATTATTATTAGAATTTATTTAAATTAAATTGGTGTTTTTCATTTCTCTGACCAGTCAAGTGTTTAGAGTATTTGTGAGACTTTTTAAAACAAAAATTTTTTGTTAAAGTTTATCTTGTCTCTGCTGTACAATGTAATATACTATTGAAATTATCTCACATAACAGTCTTTTTTTAGTTAATTTGCATTGTTTCTATCTCAAAAGTGAGGTAGTAAAAATGCTTGAAAAGTGTTTTGAGTTTTACCGTACGGACCGTGGATTAGTCAGCTGGTCGTGACGGTGATTCTGTTTCTGCTCCAGAAATGGCAGGACATCATCAAGGAAGTGAAGTTCCTCCAGAAGCTGCGCCACCCGAACACGGTGGAGTACAGAGGCTGCTACCTGAGAGAGCACACCGCCTGGGTGAGGCGCTGCACAGCTCCAGCAAATGCAACACATTTACAAACCCTGAATTAACTTGCCTCACTATCTGATATTAAATTACTCGAACATTTTCAAATGTCCTCTGACCACCTTAACATTTTTTTTGCATGTCCTCCTTCTCTGACCAATCTGTCTGAATTTGAGACCATTTCCCTTTTTACTTATTGTGTAAACAGTTCATGTTAACTTGATATTTTATTATTGCATTTTGACAACTCCTCAGGACTTGATTTGTAGTAACAGTACTAGCAAGTATTGTTGGTCTAGTTTCCTGGAGGGATTGTGATTAGATCTCTTTCTAATTGGTAAATGTACAGTTTTAATATTTCTCTGCCCACATCTGCATAATGCTACAAATTCTTATTGAAAAGGTGCATATTTCAAAGTAAAATAAAAAAAAAAACATTAAAAATTGTTTTTTGGAGAAGGAGACGATGTAAAGTCAATATTTATCTTTCATGTTGTCTCATTTTTTGATTCAATGACAAAAAATAAATAAATTTCTATTTGTAATTCATCACTAAAAAAGCAGAAACTCTAAACTTCTGGTACTTATTTATGTAATGTCACTTCATTGTTCCACTTCTGCTGCTGTCTGCATGTCGTAGTCGTCGCAGCGTCTGTGTTTGTCTAATCCGACTCGGCTGCACAACTTATTGAAACGGCAGGAAGTGAGATTAGATTTCAGGTTTAGCTCCTGGTTCCTTCTGGGCTTAATAAGAGTTTTATTCCCAAATACGATTCACTGAAAACCTTTTTTCATATTTGAAAAATCTAATGTGGTTAAAAAGCAATAAAAACATTGATAAGTAGCGAGATTTATGCAGGTTCACTTCAGCGCTGGAGCAAAACAAAATGGTCGCTGTGTGGTTGGATGTTTCCAAACAACACTCTTCCTGTTTGCTCTTTCCCAGCTGGTGATGGAGTACTGTTTGGGTTCAGCCTCCGACCTGCTAGAAGGTACAAGGGAACGAAACATTTATCGAGATTTTGCTGCGTTTTCAGTCCATCTTTTATGCAAATGTAAAAATTCTCTCCACAGTCCACAAGAAACCCCTCCAAGAGGTGGAAATAGCTGCCATTACCCACGGTGCTTTGCAGGGACTGGTCTACCTTCACTCTCACAACATGATTCACAGGTGAACCTCACTTCTCTTCAGCCAGCCCGCTCTCCGCGCCCACGCTCTGACGAGAGGCATAAGCGGTTCTGATAACAAAGCTTATGCAACACTGTTTATGCTGCAACGACGTCTCATCTCTTCCTGGGTTTTTCTGTTTTTCTTCCATCTGATGCTTTCTGCCTGTCAGGGATGTGAAAGCAGGAAACATCTTGCTAACAGAACCGGGTCAGGTCAAACTGGGAGACTTCGGCTCTGCTTCTATTGTTGCTCCGGCCAACTCCTTCGTGGGAACACCTTACTGGTAAAACAACCACGGCATATTTACTTAAATGTTTCATACACACTGGGGTTGAAACAATTAGTCGTGAGTAATCAATCATTCAAATAATCAACTAAGTAAGTAATCAGTTAATTGTTTATGTATACAGAATAAAAAGACACAAACGTCTCTTGTTTTACATTAATGTGAATTACCAAAGTTGTTTCAAATTGCCAAATGCCAGAAAATGGGGCAAGAAAATGTTTTTGTTTTTTAAATAATTTTCTTTGAATTCAGAAGTTTACAGACTTTTGTTTGGTATCAGGGATAAACTGTGTGACTTGAGTCTGACCTGCAGTCAAAAACTTGCACCAGTCCAAAAAGTTATTGTATAGTACGGTTGTAAGTGACAATTATTTTTGATAAATTGATCGATTATCCTGCTGAATGAGCGATTAATCGAATAAAAAAGGTCAGTTTCTGCATATTTTGTATTTAAACTCTTTAATGCAATGTGTTTATTTGTATCAAAAATGCGAATAAACAAATCAAGTTTTCTTTTAAATAACAAAATAAACATTTAATGTCTGAAATGCAGCAACACATCATTCCTTGACTGTAATAAGCTCGTATATCTAGCGAATAAGTTACCTTTTAGTTAGTAACTTATACTTAGTAAGATTTTGTCTTTTTTCAGTGTGTTCTTTTAAGAAGGAACTGGAAAATGTTATTTAATAAATAATCAATATTAACTATGTTAGAATCGTGTCTTTTTGGGTTTTGAATCTTATCAGTCGATGTTGTTCAGACTCTGGAAACGGATTTGCCTGGAGGTGCATCTCTCTGTTGTTCAAATGTAAACAGAAAAGATGGAAATGTTTTCTCTGTGCAGGATGGCCCCTGAGGTGATCCTCGCCATGGACGAGGGACAGTACGACGGGAAGGTGGATGTGTGGTCACTTGGCATTACCTGCATAGAGCTGGGTAAGAGGAAAAAACTCCCATTAGTGTGTTAAGGACAAAAGTTCACGAAGCTGAAACCATTTCCTCTTTCTTGTCGCTCCCTGCTTCGTCACGTCGCAGCGGAGAGGAAGCCGCCGCTGTTCAACATGAATGCTATGAGTGCCTTATACCACATCGCCCAGAACGAGAGCCCCGTGCTGCAGTCGAATCACTGGTGAGAAATGAGCGAAAAACTATTTTCTGTTGCTGCTTGACCTGGAGCTTTCACAACCATAAACCTTAACACAGTTTGCAAAGTTTTAGATGAATAAAAACCGTAAAATGTGCATCACAGTGAAGTGAAGTGCAGTACAGCAATCAAGACTCAAGGTTAAATAAATGTTTGATGGGAAAACAGTAGTTTAAAAAAAAGCAACATTTGGGTTTCACTAAAGAGTTTTTGTGTTGTCAGGGTGAATCATAATTCTAACTTTTGTGTCCTGCTATGATAATAATAATTTCCTGATTGGCAAATCCGTCACAGAGAGACTGGACATAAAAGTTACCAGTGGAAAATAAATCTGATACTCGACAGCATCTTTAAACCTTTTTGAACTGCTATTAAGTTACAATTTTTATTTGTTTTCTATTCCAGGTCGGATTATTTTCGCAATTTTGTGGACTCCTGTTTGCAAAAGCTGGCCCAGGACAGACCTACCTCTGATGTGCTGCTGAAGGTACGGACAGGCAGAGGAAAGAGTCTTCAGATTGTTTCTCTGACAGAAAAATTAGAAGATTTGACAGAAAATGCTCCTAATTGTAGGATATTTTATTTTAATACATCGAGGGTAGAAACGATTGTGATTAATCGATTGTTAAAATAATTGTCAAATAATTTAGAAATTGATTAATCGTTAAACAAAAAACATATTTAGAGCAGCTATTAAGTTAAAACTGTACAAGATGTAAACATTTTGCAAGTAAGATACAAACATTTGTTTGTGAAGATGTTTCATCTTCACTTCACATTCAGTAAATGGAAAATGTATTTTAGGCAATAAAATGTTTTTCTTATTTAAAAAAGAAACTGAATTGTTCATTTATTTTAAAAGAAAAATAAAAAGAAAGTTTAAGTTTAAGTGGTTAAATAAAAAATTTGCAATTTTTTAACTTGATTATTTGTAAAAAAAAAAAAAAAAAATTATAAAATTCATAAAAACTTTGTCTTCAAGGTTAATTTAATAAAATTTTTCGTACACGATTTTGTCGCTGAGCTCTGAATCATAAACAGTAAAATCTTGAAATTTTCCAAATTCACTCATAAAATGTGGATCCTCCTGTTGGAAACATAAACTATTGTTTTATCCCGTGTGTTTCTGTCCCGCCATCCAGCACCATTTCCTATGCAGGGAGCGTCCCATGACGGTGGTGATGGATCTGATCGCGCGAACCAAGGACGCCGTCCGCGAGCTCGACAACCTGCAGTACCGCAAGATGAAGAAAATCCTGTTTCACGAGGCTCACAACGGTCCGGCACCGGAAGGAGGGGATGAGGAAGAGGTGAGGCTGAGATGGATAGAAGGGCTGCATTCATTCATTCATCCCTTCATCCGTTTATTGTCCATTCAGCTAAGCCTGATGTTTTCCATTTAAAATATATCAGAGTTAAATGTTCTTGATAAACCATTAATATGTTAGTAGAAAATGGTTTCTAAATTTTCATTTCGATAATATTTTCATTTATTGGGATAATTTATGGAAGAATTTATCACAATTTTATTTTATCAGAACAATATAATCTATTAGTTTCTTTTTCATCCACTCATGTGACCTATGACCTATTTCTAAAGTCTTAAGTGTAGAAATATGAATTTATTTCAAGGTGAAAGTTTGTACTTATAATTTTAAGAATGTTAACGGATAAAATAGAACTTGAAATTATGTTTTGGATTTTTGACATAATAAAATCCTGTAGGGGGAGCAGGAAGCTAACGGCGCTAAATGATAAACATTAACCCCTGAAAACCCCTGAAAAGTTGTTGATTCAGAAAAAAAGACTAAGAGGCCCAACGTTTCTCAAATCAAACATTGCAATTTGCTGGGAAATATAATGTGGAAGCCTGGTGTCTGTGTTACCTTCATCCCTGAAGCTCGCATGTTTCAAACCAGAGTTTTTTTTGCCTCCTGCAGGATGTGGAAGGGTACATGCTCCGCACCGGCACAGTGAACAGCATGGAGAGCTCCCACTCCCTGCCCTCCATGTCGATCAGCGCCAGCTCCCAGAGCAGCTCCGTCAACAGCCTGGCCGACGGCTCGGACGACAGCGGCGAGATGGCCATGATGCAGGAGGGCGAGCACACCGTCACCTCCAACAGCTCTGTCCTGCACAAACCTCTGGTCAGACACTCTTTATCTAAAAATATAAATCACTAACTTAGACCACAAAGCCCAAAAATACTACCTTCAATCAAGTATCATTTTATGATCATTGTTTTTAACCAGTAATTTGGTTTTTTGTACATTTAAGTGTCTGTTAAAAACTAAAATCAAACAGTTTTTGGTAATTTTGACTTTGGAGAAACTGCACCCCCTACAGGAAATGTGAAGGAATAGCAAGACAGAGTTGCACTACCTGCAAGGGAGCAAATGTTATTGTTTCTACCTTCAAAGTAGAGTTATTATGCTGCAAATATGCAAAATGAAGCAGCAACAAAATAAATTATTATTCAGCAAAAACACAATGATTGGAGACACTTTCTGAACTGGAGGAGATGGATCAGAAGAGTCAGTTTGGACATCAAGGAGGCTGTTATGTGAAGAAATGTATTTAAATTTCCACATTTGGGTTTGCATTACTTCATCTGGTCATGCAGGTAGATATGACAGCAAAAGTTAGCATAGAATAAAAAAAAGCAGTAAAAGTCAGTAAGCGGGATAATTTGGCATCATCTTGTCTGTATTTATTAAAGTTTAAAATAATATAACTAAGAATTAATCTTTTTAATTGGTGTCCTTAAATTCAATATAAATTACCCAGTATTCTCAGAATTAGGGCTGAAATCCATTAATATAATATGTAAAAATGCTTAAAACTGACTATTTTAACAGCTCAAAAGACAAATGCATCTTAATATACATTAGTATGAACAGTGGGGACTGCCTTAGCACTAGCGCAGAAGCTAACGTCCATGAAGCACTTAGATTATCTCAGTGCTTCAGCTTCAGCCAATCGGCACCAGGAAAAAGAAATTGCTCTTCTGGAGCCTCCCAATAGTGTTTCTTCTTCCCCAGCTGCATTTTTATTAAATACTTTAGAATGCGCCACAAAAAAATGTGTAAATAATTTGGAGTTCAACAGAAAATTACATGATGTTAACAAGATGTTTTATTTTTTAGTCATAAATAAAGGAGTTAAAACAAAATTCTCTCCACTTTGTAGAGCCACGACAACATCTACGACGATCCCTATCAGCCAGAGGTCGACTCTCAACGAGAAGCTTCGTCTGGCGGCGGCGGGGGAGGAGGGGGAGGCGGTGGCAGACGTCGACGGCGAGACCACTTCGCCACCATCAGAACCGCCTCGCTGGTGACCCGTCAGATCCAGGAACATGAGCAGGGCTCGGCTCTTAGGGAGCAGATGTCTGGGTGAGACCATGAAATGCTTTACATTGCGAGAAAATGTCCTGTTTTGTTGTTTTGGGAACGCTGAATATTTAAGACGGTGTCGGCACTGCCTTAAAAAGTCTTAAATTCACCCGCCCAAAATTAAGGCCTTTAAAAGTCTGATTCATTGAAGTGGTTGCGGCTACTGCTAACTAGCTGCTGATATGCCCTTGCTAAAAGTATAAAATTTCTGGATATGAAATCAAGGCCAATGTCTTAAATCCAGTTTAAAAAAGTAAGTTGGCCTTAAATACGTTCATCAAACTTCTTAAATTTCGTCATTGCAGAACTAATCTCATGTATTCTAAGTATTTTTTTTACTTCCTGTGGTTCTGTGACTCACTGCTCACACCCCTTTGCTAGCTAGCTCGCTACTATTTTCCATTGCCAGTTGGTTTGATGAAGTTCGTACATTTATTTGGAGATCTCGGTTTTAAGTCTGAAAGTCTTAAATTTGTGTTGGTGAAACCTCCAGAAACGCTGTTAAGACTTTAATTACATCAGACTGGGAGGAAAAGAAAAAGCTAAACTTCCTCCTCCCAAATGATTTTGATGCACTGCGTCTCATCGCAGGTATAAACGGATGCGGCGGCAGCATCAAAAGCAGCTGATGGGTCTGGAGAACAAGCTGAAATCAGAGATGGACGAGCATCAACTGAGGTTAGATAAGGAGCTGGAGAACCAGAGGAACAATTTCTCCATGGAGCTGGAAAAACTGTCGAAGAAGCACCAGGGAGTCCTGGAGAAGGAGGTGAGCTTAGAGGAGCCGAGTCACGCGACACAAACTCCTGCAGTGCTTCTGATGGAGATGTTTGGGTTTGTTTAGACGAAGGCCGTCCTGACGGAGGAGAAGAAGTTCCAGCAGCACATTCTGGGTCAGCAGAAGAAGGAGCTGACCAGCCTGCTGGATTCCCAGAAGCGACAGTACAGACAGCGCAAAGAGCAGCTGAAAGAGGTGCCACAGATTAGCCTGTCGCAATAACCAACATGTTAAGGTTGTCAAAGTCAAGCAACCGTAGCTGACCTACTTCCCTCTCTATTCTTTTTGTCATTTCTCCGCAGGAACTGAACGAGAACCAGTCGACGCCGAAGCGAGAGAAGCAGGAATGGCTGGTGCACCAGAAGGAGTGCATGCAGCAGCTGCAGGCGGAGGAAGAAGCCGGCCTGCTGCGGAGGCAGCGGCAGTATTATGAGCTGCAGAGCCGCCAGTACAAGAGGAAGATGCTGCTCGGACGCCACAACCTGGAGCAGGATCTGCTCAGAGAGGTATCATCCCTGACTGGAAGCCTGAATGTAATCCTGCTATTTTTTCATAAATCCTGAGTCCAGTGAATGACACCATCTCTGCTGATGGTGAATAATGATTTGATTCAGATCAGTTGACGCACAAATGCTAAAAATTCCGTAAGTAATGCTAACTCCCACCTACAGGTGGCGGTATTTCTTCTAAGTCACTGCTGTTTGACTTTGTCAACAGTTTTTACAAAAACAAACGTTTAGATGCTTAAAATATTTCTGACTATTCCTCCAAAATTACGATTCTTGTAACATAATAATTTGTCGTATTTCAGCTTTATTGTCTGAAGACTGCTTTCTTGTTATGTTATTATTATTATTTTATTCTCGCACTTTAATTTTTTTATGTTTTGGTAATTTTATGTCTTTATTCTCGTACTATTTTAACCTTTTCCTGCAATATTACAACTTTATTATCTTACAACTGTCTTCTCGTATTATTCCTTTACTTTAGTAAAGGGTTAGGGTTTTGTTTTGTAACGTTATGGCTTTAATCTCGCAATATTTGAACTTTGTTCTAATATTATTACGACTTTATTGTCATTTGGCTGTTATATTGTAATCTTGCTGTAGTTTAGCTCTACGCTTTGGTTGTAGTTCTGACCTGAAGTCCAAATAAACAAAGCTGTAAAACACTCTTATCAAACAAGATGGCGGCTTGTGGCTCCATGGAAACCCAAGTACCAAATGATTTTCCAAATGGTGACTCTCCTCTTCCTGACTGCCGTCTCTGTCTGCAGGAGCTGAACAAGAAGCAGACCCTGAAGGACCTGGAGTGTGCCATGCTGCTGCGGCACCACGAGTCGACGCAGGAGCTGGAGTTCCGGCAGCTGGGCGTGGTGCAGCGGACGCGCGCCGACCTGATCCGCACGCAGCACCAGACCGAGCTCACCAACCAGATGGAGTACAACAAGCGGCGCGAGCAGGAGCTGCGGCAGAAACACGCCATGGAGGTCCGCCAGCAGCCCAAAAGCCTCAAAGTGAGTGAGGGCCGGGATGGCGAGGTGGCACCGGGGGGGCGGGGCTTAGAGCCCGACGACATGGAGGAGTGTCAGGAAGAGCCGGACGGAGCCGCGGATCTCCGAGACGACGAGGCGGTTAGAGAGGAAGGAAAAGGAAGTGAAGAGAGAGAGGTAGAGGGGGTGCAGTGGGCGTATGAGGGCGATCAAAGCGAGGCGTGTCACGTTGAGTCTGATGAAGAGGAAGAGGAGGGTCGCGGCGTGGCTGACGGATGTCCGTCTGAGCTCGATGACCTGTCAGAGTTCTACTTCCCTGATGCGCCGGAGGAGCTGGACACGGTCGCCGCCGCGGCCCCTCCTCCCCCGCCGCAGTCCTCCCTCCCCTCCCTGTTCTCCCACGCCGTCTGCCTGCTGCTCTCGCTCTCCGCCGCCGCGCAGCCGTCCAACCTCACGCTGCTGCTGTTGTCCGTCTTCCTGCTGTCGCTGCGCCGCTCGCCGCCGCTGCCCTCGCTGGCGTCTGTCGTGCTGTCGGCCGAGCTCGCCTTCCTGGCGCTCTTCTTCTCCTACCTGCTGCTGCGCTCCTGCTGCGCGCTCTCCCTCTCCTCCTTCCTGTGGCTCAGCCTGTGGGGTGGCGGCGTCTTCAGCCTGGCGCTCGCCGTCAGCCTGGGGCTCTACTACATCCCCTTCATCCTCGTCTCCGCCTCCTTCCTCAGTTCCCCCGCCATCTTCCTTTCTCTCTTTCTGCTCGTCGCGCTCGCCGTTCGGCCGGCGCGGCGCTTCCTCCAGCGGGCGCCGAGGAAGCTCAACCGCTTGTGCATGCGCGTTCTGTTCCGCTTGCCCCGCCCCCTTTTCGCCATGCTGCAGTCGGTTCTGGGCGGCGTGGCGGAGCGGAACCTTTACGAAATGTTCCCTAAAGCCGGGCGCAACTGGGGCGTCCGCCAATCGCGGATCCCCGTCCCTTTGAAGAGCTTACCCGCCGAGCATCACGCCCGCCGCCGTTGCCACGGCAACTCGCGCCTGGCAATGCTGCTGCTTTGGGTCGGGCGATTCGGAAGACGGCCGCTAGGGGTCCTCGCGGACTTTGCGAACACCGTGATCCTGAAACTCGCCAGGCGGGTCGTCACGAACCTCCCGTTGCGCGTCCGGGTCAAACTCCGGACCCTGGGGCTCCTGAGGAAGGAGCTGCCCAGCCGGTTACCACGGTTACTGCCGCGGGAGGTCCGAGAGAGGAGGCAGAGGGAGCGGAGGAGGAGGAAGATGAGGGAGGAGAGGATGAGGATGTATCGCGAGGAAACGAGATGGGAATGCGGGTTGAGGCGAACCGCATCCGGGAGGTTTGAGAGAGGGAAACTCCGACCGTGGAGATAACAGGAAGTGACCCGGTTCTGGTTCCTGCCAATACACAACAACTTAACAAGGATCATGGGTTTAGCTTCTAGTGCAAATATCTTAGGACACTTCAAAAATAACTTTTCAGCAGGAATTAGGTTTAGTTAATAATTCAATACAATAATTTTAAGTGAAATGATCGGCCATTTTGGCTTAAAATCTGTGAATAATGTTGATGAAAAGTTACTTGCGAATTGTTATTTCAAATATTTTAAGATATTTGCACTAGAAACTAGACCAAAATACTAAAAAGACTTTATAACTGTTGTGTTTTTGCAGTGTATACCCAGCTAATCCAGAGATTATCCCCCATTTCCTCATTGTGCTTTTTGTAAAAGTTCCTTAAACCTCCATCAGTTTTATTACTTTGTTCTTAATTTCTAAGAAGAATCTTCTTATGGTTATTTTAAGACCGTTTTGTTTTTATTTTTTAATCTTTTTTATATTTCGTTTTGTTTTTCATAGTCGTCTCATTTGAATGTGCCGAGAACAATCACGTCAGTGTTAACGACGCTCTGTGAATAAAACTCCTTTATGTTTAAACATTTTTTTAAAAAAGCTGTGAAAAATAGTTTAAATAAAATAAAAAAGGTTTTATGATTTCAGAAGGGTTTCACTAACGTCGCTTTCAACACTAGCTAGCGGTCGGCGGTTGTCGAAGTGCAATAAACGGCGGCGGCCATATTTACTGTCGCTTCCAATCAAATCCATCTGTTATTGATGGAAAGAAACAGAGAAATTCAACCTTTAATTTGAATTTTTGTTTTTTGGAGGGTTTTTTTTTTTTATGGGGAAAACAGAAACAGGCCCAAAGCATCACTGGTCCTCCTCCATATCACTCCATATCACTCCCCATCTAAATATGGCCGTTTTCTACAAGCTACTTCCTGTTTCGTTAAGACCAATACAAACTGTTCTTACTGGAATGACATGTTTTCTTGTCTTTCCCATTTTGAAAAGTGGCTGTCAGAATTTCATGGTTGAATTAAACTTTATTTCTAGGAAGTAGCTACTTTTTCAATGAAGACAAACACACTTATGCCATATTTTATTGCTGTTTTCTCTTGTTTTTCCCATTTTGATAAAGATAGTAGTTATAGTTGTTCAGGAATCAGGGATTAATTATCATCAAACACTCCCAGATACACAATTAAAAACATGATTTTTCTGTAAATTTAGTAAAAAAATAATTTCTTAATTTTGAAATCACAATTAAATATGTTTAAATTAAAGGTTGGATTTCTCTCTGCAGCACTAAGAGGTTAATTTAAAGTCATGAATATAAACCAGTAGTGCCAATAAAACGGCCTGTTAAAAACTAGAATGTTAAATCGGTTAAGGTTGTTGATTTTTCTAGAAATCCTGGTTTCAGTTTTTCAAACCATTTCATGTATAAAGCTGCTGAAATCAGCCGTCTTTCAGTCGCATTTAGTTTTGCTACCTTATTGCGCTCGATGCAATAGTCTTGATATGATTTACCGTGTAAACATTTCCCTTTTAAAAAGAAAAGTGCCTACTTTCAGCTGTTTGCACAAGTCTTAGTCTGTTGTGAAGAGACAAAGTAGAGTAGAAAACGAAGATATCTAAGTACTTAAAGCTTAATATAATAAAATTATATTTAATATATCAGCATGATATAGAACTTTATTGAAGCCATATTTTGTTGACAATCTTTCGCGAAATGCAGGGCTAGATTAATGAAACACAAATGTGAAAAACGGAGCAACCAAAAATATCCAGATTAAAGGAACCAAATTCATATATTTTTTTTTAGTTAAAGTCTTTATATTTTCCAAAAACAGTGCAGCTACTCTTCACCTCAAGTGAGCTTTATTTCATTTTATTGGTATCAGGAACCAAAGGTATTCACCAAAACTGTTCCAAGAAGCTAAAACCAAAAATATATGTTGGATTTTATTTTTTACACATTTTGCTTAAAAACAGCAAAAACATTTTATCTTCTACCAGAAACACCAAAGTGCTCCAGTAAAAACAGGAAGTTTTAGATCATTAGGGATAAAAATGAAGGAAAAACATTTAAAACGTTTATTCACATGGAGGATTATAAAATAAAAACTTTTAGATGTGAAAAAGTCGAGTTTTATCAGTTTGTTGGATTGTAACTCGCTCAGTTTTCACCTGTTTTCTGTTTACATGTTGCATTGTGTTTTTCCCAGTTTTATCACCCTGTTTGTTTTAATTTATGCAGTATTTTAAAGAGTACTGCTGCGTTCTGTACGGCTGTGTGCTCTAAAAAACATTTTATTTGTTATACTTAGATTTTTATTTGCACAGAAATAAATTCCTTTGTTTTGAAATCATTGTCTTTGTCTGTTTTTATGATTTTTCCCCCTTCGTCTTTGTCACCTCATTTGTTTTCTATTCTTCTGTTTTGTTTTTATTACCCAGAATCCTCATTCACTTCCTCCTGCATCATCACACGTTTTCTGTCCATTTGTCACAGAAACAATCAATAATTCGCCATATTCGAAAATTGGTGACGTCTCTTAAAATGAATATATTTAGATTTGCACAGTATATTTATATGAAAAAAATGTTTTACAGCTTTAATTTGTGGTCTGTATTAGCATAAATATATCCCACTATAAATATTTATTCGGTGAAGAAAAACTTTTCAACAAAATATTTAAATTATTTGGTTAAGTTCCTACTCAAAAACTGTTTGATCTAAAATGAGTTAATTTGAAAAATATAAAAAAGATAAATGTGCATAAATTAGAATATATTTTAATATTGAAAACTTCCTTTAGTTCAGAAACTGTTGACTAAATAAAACTGTATTTTCAAACCTTTATTTATTAATCGTGATCATTTTCAGCCTTTGACATTTATCATTAGAATAAATTACATCAACCAAATAAAAAAAATGGAATGCAGAAATTAAAATTATGCTTTTATTCTTTAAAGATACTTATAAACTGATAAATGCGCCACATTGTTCTTGTATTTTTATTCCATTTAATTAACCAACCAGAGTTGAGAAATGCAACAAAGTTGTACTTGAGTAAACAGCAATTTTTATTGCTATTAGTATTTATTTTTTCCAAAAAGTAGCTTAATAATACGACAAATTATTCGGGCCATCCTAAGAAAAATATATATTCTAGAATAAGGTTCTGACCAAAATAGTCTTAACAGAATAAAGTTGTAATATTGGCTTTATTCTCAAAATACTGACTTTTTTTCCAATAATGCTGATCTTATTTTCATAATATTAGGACTTTATTCTAATAATAATAATATTTTTCAACATGGCCCCAATACTCTGTTAATACTCCATTTATTGGCATTCCAGCTATCAAGCTTGCATTTTAATTACTGAATAAATTGGATAACTTTGAGCTTCTAGCCTGAACTTTGACTAGGCCACTTGGAAACGGTAATATTATCTCCAGCTATAAGAAACGTATAAAATCCGAATATTTTCTCCAAACCAAACATGTTGATGATGTTTTGTGTTTTACAGATCTGATTAAACAGGACATGGTAAAGCTTTCCAAGTTCCTATAAGACACAAATTTAAGTTAAAATGTGTGATATAGACAATCAGAGTTGGGTTTTACTTTTTCTCAAGTAAAAATAAAAACATTATTTAAAAGATTTTCTAATCATAATATTTGCTGTTTTGGTTCGTTTACCCATCAAATTATCAGCTTTCTATTTCCAGCAGAGCAGTTTTGGTTTGTGACTGACTGAGACCGCAGACAGGTGGGTAATCACACACCTGCAGACATACGGCAACCCATCAACTCACATTACGGCAAGTTGTTGACGTGCAAAATGAGAAGGTAAATATTGTAAAATTTTTAAAATGATACTTTTGCTGCTTTTGTTTTTGATTTTCAACATGCTATAATTATATAACTTTTTGAACTTAATTTGCACATCAACACCCTGCAGTAATGAGTAAAAGCTTATGCTTGGATTTAAACACAGGTCTAAAAATTTGTTTATAGAGAACGATGCGATTCTGATTGATTTGATGGTTTCCATCAATGAAGTGGGATCGTAAAGTTTTCTTTGTAAAACTAGCTTCATGGTGTGATTCCTGTTGCCATGGTCACAATGCAGCGTCACATTTTGTCTTTTCTTTGTCTTTGAGCTTTATAACATTTTTCTGCAAATAATTTTTAAAAAAAACCTGTTGAGGTCTGAACATGAGAACGGGCCCCAAATCAAGTTCTGCTGAAGGCCCCATATGACTTTGGACCGGCCCTGTGATTACAGAAAAAATAAAATAAAACTTTTATTTTTTGCATACCTTTTCAGCAAGGTATGCATTTATTTTAAGTCAGTAATTCCTTAATATTGATTGTAAAAAATGCTAACTTCTCTGGCAGATTATTTATGAGACATTTTTCCCATGTTACCACTCAAATAATCTGACAGTGGAAATAGAACTGGGTTGCTAGGTAACGGGCTGACCTTGGCTGAAGTTGCTAGGTAACGGCACAGTGGAGCGAGTACATTTTATCAACGTTAAGGAATTAAATAAGCTCCTATTTGTTACTGACGTTGCTTGTAAGTTAATTTTGTCTTATTTAAAGTGCACCAAGATATTTGCACCAGAAACTAAACCAAAAATACTCAGTAAGATTTTGTGTTTTTGAAGTGTAATAACCTTGATAATAAAGTTGCCATTGAATAATCCACTTAATATTAACATCATTAATTAAGTTAAAGGTTCTGGAGTGATCAGGTTCTGCATTACAGACTGGAGCTTCTTTTCCAGATCACTTTTATTGATCTTAAAAGTGAAGTTCATTCATTCCTGTGTATCTGAACCACCAGAGCTTTTGGGTTTTTTTTTTTAGCCCGGTTTCTCTCGTCTCTCCTTCAGTCCAAAGAGCTCCAGATAAAGCGCCAGTTTCAGGACACCTGTAAGATCCAGACCCGGCAGTACAAGGCCCTGCGGAACCACCTGCTGGAGAACACGCCCAAGTCGGAGCACAAGGCGGTTCTGAAGCGGCTGAAGGACGAGCAGACCCGGAAGCTGGCCATCCTGGCCGAGCAGTACGACCACTCCATCAACGACATGCTGTCCACTCAGGCCGTGAGTCGCTTCCCCTCCCACAGAACCCAGAACCCGACCGGAGGCGGTTCTTTGGGTTTAGAACACGGCCCAGGGCCAAATCCAGAAAGATACAAGTCAGCCGCAAGTTTCCACCAAAAACTCTCAGAAATTCTGAAATTTCAGAAGTTTTCTTCAAAACTCTTGGATTTCTGAGCTTGAAAAGTTGAAAAATTATTAGAAACAGATTGAAGATTTTCTAGAAAAAATGTTGAGATTCATCTCAGAAGTTTTCTAGGATTTTTCTGTTTTTTAATTCAGCATTTCAAAAGTCAATTTTTTTTTTTACTTTTTGGAGGTTTTCTGAGTTTCAACTCTGAAATTCCCATGATTTTACTTTACATCTGAGATTAATTTCAAATTTGAGTTGTTTTTTTTTTTATCAAATTTTCAGAATATTTTCTATAAAAAATTAAAAAAAACATGTTTTCCAAAATAATTTGGAAAAATATGAGTTCCAGAAGTCAAATGTTTCTCCCAGATTCTTTTTTCTTCTTGCAAATGTGCACACATTAACTTTTTTTTTACATTTTTATTCTTCCATTTGGGTCTCGAATGCTTCTCACATAACGTCGATCTAAATCTGTATTTTTGGCCCCAAATTAAGTCCTGCCCAGGGCCCCATATGATCTTGCACCAGCCCTGTTCAAGGCAGTTTGAAGTGGAACAGATGGATCCCGTTAGATTCCAGTTTAGGGCATCAGTTGGGATTAAATGCCCTGCATTGTAATCTAAACATTTTAATCTGATTCACAATTCAACAGTAAAAAGCAGAAATAATTTTTGTTTGACATTTTCTCCGCCCTGGATCTTTCAGGAGCGCTCACACCTTCATCTTGGTCGTCATGCAGAGACAAAGCTTTGGTTTTTTTCCTGAATAATTTATTGTGAGAGGCTGAAGAGGGGAGGAAACTGTAATTACCTCACATGGCAGCGCGCCATTTAAGCTCAGTAAGCCAAATCCCTGCTGCCCTTGTTTGTGGCTCCAGTCAAGCTGAGCAGAAATATGAAGAACCTCTGAGGTCCAAAACATATTTTTATTTACTGCGAGAAGACATAACTTGTGTCTGTTAGTCGGGCAAATCTAGAACAACAGAAACATTTTAGAGCTTCCAAACTTTCTGACCAATTGCAATATCTGATTATTATTGGTTGATTTTTAGTAAATTGTTATTTATTTTGACTTTTGTCAGTTTAAAGTCATTTCGGTGATTAATGGAGGCGTACCATTCATTTTGTCTTTTTGTTTTTATCTCTTGTTTGGACTCAGCAAAAACCAAAAACTGATTTAACTTTTGGAAAATCTGGATTTGTTTTCCACCAATGAGCTCCTCGGGTTCCTGTAGTTCAAAGGCGGCCATTTTGTTTTGCAACTTTTATTTAGCTGGACTTTGAATTCAGATAATTTCTCCAGACTAGATTTTATTTATTGCAAGAATAAACTAATAAGAACATTTAAAGAAAACAGTCGTATGAAAATTACTCTTCAGAATAAATGTTGCGTTTTCAGGCAGACTGTCTCCGTCTTTCCCCTGTTAGTTGCGGCTGGACGAGACGCAGGAGGCGGAGTACAAGGTGCTGCGGATGCAGCTGCAGCAGGAGCTGGAGCTGCTCAACGCCTATCAGAGCAAAATCAAGATCCACACCGACACGCAGCACGAGAGGGAGGTGAAGGACCTGGAGCAGAGGGTGTCCATCCGCCGCGCCCTGCTGGAGCAGAGGGTCAGCCGCACACATCAGCAGAGCCTGTGGACATGTAACCCGCCGTACAACGTAGCTGTAGAATGTATCGTACGGCAGAACGTAGAACTGAACGTAACCGTATGCAGTTGATGACAAATGAGACACAAATTTCTGAATTTAACTGCCGCCATCAACATGAATTTCATCAGCGGTTGGGATTTGGGATGGTTTTTCTGGAGTTGGGCGAGTTTTACTTTGCGTTTGGCTTCTGAACTGTCAGACCTGGCAACCCTCTTTGCAAACTTTGACAGAATGTAAAACATGTTTGTGTTTTCGCAGATCGAGGAGGAGATGTTGTCCCTGCAGAACGAGCGCTCTGAACGCATCCGCACCCTGCTGGAGCGGCAGGCCAGCGAGATCGAGGCCTTCGACTCAGAGA
Organism: Poeciliopsis turrubarensis; assembly: GCA_010277015.1. NCBI lineage: Eukaryota > Metazoa > Chordata > Actinopteri > Cyprinodontiformes > Poeciliidae > Poeciliopsis > Poeciliopsis turrubarensis. The sequence continues at coordinate 410,808 of VMRN01000136.1, read as the reverse complement.
GCCTCCGCCTGGGCTTCAGCAACATGGCGCTGACCGGCGTGCCCGGCGACGCCTACGCCAAGCAGGGCTACTCCAACGCCCAGCCGTCCGGCTCCCGCTCCGCCGGCCACTGGAGCCACGGCGTGCACCAGCAGAACATGTCGTCGCAGCAGCTGTCCCGCCGCAGCCACAACAGCAGCAGCAGCAGCGGCATCGGCAGCGGCGCCAGCGACCGGAGGAGCGAGTCGTCCTCCTCTTCCTCCCACGGTTTAGGGATGGCTCTGGGGCACGGGCGGGACGGCAGGGACATGCACCACTCATCCCGCTCCTCCGCCTCCTCTTCCTCCTCCTCCTCCTCGTCTTCCTCCCACCACCAGCGCCACCACCTGCCGCAGCACTACCACCACCAGAGCACGCCGCAGCTCTACCGGGAGCGGGAGAGAGAGCGGGAGAAGGAGAGGGAGCGGGAGTGGGCCGGAGTGCGAGGCTCCGGCGGTGACCTGGCCCACCCACACCCCCTGCCCTTCTCCCATCACCTCCCCTCTCGCTCCTCCTCCCAGTCCCTGGCCATGCTTCCTCCTCCTCCACCGGCTCCACCCTCCATCTCCGGCCCTTCATCCTCCTCGTCTTCCTCTTCCTCATCGCAAGGCGGGATATACGGAGGCGGAGGGCTGGCGGTTCGCGGTACCCCCAACCTGATGGCCCTGAGGAACAGCCCCCAGCCGCTGCGGAGGACGGCGTCCGGCGGCGGGCCTGGAGGCGCCGGCGGCAGCGACGGCGTCCTGAGTCGAAGCACCTCGGTCACTTCGCACATCTCCAATGGCTCCCACCTCTCCTACTCTTAGGAGCCTTCAGGTGCGGCGATGAAGGTGAAGGTGTCGATTACAGGCTGCGTCTCTATAGATAGTTCCCACAAGACCCGACCAGAAGAAAGTTACCCCGGAAAGCCGCCATATTGGTAGGCAACCGGTCAACAGTCGCTGTGTTTCCATTACAAATGTGGGTACAAATTTGTCGATATTATGCTGATATATAAAAACACACAATGTCACGACAGCGATGTTTCTATTAAATATGAAATTACATTAAAATAGAAGCTTGTTCACGCGATAAGTTATTACTTGTGACTTGTCGCGTCATTGGTTATAATGACGCGATAAATCATTATCGCGTCATTATAACTTATTAAGTTACTTATTCCTTAAGAAGCGATAAGTAACTTATTATGATGTCAACAGTCACATGAGATATATTAAAACTTCAGTCATGGTTCTGGTGCTTATTTATCAGCCAATCAAAGGAGATGTTGGAGTTTGTTGCTCCAGAGGAAAGACAAACTTTCCTCCGTCTGTTTTCCATTCTTCCTTCTTTCCGTGCCACAGCTGAGTGTGTGGCATTTGGGCAAAATTGGGTTGAAACACGTTCTAATTTTTATGAACTGCGATGCAAAAAACCCCAAAATAAATCCTCCTCCTACCGCTTTCTGTCATTGTCTTCAACGTTTCCTCCAGTCATAACATCCAATATTCGTCACAAAAGTCGTGTGATGCACAAAATATTTTCATTGCAGTTTTCGAAATACTTTCATTTCAATACAGCCAAAAAAAAAAGTTTTTCTAGAAACATCCAATCAGAGCTAAGAGGTGGGTCTTAGCGTTGTCAATCATGCTTGTGTGCAGATTCAGTTTTTTTTTTTTTTTGCCTGATTCTTCTCAGAATCAGAAATGTTTAAATTGCTTATGCACCATCTAGATGGAAATCTAGTCTAAAATCCAAATCTACCGGATGAATTTGTGACAGGCTAAAGCGCCAGTTTAGGTGCTTTAGCCTAAACTGGCTAACAAGAAAGAAACATTTATGGAATTATTTTCATATTCTAACTACATAATTGACATAGATTTAAGAATGTTTATTTATTTGAATTTTGACAAAGATAGACACCAAATTTTCTTTTTTTGGGGGGCATAACTGTATTTATTTCTCTATCTAGAATGGCCAATGCCGTCTTACAACTTCATTTCTTTTTTTTTTTTGTTGGCCCTAATCCTCTTCCATAATTATGGTTATTGACTGACATTGTCACAGTTTGCTTAATTTTAGAAACGTTTAAAACTATCCTTACCGCTGATAAGGTGATCAGAAGCTTTCTGTTTCTGGATATTAGCCAGCAGCTCTTACTGATGCTGAGCAGCGAACTTTGCTCACATTCACAGGTCGTTTACTGTCTGACCGCCTTTGTTTTTACGCCCTTAAATCAAACGACCACCGTTCTCTTGCGCGCCATCGCTGAATTGGAAAGCTGCTTCCCGTACTATCAAAATGGCGGAGGTGTGACGTCATGCGGGAACTATCTATACTCCGTTTACCACCTTTCTCTGTCTTCTGGACAGATTTCAACTCCTGGAACTGTTGAGATGCAGAACTTTGTGCACAAAAAGTCCCAGAGGTCATGATGAAGGGGCAAACCGGGGTAACCGAGCTGCATCCTGCCTCTTTAGACTCAGGGTGGGTAGAGAGGGTTTCTCCCATTCTCACGGATACAACAAGGGGAGGAATGTAACCACCTGTGTCACCGCTGGATGACGGTGGTGCTAGACGTTTCTGTTCAGTGTTTTAATCTCTGTCACAGTATGAAAATGTCAGGCAGGATGTGAACGTTTGGCCTTGGTTTCCTCCTGCGGCTGCAGAGGCAGCAGCCGCGTCTCAGGGTTCCTACACAGCCTGGAGATTATTTTTATGGAGATTAGTGATGGAAAGGTTTGGGAACATATGAAGAAATAAGAGAGTATGGACAGATATTTGCATTTATTCCATATTCCATTGTTGAATCAAGGTTGCATCATACAATCATCTTTCATTTGTTTTCATCCGTTCTTGTTTTCCATTCTTCCTTATTCCTTCTTTCCTCTGTTCATTCATTTCTCTTTCTTCCATTTTTCATTTTTCTTCTGTTCTTCCTTCCACTACTCCTTCCTTCCTTTCTTCATTTAATTGTTTTTCTTCTTGCTTTCCTTCCTTCCTTTCACGTATTAATTTCTGCTTCTACTTCTGAGCAGAAACGGACTGAGAAATCTTGAATCTGCGTTGGGTTTTAGCGGAAAGCTGTGTAGAAACCCTGCTGTCTTCTTCTATGATATTCTGTGCTGGAATGGAGAAAGAAAGAAGACATGGGAGGACAAAAAGCAAGTTTTGTTTTGTGTCCAGATGCTGAAGCGAAAGTCAAAGATGAAATTCAGAAAACATTTTTAAACTGCTGTTATTTTGTTTTTTTTGTTTTTTTTAACTGTGTAGAAACACAAAAACAATTTGCTTGGAACGTCACCGATGCCTTCACGGGGTTCTTAAAGGGATGTTGTGCCATCCACTTTTTATTGTTGTTGTTATTATTATTAATATTAATTTATTTAAAGACTGAACTGAAAACACAGAATGTTTGTAAAGTACAGAGACTCTTCCAAAAACGCAGCGTGGACGAGGAACGTGTGTAAAAACAAAGCTTTCTGATGACATACTGAATATCTCGATATAAGTGTCACTCCAGTGCATGACATAGATGTACATAAAATAGAAAAAACATGAACACATTGAACAGTACTGTATCCGTCCCAGTTTACCGCATTTAGAATCACTTGTCCCAGTTTTTCTTATTTTTAACCTTTTACTGTAGATATTTATGGTAATATTAAGAACAGAAATCGTTTGGTTTTATAGATGAACAAAGACAATGATAGTAATTTTTTATATACTCCCAAAGTTGAACTCCAGCTGCATTTTTTTCTATAGGTGTCGATATTACCATAACTAATCCTGGTGTAATCGTTGTCGTGATCATGTTCACGTTTTTTCTTGCGAGAAGCAAAAAGGGGGCCTACTGTTTACTGTAAAAACATAGAACTATAACAATAGCTGATGAATCTGTTGCATTGTCAGGTGTGATGTGTCTAAGACATCAATGACTATTAATAAGGGGATCGTTAATAACTGTTAATGATTTATGTACGTGTGTCGAGCGGTAAAGTCTAGTTATAATGCCACTTTCTTTTTATAAAAAAAAACAAAAAAAGACTAACGACTATTTAAGATAAAATGACACTCCAAGCAAGCCACCCCGCCTGACCTCTGACCCCCTTCCTTTGGACTCTCTTTGGAGAAAAACCACAATAAAAAAAATAATCTATATATATAGATATATATATATAGGCCACTGGAATGTAAACACTGGTTTACTTTTCGTTTTGGTTTCTTGGGTTTTGCGAGGATCAAACTGCCGAAGGATGCAGCATGCAGGCAGTGGACAGAAAGACGGAGGGATGACGGGACGGGCCCCCGACTGAGCTGCTGTGGCCCCCAGACCCCTTCACAGCAGCCCGTCTGAAGCAATCAGTGTTCACGCAAAGGGTTTTATTTACTACTCTGGGCATGATGCTCTGTTTTCTTTTTTTTTTTTTTGGAGGAGGAGGAAGATAATCACCCTGCAGTTTGTATGACTCAGAAACACCAGCTCAAGACAACGCCCCTCCGTGTAACACTAATACTTTATGCTCGGTTGGAATCTCAGTGCATGCGTAAACTCCTTGTAAAAACTAAGACTGCGGGCTTTGGGACGGCGTGGACGTCGGTGTGGTTGCTTGTTCGCCTCCCGCTTCGGAAAAGGACGACGCAGGCTCGTGGGGTCGAGGTGTTTTGGGGGCGTTGGGGGTTTCGTTGGGTGGGGAAGGGGTGAGACTAATCGCTGGACATAAGCTTGAGGAGGGAACACAAGATGGGATGATGTGTGTTGTTGGAAATGGGAAACAAGGGGTGGATTTAAAAAATGATTTAAAAAAAGATAATAAATTGATATTAACACATTAACTTGGTTTTATGTTTTTCATTTAAAATACACTTTTGACATGTTTTTATTTGTACTTTTGGTCAATAACTTGAGTTTTTTTTTGGTGTCTGGAACATGAGTTGTTTCAAAAACTTTCTGATTGTTGAGTGACATTTGAGGGACAGTCCATCGTTACCTAGCAACCCAAGTGGAACTCCAGCACATTTGGTCAGCTGGTTTTGGAAATTTCTGACAATCTCAAAATTTCTTCAGGCAGAAATTAACTTTTTTTACAGCTGTAAAACGCGAGTCTTCTTTAGTTTCACAAAGTTGCTTCAGTAAGTATTTGTGCAATATAATCAAAAAGAAGATGGAGTAATTTGCGTTTTCCATCAACACATAGGCAACAGTTTTGAACTGTCCAATAAGAGATGATTATTGACAACATAAACATGTTAGAGTCCAGTTAGTCTGCAACTTTCTGCTGAAGTATTTAGTATGAAATTTAGAATCTTCAAACTAAATTATGGCAGTTATTCAGTAAGGAAATTTTAAGTTTTAGGAAAATATCTCATTTTATAGCCAGTAATGTTTGAATTAATATCAATATGTTAAGCTTTGTAGAATCACATTTTAACAGTGAGAGAAGCGTTTTGTTCTTCCGTATTTTGGTTTGGATCCTGGGTGAAGGTCTGCAGATTAATCCAGAATTTTGATATCAATTTAAAGTTTTGATGATATATTTGGTATCGGTATTGGAATGATACGACCACGGTAACATTTACATTTTTGTTTTAGATTACCTATTAAAATATTTCAGTTTTGTATTGTAGTGTCTTAACTAACTCAAAAATTTTACTTTGACTTGTAATCAAATTATTTTTCTACACTGATGAAAAAAATGAACATAAATTTGTTCTGTTCAATAATATCGATACCAAATCTGTATCGGATTGATAACATGGTAAGATTGATACTTTAGTTTCAGATTCCCTTATAAAATGTTCTTATGGTGTCGTAGTTTCAACTCGACCTCGCACAAGATTTTGTTTTAATTTTCTGAAATAAGACTTTATTTAGAAAAAACGCAAATTTATTTAATTCTATTGTTTGTGTATCATGTTAATGTTAAAGTATTTAGTGGATAACTATGAACATTGTTTGGATTAAAGGTAAAGGCAAAAAACATCTAAATGTCTGAAGTTTAAGATATAAAAAAATACTGGTTTCGGTAATAGGGGCCCTGTATTTAATAAACCTAAAGTTTATTATTATTTTTTAAATTATGCAAATATGACAAAATATTTTGTGGACACCTATAAACTTTATCCAAATTATGTCCTATGTTTGAACAAAATAATTCAAAGAAAAACCCACAACAGCACCAGAAATCTGATGATATTTCAAACTTAAATAATAATAATAAGCATCGATATTGGTGATATTGGCCCTGTATTTACTTAGCAAGGATTGATACCAAAATATGCTGCATCACACACCTCTAGTTTATTATGTTAAGATATTAAAGTATTTTGAAGACACCAACAAACTTAAACCAAATTATGTCCAAGATTTGAACAAAAATAACTAAATGGAAAAAAACACAGAAACACCTGAAGGTCAGGAATTCAATAATATGAAGGTATTTAGAATTTATGACATTAAATCTGCATTTACATGATATCAGATTGATGCCTTAATTTGCAGCACTGCACCACCAGATTGTGCAGCGATTTTCTTTCAAGGCACTCCGTAGAGATTGCTACGGAAGAGGATGAGGACCACTGGAAAACAAGTAAAACAGTTCTGACTTTAATCTCAGAATTCTGACTTTTTTTCTCAGAATTCTCAGAAATTTTTTTAATTCTCAGAATTCTTTTTTCTCAGAATTCTGACATTAATCTCAGAATTCTGAGAATTAATCTCAGATTAATGTGAGAATTCTTTTTTTTTTTTTTTTTTTTGGTGGCCCTAATCCTCTTCCGCAGTTTGCCTCTCTGGGTGGAGAGCCAGGTTTAAACAGTTGGTGATATAAAAACGACATCCTGTTGATACTTTCTGGGGGGTTTTAGCTGTAAAGCTAAAGTCTTGTCATTTTCATCATACAAAATGTTTTTGTTGTTGTTTTATCTCCTGAGCTGCTATTGTGCGGCAACAACAGTCTGACATCATTATTACAGAGCAACTGGGAGGATCTGTGCGCATTGCCCTTTAAAATGTGTCTGTCATCCCTCGGCTAATGGAAAGTCACTCTGCTTGTTTTCCCCGCTGCAGATTTGCTCGGTGTAGCAGCCAGAGAGGTGGGGGGGGAGAGAGAGCATTTTCCGTCGGCCGACAATCCAGGAAGGAAGGGGAGAGGACAACGAGGACGGAAATAACAAGGAGGGGGTGTCCAAAAAGGAAACTCTACCCCTTTAAGAGCAAGTGGGACATAGCGGTGCGAGAAAAAGGAGAGGAGGGGGAGAAGAAAGAGGAATTAAAAAAGAAAAGGAAGAAAGAGACAGGGAGGGAGGAGGGAGAGCGGGCGATAAAAAAAGAAAGATGACATCCTCGCAGCTGAACGGCCGAGGTGGAGCGGGAGGCTGCGGCCCGGCGAGAGCGCCGCTCGCCGGGGTCAGAGCTTGAATCCAGCGGCGAGGCTTCGACCGAACCCCGACGGCCTACCGCGGCTCCGGGAACCGGACACAAATAGACTCATAAATCAAAAACAAGCAAAGCATGACCTGCCGTTTTGACAGATATTACAACTCATATTCGTTCTCTTGCGTGGAAAACAGAGCATTTATTTCACTGTTTTGTGCGCGACGCTGAAGAGTAAAACTGCAGCGGCTCGGTTTTTAGTGTCATTACTATTTCTGGTTGTTTTCAGGCAACTCCCGGGGGCTGATTTCTGCATGTTTAGCGAGGTTTGGGGTAATTTGTGTGTGTGTAAAGTATTAAAGTTGAAAGCAGGAGGCAGCAGGCCGTTCCTGGACTGGGCCTGCTCCACCTCTGCAGCCTGCGTTGCTCCCACAGCTGCGTGCGTCTCAACCCACAGCTCTACCTCAATGAGAAAACCAGATTTCAGCACACGGCTTTGGCTTTGTTCGCGCTTTACGACAGAACCGGGGAGCCCATCGCTCCCGCTGCGGGCCGGGCCTCCGTCCGCGTCCCGATCGCCACCGGAGGGGCCCATCCGAGCCATGCAAAGGCGGCTCAGGAGCTGACTTCATAATCTCCACCGCTGTCTGAGGCGCAAAATGGATGCTGCTTGGAGCAATTTTCTCTTCCAGGTAGGCTTTGTGCGGGCCTGTTTTGCGTTTTCTCCGCACACGCGGGCCCTGTCTGTGTCATCCCAGCCTCGCTCACATCTTTTTGTTACTACCTCTGCAAGATAAATGCTGTGACTTGTGTTTACATTTGGTGATGGCCTTCTCCTTGCTCCTCCAGAGTACTCCCACCCAAAACCAAGTGGAGGGGAGCCTCCAATCAGAGCTCATGCAAGTGCATACGAGTTCTCCCCAGACCCCACCCACAGAGCACATAGCGCAGCCTCCTTCCACTGTGGACACCACGGCTCTGAGTGAGGAACCCCTGCCTGGTGAGAGACACGCAGCTCAGCCACACCTGAGTGGGTCCAGGTGGACAAACAGCCAGTGGGAGGGTTGCTCAAAACACTGACAATTTGAGCTCGGCGCCTTTTATCCTGATAGAAATATGAGGATGTAATTGGGACTGCAATTAATGATTATTTTAGGAATTGATTAATCGTTTATTCAGGTGATTAATTAATCGATTAAAAATGAAGCATTCTATAAATATTTCATTTAACCACTTATGCATTTTTATAGAATCTTATTTTAATTGCAGTTCAGGTTTATTTAGCAATGCTGCTAAATTATTTTAGTAATCAGTTCATTATTCTGAGGATTCATCGGTTTAAAATGACACATGCCATGGATTTTTCAATTTTTCACAATAGTTCAAATTCATTTTATTGTCTGAAGTAAATTAAATTAAACAAGCTTTGCTTTAGTAAATCTGAACCTGGTGAAACTAAATCTAGCCACTTGAGGAGTTTAGGAAATGTTTTATCTTAAAAGCAAAATGCAAATAGTTTTCGTAGCGTTTTGGTTTATTTACTGCTCTGAGTATGTTGGGTCGTAATACAACTTTGTTCTCAAGATGTGACTGTTCTCATATTATTTAGACTTTATCCTTGTATGAGCTAATTTGTTCTCACAAATATATTTATTTATTTTTTCTTAGTATGTCCCCAGTACTCTGCCGTAGTTTTCTGTTTCAGTTGAATTAAAATGCTAGAAAATGCTTTTTTTAAGCAGAATTGGGTCTTTTACTGGTGAACTTCACCTGAAAGGTTGTGACAGACCCTGAGTTTCTCTTGTTCTTCTTCTTCTCTTCCCCCTGGTTCCTCCAGAGCCGGTGAAGCCAGCGCCTCGGCCGGCCCGCGTGCAACACATCTGTGCCATCTGCAACAAGCAGTTCAAGAACAACTACAACCTGCGGCGGCACCAGTCGGTCCACACTGGGGTACGCATGAAGGACAGGGCCAGAGTGCAGGCGGAGGGAGCAAAGGAGGGAGCCGCCGGCCAGGTGGTGGTGGCGGCGGCGGCCCCGCCGGCCATGGCGGTGGGGGCCGGAGGGAGGGCGGAGAGGCCCACTGTGCCCCTCTCCCTGCTGCACCTCTCCGTGCCTCCCCCTCTCGCCCCTCCCGGCGTGCTGGCGGGCGCCCAGCAGCCTCCCCTGGGCGGTCAGGATGGCGAAGGGGTTGCCATGCCAAACGTCATGGCTACTGTTAACCCTCATGCTCCGCCTCCTGCTGCTGTCGTCATGGCCACAGGGGCGACAGTACAGGTGGGTCAGGGCCTTGTGAGAGACGGTTGTCGTCAACCCCCGAGCCTTCGAGAGTGTTGTTTCTTAAGCTGCCTTCGTCACGACGATCTTTGAATTCGTCTCCTGTGTTTGATTTCAGGAGAAATCCCTGAGCGCTGATTGGTCGAGGGGCGATTTCAGTCCCCGGTTTAAGAAACAGTTCGCTCGAAGTAGGGCTGGGCGATATGGCTTACAAATAAAACCTCCTAAACAGTGGATGAAAAGATTTGTTTTCATACCAGAGACTATTTTAAATTTTCTATAAAATTAAGTGGAAAATAGAAAATATTTTCAAAAAGTGGCTTTTATTTCAGTCATCCCTTCTGTGAGTTGTATTAAGGAGTATCAGGGCCAAGCTGCAAAAATGTTTGTTTAAAGGAGATCTATTTTACAAAATTCACCTTTTGCATGTTTTCATTCTTCTTCTAAACGTATTTAAAAAAAAAAAAAAAGAATACCCAGCTGTGCAAAAAGTGAATGTTTTTTGGTGTCTGGAAAATGAGCCATTTCAAAAACATTCGACTGGCACTGCACCTGTTACCTAGCAACCTGAGTAGCGCTCCAGCATGTTTGTTCAGCTGGTTTTATCGATGTATTCGCTGTACAACGGCTGCTGGAAAAAACCCAGAAACCACTTGCTGCATTTTTGTTGGTTGTACAGGAGGCTCCACGTCTGCTTTTCAAACACGTATGGTTGTATAATTGCGCATCTGTTTGCAGCATTTTCACGCACCAGTGTAAACATTGAGTTTGGCAGACCTGACCTGACTGAAATCTCATCATCTCAGAATGATTTTATGCAGAAAAAATGTTTTGTATCGTCCAATCCTAGCCTGTTCAAGAAAGCGTAAGGGGTCACCTTTAATTATAAGAATATAGACTTAATATCAAAATAAAGATGCAATTTTATTCCTAAGTCCTACAAAGTTGATTATATTAAAAGCTTAAGTATATCCATCAGATATTACAAATTGCTCAATATTCCTCATTTTAATTTATTTCGTGTTTGCATTCTCATAAAATTCCTACTTTATTCTCCTAATATTGTGACGTTTCAAATTTATTATCGTACAATTTTATTCTCATATCATTGACTTTATTCCTGTGACAACAAAAACCAAACCAAACATAGCCTGGCCCTGATATCCCATCGTTGAGTTGACCTGAATTCAACGTCTAAAAAAATACAAGAGCATTGATGAGAAAAAGAAATCCAGATTTTGTAAAAATTCAATCTTCGGAAAAATGAGAATTGATGCATCGCCCAGCCCTAGCTCGAAGCCCCACTCCCCCACGCTCCCCTGCATGTTCTCTGTAACACAAACCAGAATTAAAGACGAGCCAGAAGTAATTCTTTGCAACTGCGATCATCAGATCATTTACCTAACTGGCCGATTATATGTGTTTGCATGGTTTCATCATCAAATACAACAAATTCTCTTCCAGTTGGTGGTGAAAAGACTTCAGACCTAAACTCTGTAGCTTGTTTGTTTTTCTCTCAGCGGCCCGCCAATCCCAACCCCAACCCTGTGAAGAAGAACCACGCCTGCGAGACGTGCGGGAAGGCCTTCCGGGACGTCTACCACCTCAACCGGCACCGGCTGTCCCACTCGGACGAGAAGCCCTTCTCCTGCCCCATCTGCCAGCAGCGCTTCAAGAGGAAGGACCGCATGAGCCACCATGTGCGCTCCCACCAGGGCGGCGTGGAGAAACCCTACATCTGCCCTCACTGCGGCAAGGCGTTCTCCAGGTAATGCTGCGCTGCCGCCGCGCGCCGTGGCCACGCCCCCTTCCTGCTCCAACGTGTCTCTTATTCCTGCTGTAGGCCTGACCATCTCAACAGTCACGTCCGGCAGGTGCACTCCTCAGAAAGACCCTTCAAATGTCCGGTATGCAAAAATGTATTCTTTTTTGCAGTTTTTTTTTATTTTTATTTTAGAGGTGCATTCACACACCAGTCCTGTTTAGTGCAACTCTAGTTTGTTTGTCTAGGAAGTTGGTTCATTTGGGGAGACGTAAATGCTTAATCGAACTGTGATGCAGACAAAACAGCTCAATTTCTTTTCTGATGATTAAGATTTTTTTGATGGCTAAATTTGTTTCTCGATACTTCATAATTATTTTTTTTATGTTTGGTTGTTTTTTTTTTAATATATTTAAAGTGTTAAGTGCTGTGTACACTGAATTTGAGAGGTCAAATTATACCATTATTATGTCATTATCAACATATTTAACATTTCTCAAAATCATTTTTGGGACAGTATATAAATCAAACCAAATCTATCAGGTGTGAATGGAGCCTAAAATGCCAGGTGTTCTGATTTTTACCAACGATGCTTCATCTCTCATCTATCTGCAGACTTGTGAGTCGTGTTTTGCCACCAAGGATCGCCTGCGAGCCCACATGATCCGTCACGAGGAGAAAGTGCCGTGCCACATCTGCGGGAAGCTCCTGTCCGCCGCGTACATCACCGATCACATGAGGGTGCACAACCAGTCGCAGCACCACGTCTGCCACCTCTGTAACCGCAGTGAGTTCACACGCTTTTTACCAGGAGGCACAAACTTTTTTTTTTGAAAGTCGAAAACTTTCGACTTTTTTGAAGAGCTCACTCTTCAATAATGGAAGAAAGGAGTAAACTTCTGCCAAAAAACAAAACTTTGATTAATCTCAGAAATTTTCTAGAAAGAGTTTGTGAATTTCTGAGTTTCAAAACTTGTCAAAGTTTTACTTTTGAAACTCTTGATGATTTCTAAGATTAATCTAAAAATGTCTTTTGAAACTCAGAAATTTCCTGTTTTTTTGTAATTAGGACAGCAGGGCAAATATTGATGCTGGTCAATTGATGGAATAAAAGGGGAAAATAATTTGTATCTTGGAAATTTCAGATTTTTTAAATGTCAAAAATGTCCAGATTTTTTCTAGAAATTTCAAACCTTCTGAGGTTTCTTTCTAGCAAATGTTCAACTTTTCAAGCTAAGAAATGTCCTTGTTTTTTCTAGAAAATGTCTGACATTAATCTCAATTTCTGATTTTTTTTTTTTCTAGAAAAGTTTAGACTTTTGGAGCTCCGAAATTTCCATCTTTTTTCTAGAAAATGTTCCACCATCTACAATGCTCCTAATACACCTTTGCAAAATTCAGATTGATCTAAAAAATGTTGATATTTTTTTTTGTGTGTGTGTGGGGAAATGTACTCTTTTTCTATGTATTTTGAAACCACGACAATGCATTATATCTACGTAGTTATCATTCAAAATAATTTATTGACTTATTTTAGTCGTAATTTGTCGCACATGCTGAACTGACAGCTCCTCTGAAAGTCGGACGTCTTAATGCGCATGTGCAGGCATGCGCACTCACTGCATGCACCTGCTCTCCACCAGGCTTCACCACGCTGACGTATCTCCGCGTCCACGCCCAGAAGCACCACGGCCAGGAGTGGAAGGAGAGCCCCGGCGGCTTCGGCGGCACGGCCTCGGGCGGCGTCCTCGTCTGCCACCTGTGCGGCGTCCAGTGTAAGACACCCACCCAGCTCCAAGGCCACATGGGAACCCACAGCACCAGCCAGGCCGCACCGACCCCCGTCACCTCTAATGTGGCTGCCAGCAGCTCCGTCTCCCTTAGCAACATGGTGACGGCGGCGCCTACAGTGTACGTCACCGGGAACACGGTGGTGGACCTGCTCGTCACGGACTGCTCTAGCATCGCGGCGCCGCAGTCCCACAGTTAGCAGGATGGATCTGAAGCGAGTCCCGGGACGGTTACTTGTTGATTCTGATCCGGTCTAATGTTTTATTTTCCGTTTTTATTCAAGTAGGTATGTCTAAAAAAGAAGTAGGCGTTTCCAAAGAAAGACGTTTCACAAGAGCCACACCTGATTGGACAAGCAAAAAACAAGCACCACGCCTGATTGGACGAACAAAATCAAGTGAAAAATGATTTGTTAAGCGTGTCAAAGTAGCCGTTTTTCAAGAAGCAAGACGAAATTAACGTCCGTCATTCATTTTTATTAATATCGTTAGCTAACTTGTCCGATATCGGATTCTCATTTATTTAGTCAATTTCACGACCTTGCTTTTGTAACAAGGTAGAAGTCTTATTAATAATGGGAGGGTGATTGTGTTAGCCGGTCGGACATTAGCTTCTCCTCCGGCCTTGTTTTACCTGTGAACGTCCGGTTACATTTCAAAGTAAAAGCATCAACATAAATCATGTTTTAATAACAAACAAATTTGATTTTTTAAAGAAATTTTATCAGTAAGTGGGCTAAATGTTGTCTAAATGCAAATTTTGCCTTTACATTAAAATAAATCCGTTTTTGTTATTGAAATAATGTGAAACTGACATAAGTAGCTAAAAACAAATAAATAAAAATACAATTATCATTAAAAAAACAATGTTACTTAAACTGGCCTTGAGATCTTCAATTTCTTATCTTGTTCAACTTTTAAAGCAGTCACCACAGATTAATTATTTCTGCATGTTTCTGAAAGACATTGTTACTGGAACAATTTGATCAGTGTTTGCTCTGTAGAAACCTATTCTTTAGAAACGCTTGCTTTGAGTCTGCAGAGAATTCCCCCTCTCTTTTTATTAGCACTTAGGGGTTAGAGGTGAAATTTTTAAGAAAAAACATCTGAAAAGTTTTGCTGCACAGCTGGAGCATCAAAGAAGACATCTTGGAAAGCAGCTGCAGCAGGTTCACCGACACTAATGACAAACATGGATGTGTTGTCCAAATATTTCCGAATGAAGACTCTAATGAAAGCGTGGTTCTCCCTCTCTTAAACCCCCTTCTTGTTTTGGCATTGGCTGCTGTCTACTGTACCAAGTACTGTAAATCTCACACCAGCTCTGATCTTACCTCCATGTTAGCAACTACCGAGAATACTGAAAATCCAAAACGGTTTGTGTCGAGACGTTTCAGGGGGGAGGAAACGAGAGAAACGTTAGAAGGGAAGTTGTGTGTATGCGTGTGTGTAAGTTTGAGCTCCTCTCGCATGTTTGTAGTTTTATTTCACAAGACGGAGATGAAAATTAGGTTTTAACGCTAGCTAAATGTCTTTTTGGTGGAGGTAATCAGGAAAGAAGATTCATCTGTAGGGGATGAGTCATCTGTTTCCTAAAGGTACAGAAATAAAAAAAAAAAGTTGTTATTCAGGAGCATCAAGCACCTTAAAGCTGTTGGACTCGGTAAGGATGGAGGTTTGAGTTTTCTCGGATTGTTTTGCTCTGAGTCTTCCTCTCTGGGTCTGGCCTTCACAGGAAAAAAAAAAAACTGCGAATCAGCACTTCGGCTTCTGAACTACCTTTTTGCATGAAAACAAAATAAACCAAGCAAGCTCGGCCATGTTTATTGTTATAAAACTGTCATGACGAGAATAAAATTTAGCAGTTCCACTAAGTTAGTTAGCTGTAGACGATAATATTTATGAAAAAGTTGATTTTACTCTGAATTTTTTCACATAGATTGCCATTCATTTGATTGCAGCTGTCATTGCCATAGTCCTTTTTTTTATTTCATTTTCTCTGTGTTCCAGTCCAATGGGTGAAACTATTTTTTTTAGATTTAGTCTTTTAACTTTCTGCATAGCACTTGTTTTCTGCATCAGTCGTGTAATGAGTGGTCAGTTGTTGCGTTGCGTGGAAAGGGCTTAAAAAGTCACTTTAAGTGGAGGGAAAAAAGGACTTTAACAGTCGACGAGTGCAGTTTGTTTTGTGTTCATTTCTTACCTTGAAATCTGTAGTTGTTTCTTTGAAAATGTGTTTTTCCTGTTGAGAAACATAGTGATTTATTGCAAATTAATTTTAGTTTTTCTCCATTACACTAAAAAAATAATAATGATGATACCTCTACTTTAGGCTTCTGTACAGCTCTTGTGATACATCTTTAATGCCTTATCGTACTCAACTGCATTTTAATTCTTTTATGACAAAATATTTCAAATCTTAGTCATGGATTCATTAAGAATATTAAGGGGATGTATTTATATTTATATTTTTATATTTCTCAACAGTATGCATGTCTAAAAAGTTGTTAGAGCAAAAAAATTCGATACTTATTACAGTCATTGTTTTTGTTGTTTTGTTTTTTTTTTGTAGATCAAGTAGAGATCATGTTATTTTATAATTTGGACAGTTTAAAGTAAAAATATTAAACAAGAATAACTGTTTGTACTGTTTTTCCTTCATGTTGTTGGACTGAAAACTTTATGTCCCAAAGATGATTTTAATAAGAAACACAAACAACCTTTCGAAGAAAAACATCAATTTCAAACATTGCTTTATATAGCAAGGATGAAGCGATTAGGATTGATCGTGATGAATTGATAATTGAAACAACTACTTTACGAATCAATTAACTGGAGTGTACAGTCTCAAACCTGTACAAATTATACATTCTGAATTTAGAATTTTAATTTGTTGTACCCAGAAGTCTTTGATAGCATAGATTTAGCTTCATTTGGCTCAAACATTGAAAAAAATAAATAAAAAACGACTAATAACAATAAAAATAAACAATTATTTATCAGTAAATTGAAATAATGACCGACTGATCAGCCTGCAGTAGTATTAATGTTAATCTGAGCAGAAATAGTTGAGCTTATAAAACTGTTTCAGTTCCATTGTAGGTAGATTCTGATCATTTCACCCAAAAGATTTTCTAGAAAATAAACTGAAGAAAATTTCAGCGCTCCAAAAGTCAAAAATTTACTAGAAAAAATCTGAAAATTTTTTCAAGAAGAAAACAGAATATTTTTTTTGTTTTAAAGTTGAAAATTTTAAACTTTTGAAACTCAGGAATTTCCTTGGTTTTTTTATGGAAAATGACTGAGATCTAAAAGTTAGTTTTTTTCAGAAATCTTTTTGACTTTTTGAACTCCTTCAGTTTCCTTGTTTCAAAAAAAAAAAAAATCTAAGATTAATCAAACATTTTTGAGTTTTTTGGTAGAAACATTCATTTTTTCCCTATCAGCAATGCCCCTAATGCGTCATCACAGAGCTTTTCATATGTTGACAATGGAAGTGCTTTTAGCTGCACATGCAACTTTTGTTACAAATGCTATACAAATGTTTATTTGGATAGCACATTTGCTTTACATCATAAAAATACAAAAATTCAAAGTCATAGAAGACACTGCTGGACCCGGGTTGATCCGGGCCTATCGTTTTTGCATTAGATAAATGTTTCCCTCAGCTTCCTCGCTCATGAGCGCATACAGAAAAAATGGGACAGGAGACCCAAGAAGGAAACTGTCCATTTACGTGATGATCCCGCTTTATGCAAAATGACCAGGGTTGAATGGAGTCGGGCTGGGCCACTCTGCACCCTGCAGTGCAAAAAGAGCTACAGTTCCCACAAGTCTGAACTGGAAGTGATCCATGCCACTGAACCGCCATCTTGGTAGGCAAGTGCAGCTGAAAGCTTTGAGACCAACAAAAAGAAACTAGAGTACTCAAAAACTGTGATTGATTACTAGTTATGATGTACTTATGTTGTTTATTAATTAGATAGGAATGAGTTGAGCTAGTTCTAAGCTTTTGGTTTGTTTATAATGGTCAAAGCAGTTCCATAGCAACTGCCATGACAGTTACAGTTGCCTACCAAGATGGCTGCTTGCTACAAAGTTCCTAGAGGTGTGACATCACATGACAACGATTAAAATGTTTATTTATTATTATTTAAAAAAGAGCTGAATTTTTTTTCATATTCACATTTTAATTAATTTTCAAATATTATACAAAAAAGCTTAAATGGTTCAATGAAAAGCCTTTTTTCTAATCCAGTTACTAGACCAATCTGAATAATCACAGGCATAGCTGTCGTCGGAAAGCGCTGGAGGGTTTATAAACGCTTCAAGCACAAGAAACTTCCTCTTAAACACATGCTTACATAATTAAAAAATAAATCGATAACAGGGTTATTTTTGCCCGAATATAACGCCTAACTGCTTCCTTTGGGAAATAATTGAATTTTGCAAACAGATTATGCCTCCAGTCCATTCAACATGTCTCTAGGTTCCTAGATAAAAACGCAGATGTGTGACTGGTGCACGTTTCTCGCCATAGACCTGTGGAACTGGCTGCTGGTGCAGCAGTGTTGAGTCAACGCTGCATCTGGGAGGCTGAGGCAGCAGCAGCATCTCTGGTGTGATGTGGCGAGACAGCGAGGGGATGACATAGCGACAGCATCCGCTCACCGTACCGCTGCATCGGAGCGCAGCTTCCTCTTTAAGTCGGGTTTAACGTGTTTCCGTTAGATAACGCCGAGTGTTTGCGCCGCCTGGTTCTCGCATCAGTTGCCGTCGGGCTAACCTCGCGGAGATTTTGATCAAAGTTGCTGCTAGCTCGCGTTAGCTCGCCGCTACCCTTCAAACATTCAAGCGGCCACATAAAACATGCGGAGCATCGAGGCCGAGACCCCTGGGATATCTTTAAACGCTTCCCGCAGGACACGACCTTCGGCTGGACGCTGACTGGACTCTGCAGAGCCGCTGTGTAAATGTTTCATATTTATTCAGAACATGCTCAAAACTCCCGATGTGCTAGCGAGGGCTATTGGCTTAACTGCGGCAGCTGGCTGCTACAAACAAACAACAGCAAATAAAGAACATTTAAACGTCAGGATATCATCTGTAATTAAATAGCCACAAACATTAAAATAGATTAAACTGGATTTATGAGTTATTTTTATTTAAACAACCTCAGCTGTTTGCATTCATGGGTCCCCCAATAACATCACGGCTAACTCGGCTAATCGCTAACGGTCGTAGCATCGTCATTGTTAGCAGGTGATTCAACAGCGCAGACAGTCGGTCATTTTAACGTCAACCGGTTCGTTATGTTGATGACGGAGCATGCTTCCTGACATCGTCAATAAAATGTCAGTGTTTGTTTTTATTTAATTAACGTGTTGCTGACTTGTTCGTGTCCTTCTGGCGCAGGTTAGCCTCACTAGCTGGTCAATTTGTGTAAAAAGAACGAGCTGTTAGCTAAGTTAGCGTAACTCCGTGAGTTTTTATCTGCCTTTTTTATCCTCCCACTTTAGTTCAGCAGCTCCCCCACCCATAAAACATGTTAAAATAAAAATGTAGTTATCCCCGACGCGCGTTGACGTGTTAGCAGTTTTAGTTTGTGGATAAGCTTCACCTCCCAGACAGGTGACACTAACTAGCGGGTTTCCTGCAGGAACAATGAGCTGCAGCTCCATCATCTAATGTCAACATTTTCCACAATTAAAAAAAAAAAAATAGCGCATTGCGCATTTTGCTAATGGACTTGAACTTTTTCGTTTTTAATGAGTCAGCCAGTGTAGTGTAAGCAAACTGCAATATTTGTAATGGGGTGGATAGGAAGCTGGTAAATGCTCCCAGTGGTATCAGGTGGATGATGGAGGAAGATGCAGAGACTTTATTATTTTACATTTATGCCACTGAGCCGCTGTGTTTTTATTCTGACAGGTGAAATTCCTATTTTCACTTCAAATTCCGTTGATTTTTGGTCAATAAAAAGAAAAAAGCATTTTAGTATACTCAAGTTTAGGTCAAGATTCAATATAAATCAATCATTGTTGACATTAATTTATGTATTTGAATGTATACATTTCATTTAACTGTAGAACATTTTACTAACATTAAAAGCTGAAAGATTTTTTTCAATTAGAGAGAAGAAAAAACTGAAAGGAATAATTTTACATTAGACAAAAATATTTTTGCAGCTTTTTATTGTTTTTAAATCTTGAGAGATGTGATAACTTGTTTGATACTTTTTATTTTTTTCTATTTTCTTGATATGGAAATCATACTTCATGCTTTTGTTTCATCTCGTCAGGAATACCGGTGGCAGTCTACAGAATGCTAATACTGGGCTGATAATCCTCCATACTTTCTTTTTTTTCTCTGGTTTACATACATTCAACTCTGTTGACCTCACCCACATGCCTTTTGCAGCAACCAGCAAGTTCTGGTGTAATATTCTGCCTTTCTTCTTGGCACAAAGGGTAGAGTTTATTCAACTCAATTGGTTTTTTTCCAGTGACGTGGCAAAATAATCACAAGCACATTCCCCGTTTGTACACACAATCTTGGCCAATAATTCATATTCTGATTTTTCTAAGCGTAGTCCACAAGTTTTCAGTACTCGTAAGGTGAGATCCTTTCAAGAAGCCTTGTGACATCCTGTTTATCTGAAAACCAGTTTTGATGCGTTTGGGATTATTGTTCTGCTAGAATACATCCATTTTGAGATATTGAAGTTGCGATAGGATTATTATTTTATGGTTCTGCATCATTAGGCCTCCTTTTCAGCCACTCTGGGGTCATAGTTCAGATGTTGTTTGAGCTTTTGAGATGCTAATTAGCTGCTCTCATTTGTAAAATTACTCCTAATGTGACAATTTTTTGTTATTTTTTTGCTGTTTTTACCCTCATCTTGTGACCTTGCAAGCTGTCGTTCTGTTCTGCTGTTTTTAGGTTCTTCAGTTTTATTCCTGTTGTATTGGGCTAATGCCAACTGGCAATATGCTATCAGAGACTTAATACAGCTGAATAATTTATGATCGACCTTAGGGTTAACATTCCCTGAGCTCAGCATGTTTCACAATTTCAAAATCAGTTTTTTTCTTAAAACAATTTTTAGATGTTTTGAAAAACTGTCAGAATTTAAGATTTGTCTATTTTCCCACATTATGCTAGGTTTTGGGAATTTTGTTTGTATGAACCCACTTATGTCAGGACCTGTTTTATTACGCTTTAATATTTAAACTTTGGGAAAAAATCTTCTAAATTAGGTTTGTCTGAGAACCAGCAGCACTGATTTCTCCTGGTTGTAGCCACAATTTACTCCAGAAATATAAAACGCTTGCAGAATATTGATGTTTTTATCGATTAAATGATCCTTTCTGGCAATATAATGCAGACCTATATTTCTGTGCGTCCCTGAACGTCTCATCAGGAAGGTTAGCTTAATGTACAGCCATGTGTGTTGGACTATGATAGCGTGTTCCTTTCTCTTATCTTTTGAGCGCAGCCAGTTGTAAACACTTGGGGTTTGCTTTTTTTGCGAGCGATTGGTGTTCACTCTCATCCTCTGTGTGTGTTTTCCAGAGAGGACAGAGAGCGACAGATCTCAAGGACCAGATTGTCTGCCGAACTTCTTGCCTCCTAAGACAGATCGCCAGGGACCATGCTGACCATCTTGGCTGCTGGCTCTGTGTTCTTTCCAGGCCTTTTCCTTCTGTCCAAACAATGCCTGAAGTCCATCCCGGCACTGAGATGGAGCGAAGGAGATGCGGTCATCGTATCGGCCAGGTGGGACATCCGCAAAACTTTCCAACACGTTTATATGTGACGTGGTAACGTGATCACTGTTCTTCCTGAACATTACTTTCGTTTAGAGGCTGCTTAAAATTAAAATCTGATGTAATTCTTTCTTTGAAATTGTTTGCTCAGTCATTTCAGAGCAAATTATAGTCCTCCATAATCCCAGTCAGTTGCTGTTTTACAATAATTGAATACATTATTTGAAAGTGGTATCTTCTGCTGAATATTCAGTACCTAACCATATCTAATACTTTGTTTTTTTAAATTCTGCACCTAATAATTAACCAAAGTATTAAAAAAACGAAAGCTAAACAATATTAGACAAATGCTAACATAGCAAACTAAATAAACTGAATAAGACAAAATTTCATGATAGAATAAAACTAAAGTAAAAACCTTTAAACCAGGGGTGTTGAACTAATTTTCATTTTGGGCCAAATCAAAAATCTGAATGTTCTTAAAGGGTAGGTTGTGGCAGAATGTAACGAGCATTCAAAAAGTGTTTCTTAAAATTAAATAATAGTGAACATCTTTTCACACTGGTCAGTCCCTCCAGATTTTTGTGATTCTCTTCGTTTATTGCAATGAAAATAACAGATTTTGTGGTGCTACTTTAGAAATATTTGCAAAGAAGTTTTATATTTGTGCTAATGCATGTAAGCTAAATGTGACTTTTTATTAATTGCTGCATCGATCACAGACTATAATATCAAGTAAGGCAGAGGCAGCCGTCACATAAACCCAATGTTTTTGGCCCATTTTGAGAAAAATTAGCAGTAAAATCAGAAAAAACGTGGGGATCTGTTGACTGGATGAATTTTGCGAATTTGTGAAAAACCGCGGACTCATTGATGTAATCTGGAGTCTCGAGGGCCAGATAAAAACCTCTGGCGGGCCAGATTTGGCCCCGGGGCCTCGAGTTTGACACATGCTCTAAACTATTACATCCCTGGTTACAACATAAAGAGATGCGGGGGAAAAGTAAACAGCTTTTTTGATTTATTTTTTTTGTGTTTCCGTTCTCACACTCAGGTTGGTATCGTCGGTTCAGGCAGTCATGGCTTCTTCAGCTGGCTACATCATTGCATCTTCCTGTAAGGACATAATTGAAGACCAGTAAGTTGTACTGCTGATAATAATAATAATAATTAATAATATCATATCTACTTTAAATAAAATCTGTTTTGATTTAAAAACTGTCATCTCTTCCTGTCTGCGCAGGCACTGGCTCACAAGCACCTACATCATGTTTGCTGTCCCCTACTTTGTCTATGACATCTACGCCATGTTCATGTGCTACTGGTACAAGCTGCGGGTGAAAGGTCACGAGGAGGCCTTGGCGGCCCCCCAACACATGCGCTCAGCAGTGAGGAGCTACCTGCGTCGCGAGTTCCTCATGGTGCTGCACCACGTTGTCATGGTCACCGTCTGCTTCCCCGTGTCTGTGGTAAGTGTCACATGTCGCTCTTTCTGTTGCACAAAGGAAAACTGTAATTGCAGAGATGGGGCGTAACTAGTTACATTTAGTTTAATAACTTCTTTGAAAAAATGTATTTTTAGGAGTAATTTTACTTGTACTTTAGTCATTTTGTTACGACGTTTCTCTGCTCTGATTGAGTTGAAGTTCTGGATTTTCTACCCGCTGAATGAAAAACAAACATGTTTTAACCTAAAATTTTGCCAGATATAGAGACACTTTGTTAAAATGTATTGAAATGAAAGAAACTGATTTGGAAAAATGTATTTTGCCTGGTTTTGTTTTATGAATTATTGTCATTTTCATCCTTAAAATACCAACATTTCCACTTAGCTTTACATTTTGGTCCATCTGATGATGTATTTTTTAAATATTAAATGATCGGTAATTTACAGTTACTCAGTACTTCAGTAGACTTTTTACCAAATACTTTTTTACTCCTGAGTATAAATATGTCCACCAATACTGCCCACCTCTGGCAGGGATACAAGTTATTGATGAATGAGTTAATACAAAGCTGATCACATTGATCGACTTACCACCAACTGAGCAGCCATTTTCTTAGTTTTCTTTTGTATTGTTTCTAGGAATGCGAGTTATTAATGAGTTAATCTAAAGTTGATTCATCTTTTCAATCGACTAATCATTAATTCCCGTCCTTATTTGGCCGCCATCTTTAATCCTGTATCTATGGCTCCGCTTCAGGATGACCAGTGGCGCCCTCTGCTGGATGGCAGCCAAACTACAACACTAAAAGAAGGTTCAAGAGGACATTATTAGTTAATCGATTGGAACTAATTTCAATCTAATTAGCTATTAATTAATATTGCATTCCTTTTTGTTATTCTAAAACAAGTAACAACATATTCTAAATGTAATTGAATCTGTTATTGAAGTATTGAATGTTTTGTTTTTCCAGTTTTGGCGACAAGGAAAGGGCGACTATTTCCAGGGCATAATGTTCATGGCTGAGCTCAGCACTCCATCCGTCTGCTTAGGAAAAATCCTCATCCAGGTGAGTGTTGATGTTCAGACAAATTCAGATCATCATCACAGGTGCATGGCACTGACTAAATGTCTTAATTTACACTTTTATTTCTCTTTTTTTAATTCATTGGAGGGCGTATATTTCCGGTCATTCCCAGCATGCATCTTGCTCATGCTGTCAGATGTTTACAAACAGACTGTTAAATGTCACTCTTTAATTGCTGACAGTGTGCTTGGATACACATTGTATGAATTGCAACACATCTGCATCTATTCAGGTTTGTGTTCATGTGTTTGCAATGTTTCAGTGTCTGTTTGGAGGTTAGCCCAGCAGGGCGATTAGAACCAAGCATTCAGCTTATGTTTTAGGTGCTTTCAGACCATGTTGCTGTTTTTAATATTTTGCAAAATCAATACATTTGTGTCTTTTTTTTTCTTTTGTTTTTGCACTGCTGGAGGTTTCACAAAATGGCTTTTATTTTGTTTTAACTTTCTGATTGAGAGTTGATACTTTAATAAGCCATCCAATTCAATCAAATACTGGGATTGTTTTAGCCAAAATGCTAAAGTGTCAAAATTCACACAGAACCCTAAATAACCTATTTAGACAATTTATTAACAATAACAAAGTTGATTTGGGTGTTGATAACATTTTAAAAAGTAATCATCAAATGCAGAGATATTTAATCATATTTTAACATTTTAACTGATTAATGTACCGTTTGTTGTTGATGCTACAAATGGTCCTTTTAAGGACATTTAAGATCATAATATAGTAGAAAAAACCACAAACAGAAAACTTTACATCAAACAAAATCATAGAAGGAGTTAAAGTGCTAAAAATTGCAGGCCATTTAGCATTTTGTTGAAGAGGCTTAATTAGGATTGATGTTGTTAATGTCTTCCTCATTTGGGCTGAAAATGTTGTTTTCTGTTTCAACCTTTTGTGTATTTGCTTTACAAATGGAGGCGAGGAACAGAAAAATTAGGCTGCAAATTTCAGGAAAAAAAAGTTTATTGGAAGCGTAAAGAACATGAATATTTTTTAGTCCTGCAGACGCAACAAAAACAGTAGTTTAGGTCGACGTTACGTTAGTAAAAGCTGCAGTAGCAGAACCACAGCGCCGCCTGGCAGTGCAAAATGAAACCACAGAAAAAGAAAAAATGGTATTAAAAGCTCCGCATTACATCAGGCAATTCTCTTTATGACTAAACAACAAAACAGAAATGTTTGGTTTGAAAACACCTAAAGTGAGAAAGTTATAAAAACTAAAAAAAAATCCACCTTCCTCCTGTAGACACCAATCAGCTTCTGACCAGAAATATATATCCTTGTGCTCTCCTGCCATCCCATAATCACTCTGAGCAAATAGAGTAAAACCTAACAGTGTTAGAATGACGGATATAACGTTCAGATTATTAACCTTGTCGGCTTGTACCTCTTGCATTTCCTTTCTCCCTCTGTGTTTTTTCCCACTCTCAGTACAAACAGCAACACACTCTGCTGCACAAAGTGAATGGGGCTCTTATGCTGGTCACTTTTTTCATCTTTCGAGTCCTACTCTTCCCTTACCTCTACTACGTCTATGGAAGGTATGTCTCTCTTTTTCCTTCTCCGTTCTGCCGTCTGAGCTGGCGGTCACCAACCTGCACAGCCACCGATCTGAAACCGCAGTCAGAAGTTTACCGGGCTCATCATCGGCATGAAGGTCACTGATTTGGAGATTCTAATCATTTATTTAGACAAGCGTTTTTCAAGGCCAACCAACCACGAAGGAGGAATAAGCCCTCTGAAAACAAAATTAAAATTCTTTGAGTTCTGACTTTTTTCAGAAAAAAAAGTCAGATAAATTCTTTGAATTTCAGAAATCAGACTTTCATCTTTTTTTTTTCCCCCCAGAATTATGACTTTTGGTCTCATAACATTAAAGTCAGAATTATGAGTAAAAAAAGTTCGATGTTGGATTAATCAAAACAAGAAAAATTAGAGAAATAAACAATAATGACACAAATCAGAAAATAACTGTCAAGATTTTTTTTTAAGTAAAAATGTGTTTATTTTTCTATTTGTTCTTTGTCTTAAATGTATCCATTTTAATTTGTTTCTATTTGTTTTTGTTTGTTTATTTAATTTTTTTTATTGTTTGTTCTCTTCATAAACCTTTAGAGCACATGTGTCAAACTCAAGGCCCGGGGGCCAAATCCGGCCCGCCGTAGCTTTTTATGTGGCCCTCCACAGACTAGACTAAACACTAAGTGTGATTAAATATTATATTATCAATCATATCATCGCAGTTTTTATCTGTTTACTGCCAATTTATATCAATCAATCCCTCCAGTTTCTTGAGAATGTAGTTGATGTTTGATTATAGTCCATGATTTATACAGCGAGTAAATAAACAGTCGCATTTATTATTAGTTTCTGAAGGGACCGAAAAGATGTTCAAAAATATTATGTAATTTTAAGAATTCATTGACATATTAACAGTTTGTGAACAGGTTTTATCAACACATTCTGGCACAACCGGCCCTTTAAGAGCCTTCATGATCTTGATTTGGCCCAAAACGAAAATGAGTTTGACACACCTGCTTTAGAGTATTTTTGTTCATGGTCAACATCACTGCAAATCTAAATTACCTCCACATGTAAGAACTCTTCGGCGCCCTCTGGTGGCTTGGAGGCACAATACACAGCAGCGTCAAACTCTTTAAATGAGGGTTGAATTTATGTTTTTGTCAATCAATACCTCTGTGTTTTAGTCTGTAGTGTTTGTTTTGTGTGCACTAATTGGTGAATGAAGAATAAAGACTAAACATTAAAGCCAAAAGTCTTTCTGACTCTTCATGCCTATGATGAGTTCATCTCAGGCTCTTCTGACCGCGTTTTGCATCTTAATATAAAGCAGAACGCTAAGGTTCTGCCTCTGTGTCTCTCATTTGGGTTCAGGTACGCGTCGATCCCCTTCCACATGGTTCCCCTGATGGTACCCTGGCACTGTAACGTTGGCGCCGCCCTGCTCATGGCGCCCCAGCTCTACTGGTTCTCCCTCATCTGCCGGGGCGCCCTGCGATTATTCACCGGCGCGTCGCGCTCCCGGCGGCCGCGCGCGCCCTCCACCGACGACAAGGAGCACCCGGGGGACGGCAACGCGCTGTCGCAGCCCGCTAACGGCTACAATGCGCGCTCCACAGAGCCAGAGCTGACCACCCACTGAGAGGAGGAGGCAGGAGGAGAAGCGCCGGCGTGGGGGGAAGGAAGGCGAATGTACCAATGAGTATGTAAACGGGAAGGAGAGTAAAAAGTAAACCTTCTAAAATCACGCTGAAGTGTTTCAGAGGCAGCAAACGGCTAAAACGAAGCGGTGGCTGACCTTCAAGTACTTCAGCTTGGTAGTTTGTAGGAACCAAATGGAGCTTTAGGGCACCTTAGTATTTAAGATGTCATCAGGCACTGTGACGGATAGGAACATGCACTGACCCGGGAGGAACCTGCCTGGATATTTAGCAAGTGTAGGTGGCCATTTCCCCTCACGTAGATCAAATACAGTCCTCGCTGCCTCGTATTATAGGAAGAGCAGGAAAATAGGAATGTATTATATTGTATGTTAGTATGTTTGCTGTAGGTGAAAGGCCTGATTCAGTTTAGTAACGAAGAAGACCTTCAAAAAATAACAAAAAAGGAAAAAAAAATCCCAGCTAAGCAGTATTTTGACTTGTTAGTGTTTATCTGTATCCTCTATGTAGTCACTGTCACTCTAACAAAATGTAACCAACCTGCAGACTGACTCATCTTTAAAGGGAGATACGTCATTATACTGTATTCTGCTGCCTTACCCCCCCACACTCTTCCAGGTTCATTTGCGATTTTAGTTTAGTCTCTGAGACGGAAAAAAAAGCAAAATGTCAGACAGCAAAATGTGACGGTTGTACATAGCAGATGTAAAATGGTCTTTTCCGTGTCAGTATTATGTGAAGGAGGAAAAGATTTAATTTAATTTATTTATTTTTATTTGGCTGCACGTTAGCGCTGCTGTTGTGAGAACAATGGAATGGGAACTCTGCTCAGATGGAGATTAAAACTAAAACGTCAAGAAAGTTGTAATAGCTGGAAAATATTCATGTTTAATATTCAAACAAAATATTAAAAAAAATAAATAAATCTTTATCCCCAAAATAAAAGAAAATAAACATATCATCTGGAATTTAAAGTTTTTTTAAAAGCACTTTGAAAATTAACCTGAGTTAATTTTAGCTAATAAACCCCCCCTAAAACATCTTCACCTTAAAACATGAAAGTTTACAATTAGAAAGAAGTTTTCTGTGTGTTTAAAAAATATGTTTTGGTTTTGGATAAAAATTGTTCAACAGCCTTGAAATTTATTTGCAAAAAAAGAAGGGAAGAAATCTATTTCAGTATAGCAGCGGCGTCCATTTTTAGGCCTTACATATTTTTACTAGATGAAAAAATAACAGTAGGTAAATTTCTCCAAAAAATAATAGAAATTTTGAGATTAATTACCTTTCCTTAATTTTTAGACAAATGAAGGAAATTTCTGAGGCCCCAAAGTTAATAACTTTCTAGAACAAACAAAAAAACTCCAAAATTTGAACAATTTCTAAGGAGAAAGTCGGAATTTTCTGAATTCTAAATGTTTTTTTTTTCTCTTTGAAAACTCAAAACATTTAAAAAATTTGACAATTTCTGACTAATTAATTAAAAAACATAATGCATCTTTTAGTATCCTTTTATGTGCCCTGATTTAAATGGTTTGAAGCTGCAGGGCTGTCTGCCTCCAGGCCACTAGGGGGCCCCAAAGAGTCCTTGAATATAGATATCAAAATTTTAGATTTGCAGTGTTGTTGACCAACAATGAAAATATTCTTAATGACAGCTTTAAAATAGTTACAAATATCACCACTACTAATTTACTGTTATTTAAATGTAGAAAAGTGATAAAGGATAAATGTTAGAGCCAAGCATGAAAACATTCATTTAATTGCTGAAACTCACTGGTGGGCGACGAGCTCAGCTGGAACCGGGCCCCCAAATCAAGTTCAGCTTTGGGCCCTGTTCAGTTCTGATTGATGCTTAGCATTAATTTATCACTTTCATTAGAAAAAATTCTGCTTTTCTTTCTGTTTTATCCCAAAACCTGAGCAATATTCCTAATTCCGTGTAACTACAACAGGCCTAATATGTTCTCACATATTTTAGCACCTGATTATTATTATTATTATTATTACACAGATTTATTGAACAGTACCCATCAAGCAGTTGGTTTTACAGCTTAGTGTGTGCAAACGTCCCAGAAAGGTTTTAGCTGTGCTTCTTGTTTCCGTGTAGTTTTACTGTCATTCCATTCACTGGTGTCACATTTAAATCCCACTTTGCCACAAACAGATACACACTTCCTGCTTCTTCTTCTTCTTTCTTTGTCTTCATAAGTTTGGTGCTGCTGTTGATCTTAAATTATCCGTTTGCTTGGCAGGACTATTTCACAAAGGGATTCACGAGACTTCAGTATTTTTAAATCTTAGTCAGGAGACTTTATGTGTGAAGGGAAACAAGAATGGAGAGTTACCTCACGGGGACTGACACGCAGCACATCTGTCCTTATTTTCTTCTGTTTGTTTCGGGTTTTTTTGTTGTTTTTTTTTTTTTTTTTTTCAGACTTTGTGGAACGCCCCCGATCATTGAGCCTCTGGTTCCATGAACCACCTATGAACAAACTGGCTTCTTTTATCACTTTATGTTGCTGTAATGCAGCTACAGCGTCCTGTGAATTGGTTTTAAGAAAAAAAAAGAAAAACACAAATCAAAGTGTGAAACGATGGGGTGTGCCGAAGCGTTGGGGCCCCTGTTGGCATGTCGAACACTGAATATCCATTCCCCCCGTTCCGTGGATCCATAAAGGTACTGCTTCTTGACAATATTGGAACATTTCAACTGCTGTACTGTATATTCCACAAATGCTTGTTATTTATTTGTAAGTAATTATTTATTTATTTATTTGGTTTGTGGATTTGAATGCATACTTATGCATACATATACTCTATGCTTCTGAGCCTTATGTGAAGGCTGTATTGTTACTCGAACTTAGCTAAAATATACTTCTTTCTGTCCTGAGCCTGTCTGGAGTCATTTCTTCTTCTTATGTTTTGGCACTTTTGACATCCCGTAAATCTCCCCTGATCATTAGTGGGGCTGTAACTAATGATTGTTTAGATTATTAATTAAAAAAATAATAAAAATTGGCACATTCTGCAAAATTTTCATTTAATCTCTTAATACAATATTAGAAATACATTAATAAGCAAACAATTAACTTTTTTATTAGTCTTGATTGAAATTACTTTTTTAGATAAGGTTTCAAATTTATGTAATTTTCAGCTGCAACTCGCGATTATTTTAGTAACCAATTATTCTGACGATTGATTGAACTGACAAAAATATTGGCACATTGTATAAGCTTAAAACTCAAGTGTGTTTATACAATGTTAGAAATACATAAAAAGATGCTAACAAATAACTTCTTGTGTTTCCAGGGTGTGTACAGGCGAGGTGAAGGGAACTGGTGCAAATTTGGCTGGAATAAAACAAAAAGATGGCTACTTAGTAACTGCTTTTCATTTGCAGATTGACCAAAAAGAAAATAACCAAATCGAAGACCATTTACATTGACCTACCAGTTTTATAAATCAGGCTGTCCAGATTATTTTAATCATCTGGAAAATACAAATAACATTCACCTGAAATCTTCATTCTGGTTACAATAAGTCAGAAAACAATTTAAAATGTCGTTTATTGTCATACAAAACACTCAAAAAACCCATACAAAACTTTGTACATTAGAAATTATTCAGTTTCCTGAGAGCCTGGAGGCGCTCTCGGTCAAGTCTTCCTCAGCGAATCGGTCAGTATCTCCTCTGTCTCGGGGAGAAGATGGTGTTGGGGTTGCTGTCTCTTTCCCTCTCCTTCTCTCGCTCCTTCTGGCTGTTCGGGGAAAGCGCCTCCTCCAGCTTCTTCTCGCTCTTGAACAGGTCTCGCCCCGTGCGCAAAATGTGCTCCTCGATTTTCCGGTGGCGCTTCATGTCCGACAGCACTTTGTCCAGGCGAGCTTCTCGCTTTACGGAGGAGCGGCCGGAAGATCCTGCAGGAGAAAAAAGGGCAAAACTGGTTATCTCAAATGACTGTTTTTCTCGTCTTTGCTGTGGATCTTTTCATTTCACCTGGCGTTCTGCGTCTGCTGAGGAACGAGTTTTTCGGTGTGCTTTGCATTTGTTCCTCATCAAAGTCGAACTCAGTTGGAGTTGGAGGCCTGAAAAAATGAAAAACATTTCATTGATAAACATCCATTTTCTTACAAACTTGAGTATTGTCTTGCTGACCATCTTTCCATAACATTAAAGAAAACATTTTAACCAATGCTGAATTTAGAAACAATTATTTTGTGCTACTTGTATCAAACACTGATTGAATAAACAAAGTTGGATTGTTTTCTCACATTATTAAACTTTTACATATTTATACAATATGATAAAACAGTTTTTCTGTTATACTTTCCGTGTTTCTGTCATCGAATCAACAGTTGACCTTCAGTACTTTTTCCGCAATGCAGCGCAACTAAATAATTTCAGCAGCTTGTCAAGTATTTATATTTTAAAACAACTTGAGGAACTTCTTAAGAGTTTATATTTCAAAACACAACCGCATAAAGGACATTTTGCCTCCAAAATGCACTTTTGGATCGTTTTTATTTTTCCTTCCTCTATGGCTGCCATCTTTGATTCTGTTTGCTTGACCAGCGGCGCCCTCTGCTGGATGGCAGCCAAACTACAACACTGAAAGATGATCTAAACGGTTGTCATTAGTTACTTGATCTTTACTAATTTTGATTTAATAAACCATTAGTCGACAATTGATTGATTGCATTGTCACAAGAAGTAACCCATCTGATGTAACAGGAAGCAGAGGTAGTACTAACTTCCGCTCTCTCTCCAGCCTCTCCCTTTCCCTTTCCGCTTCTTCTTCATCGTTCCTCTCAGGCGTCGGGGTGCGTTCCGGTGTTGGAGGCCGTCTGGGGAGGGGCACAAAGTTCAGCTCCAGCATCTCCCCTTTAGCTAGGACCTCATAGAGTCTTTTAATCTCAGTGGGCGCAGGCATCCAGTTTTTGGGGTCCTCCATTTCCTCGTCGCTGTACGGAAGCTCCCAGTCGTCGTCGCCAGCCACCACAGCCTCCTTGCTGTCCTCAGCGTCCCCTATGGTGACCTCTTGACTCTCAGCTTTCTGAATCTCCTCTTCTGCTGCATCTGTGATCTCATCTGAGAAAATCAGAGATGGAATAAATGCAATATATTACTTTTATAATACTCATATAAATCTTTATTTCTCCTGCTGTCTTAAAGGGGCAGTGTCCTGTATTTTCCAGGCACCCAGTGTCACTTTGTATCACAATCAAGTAACCATGTCGACTTCAATTGTTATGAAAATGCTGTCTATACTTTAGCTAAGGCTCATCATCCTTCAACCTATTTTTAGAATGACTTTGTATTCCTTTGGGGGATTTATGTGACAGACCAACACACATTTGGAAAATTCTGAATAATAATAATACAGTGTTTCCAAGAGATTTTAAGAATAAAAAACAGAAAAATATGTCCTGAAGAAAAGTAGGTTTTGTGGATGCAGGACAATAAACAAGAATCATATCCCCTACTCCAACGACAGTTTCTGACTGTACAACCAGGCAGAGATTTAAAGAGAAGCAGCAAAAGCCGATGAGGTGGATTAGCAGTGATTGAAAACCACTGGTGATGTCATCTAGGACATATTAGTGTGGATTATTGTCTCTGGTGCTTGGAAGTCGTGTCAAATGATCCCCGTAACATGCTAACAAGTTCTGCAGATGACTGTTAATCACCTATTAATTCAGGACGGAGTGTGTAGCTGCAGGAAATGACCTAAAACATGCAGAACAGTGGCATCCTGAGGAGCAGAATTGAGAACTACTAGTTTTAAACAAAACATTGTTTCAAACTCCAGATCTAAATCAAAGTACATATACATGGGAACGCATAAAAATTGCAATATGCAGTCGTCTCCATCAATTGAACTTGAGCTATTTCAGTCTACACAAGTACTAATTTGTACAGTCAAAAGACTGTCAGCTGCAATTGCAGTTAAATGTTGGTTCTATTAAAAAAAAAAATGGTTGTAAATCCTATTACAGTGCTGTAGGGTCTGAAGCATTTGACTTATGTTTTGTTGGTCTATCACGTGTAGATGCTGAATATTTTGTTTGTGAATGAGTTACCTGCTTCATCCTTGGCAGCAGAGTCTTCCTCCTCAGTGGCAGCTGTCGTCTCTGTGTCCTGTTGCTCAGCCGTGCTCTCCTCCTCTTTGTCTGCAGCCGGTTTCTCGGAGTCCTTCACGCCCAAGGACTCGATGCCCTCTCTGAGGGCAGAATCTGTGGCTTCAGCTTGCATCATGCTGCTGGGGACGATTATAACAACAGCTCTGCGTTATTTGCACAGCATTTAGACGGGAAGGTGCCAAAAAACAGTCAGATAGTAAGAGTTGAATTTTCGCTTTCAACAGCTTGTGCATCTTTACGTTTTATTCTTGTTTTAACATAAACACTCAGCACAAAACTTACTTTCATCCTTCACTTTTCATGCTAGCTAGAATCAGGCCTGTTCGTTAGCTCTGTTTCAACATAAAACAATCAAATAAGATACAAACCTTAGAATCTAATTTCGGTTTCGTTCGTGGATCGCTTAAATTATACCTAAAGTGGTCATCGGGTTATTTTCTAAGCGATAAAATCACCACATCTCCCCATGAATTTTATTAAGTGCAATAAAGGATGAAACTGAGACGTAAACACAGCGCCATTTTGGCTGGAGGAACCGTCAATGACGAGTTTCTTCGTTCTGTTGGAATCCTGAAATCCCGCTGATCTAACAGTACATGGATGGTCCACGCACATAAAATATGGCTGTGGTGAACTGTATTGAGATCTTGGCGTGACGTTACTTCCTGTGCCGTACGCATAAGCAGCGCGGGTATTTATACATAATATTTTTGTCTTTTTTTTTTTTTTTTTTTTTTTTTAGAAAATACGAATATAATAAAATTTTTATTGTGATACTTTGAAAACGAAGTATTTTTTCACACAAGGTATTTTTACAATACGAGGAATAAGGATGGAATGTAGCAAAAGCGCGTGTGAATTCTGATTGGCTGTTGAACACTTCCGGTCTGATAGTTTGAAAAGTATTTGGCCAAACACTAGCTCGACCGTTACAGTTAAAAGGAGGCCCAACAATGTTGCTGAATTTGGAGTTTAGTCGATAACTAATTATTTATCTTAAGACGTTCTGCGCTAACATCGGTAAGACTTGAGCCGCAAATTTAAAAACGTTATTATTTCGTTCTTTACATACCTGTGAACTTTAGTTTAATAAAACGTAAACGGCGAGTTAACTTGAAGCTAGCTTACGAGCTAACGTTGAACTCCTCTTCGGTCGCTAACATATGATGTTAGCCATTATTTAATTAAGATGTATTCTACCTTTACGGCACCTAAATAAGTTTTAATATATTTGTGTTTTGGTTGTTTTGAACTTTTTAAAAAGTCAGCTGACTTCTTGGTGTTGCCCAGGCCTTTGTTTTTGGGGGACATTCCAAAGATGGCGCAGCGTCTGAATGTATCAGATGGCGTAAGCAAGAAAACCTCCAGGGTCCGTGTCGCAGTCCGTCTGCGGCCTTACATGACCAGACAAGATGAAAAAGACGAGGGTCCTTGTGTTCGAGGCCTGGACTCCCAGAACTTGGAGATAATTAATTGGAGGAATGCAACGGAGACCGTGAAATACCAGTAAGTTCCAGCCCGAAGCCTTGTTCTTAGTTTTGATGCAATTGATGAAACTAATTTGTAACTCTTTCATCTAGTCAAAGTAAAATGATCATCTTCCATTTTCAGTTTTTTATATATTTTTTTATGTATGCTTTTTTGAAAATATATTTGAAAACAAAAATGTCATTTACAGAATTGGTGGGAGGGACAAAAATATAGGAAGTTGAATTGAATGAAAATGAAGTGGGACATGTTTGGATCCTGAACTTTAATCATAACAAGTTGACACTAAATATGTTATTTTTTATTTGTATCTTTAGTTTTGATGTTTTCCATGGAGAGCAGACTACACAGCAAGAGGTTTTCCTTTCCTCAGTGAAACCCATTCTGCCACACATTTTAAACGGACAAAATGCAAGTGTGTTTGCTTATGGACCGACAGGAGCTGGTATGTTAAATCTGTCTTATTATGGTAAATATTTTTAGTTTTAAGTGCTTTGAATCAGGAGATTCACTTTGAGTCTGAAAGTTTTTCTTTGCTCCATCTCATTGAGCTTTTTTGTGCAGCATATATTTGCTTTTCTCCTATTTCTTTACATTTTTTAACAGGCAAGACCCACACCATGTTGGGAACTGCGGAGCAGCCAGGTGTGATCCCCCGAGCGGTGCGTGAGGTTTTTAATCTGGTCAACACCAAAGCTGAGGATGAAGGATGGGACTACAGCATTGGCATGTCGTATCTGGAAATTTATAATGAAAAAGTATGGCTTTTTAAACAGAAACGCACCAGTAGCTGTAATTTGTATTGTTAAAACTGACTTTATGTTGACAAAATTCCCATAATTCCAAGTTAGTTGAAATTCTACCAATTAATTAAAATTCAAAGCATGTTTCACTCGGTTTGTTTTTAACATTTTCTGTTTCAGTTGCTCTTTTATTTTGCTTTTAAAGTAAAAATTTTAGTGCAAGCTTTTAGAATGAGAACACTTTGAAGTAACTGGATTCTAGGTGGCATTTGTTTATAGAAAGGTTTAATCTGAATTATTTAGCTAATCATTAAATTTTGGACGCTAATTTTATGTTTTTGCTTTGATATGAAGTTGAGACTGACGTATATAAATTAAATTCAGCCATTTTCTGTTAAAATTACTACTGCTTTCACCACTTTGAAGTTGACACAATTTGGAGCCTGTTCCAGCTCTTGCTGCCAGATTAAAGTGTCTAAACTTCTTTAAGGTCGTACTTGATGGATATTTTGAAACTGCCTGAAATTGCGACTTTTTTTTTTTTTTTTTTTTTTTTATAAGTACTAAATCAAGCTGGATTGTGATTGGCCACATTTTCTTAATTGCTCTTTTTTTTTTTTTTTTTTTCAATCTGCATCATTCTAAAAGCAAAGCATTTTAACTTTGTAATCAATCACAACCATTTGTCCTCTCAGGTTCTCGACCTTCTATCACCAAACTCCCAGGATTTGCCGATCAGAGAGAATAAGGACAAGAACATTCTCATTCCTGGCCTCACCCACACGGCCATCTCCTCTTTCTCTGATTTCGACAAACATTTTATCCCTGCGACCCTGAACCGGACTACAGCTTCTACCAAGTTAAACCAGCGCTCCAGTCGAAGTCACGCTATTCTGCTCATCAAGGTCTGACATCATTTGTTCATTACATGAAGTCAGCGGTCCGACAGCATCTTAACAGGTCGTGGTCTCTGAGCAGTAGACCAGGATTTGGTAGCTGGTGCTAAAATTAATTCTCTCCTGCAACACTCCCGTTAGCAACTCCTGTGCTTCTTGGGACAAAAACTGGAGAGATACAAACTCCTCATTCCTGTTATTGTTTAATGTGTTTCTTTATTTTGTCGCTTTTAATGACATACAGGATTGCAGATGCCAAAAGTTTGAGTCCTCCTTTTTTTCATGTCTAAAATATTGAATTAATCCTTTATATTCTGTTTAACTAAAATGGATTTGAAATATTTAGCAGCAATTTTAACATTTTAGCTTAATTTATTTTTGGCTTTGATAATTTTAATAACAAACTGTTATTTTTATTTTTTTTTTTATACTCTCTAAATAAAGAATAAACTGAACACAAAGCATTTTGATGAAATAAGTAAAACAGTTGGACTTCCGTAGACAGGATGTGTAAATTATAAACTTAAAACGAAAAGTGTTCTAAGGTTTTTTCAGGAAAACCATGTACTAAATTTTTCATCTTTTTTTAAAAATTTTTTTCTTCCTTTGCCACAAGAACATAATATGGCTCCCTCTTGCTTTATTTTGAAGTTTATTTAAAAGGTGTGCATCTTTGAAGCCTCTGAATATTTTTGATCCCCACACCAATAAATTAATAGCAAAACAAAGTGAAAACCTCACTCCAACATCCTTTTTAAATCTGCATCGGCTGTGATCAAGGGTCGCCCAAAATCATTCAGAGAGCCATAAATGGTTCCCGGACCACGCTTTGGGCACCCCAGTTTAGATTTCTGTTTGGATTTTTATTCAGGAGCATTTTGAGATGTTTTCTGAAATCCTGCATGAACCTTGAACCTTTTAAAAGGGAAATCTTTTATTTTTGTTCCTGTCCAACTTTTTTGTTTTGTTTTTTAAATCCATCCAGGTGGTCCGGACTCAGCGGGCCTTGCCCCACCGACAGCAGACCGGGAAGCTGTACTTGGTGGACCTGGCCGGCTCCGAGGACAACCGGCGCACCGGCAACCAGGGCATCCGCCTGAAGGAAAGCGGCGCCATCAACCTGTCCCTTTTCACGCTCAGCAAAGTGGTGGACGCGCTGAACTCCGGCACGGCCGGCCGCGTCCCGTACAGAGACAGCAAGCTGACCCGGCTGCTGCAGGACTCTCTGGGCGGCTCAGCTCACTCCGTCATGATCACCAACATCGCTCCAGAGTACAGATATTACTTTGACACCTTCAGCGCGCTGAACTTCGCAGCCAAATCGAAGCTCATAGTGAACAAGCCGTTCACAAGAGAAACCGTGGCTGTGCTGCCAGGTGAGTCGGAGGCGCCTAATCTGACTTAAAAGGAACCAGAATCGTTGTTATGGAAACGCACAAGATGCTACTATGGCTTTGTTCACACTGCACAGTGATGTGATGTCATCATGTGCACATTAGTGTGTCACTCATCTGCACATGGTCGCTGTATTTTCAAATTTATTGATGCTTTCACTGAACAAACGGAGCAGAAAATGGTAAAACTATCAATCCTGACAATAAGGACAGCTTTGGAGGCTTTTTAACATCAATAGTTTGAATTTATCATGACAAGAATAAATAAATGTTTTTCACAATAAGAAATTTATCACGATAAGTGATACAATAAATGTCCACCCCTAACACAAACAATTTAAACGCAGATAAATGTAGGTTAAATGGCACAATCTGATGGAGAAACCTCACTTTGGCGAAGTGGCCACTAGAGGGCAGACATGCCCCAAGACAGGAGATGACAGTGAGCCGTTTTCCCTAATCTTTAGATTTTCTTTCATCACATGCCTCATTTATTATTTTCCCCGCCTTTTGGATGCTTCATGCAGGATTAAGCTGCCATTTTCTTTAATTTATCCTCCGCAGTGCAGCCATTTTTACCCTGGAGAATCCTAAAGCGCTTGTAAGAGTGCCCTGAATACTAAGCTGTAAATTTTCCCTCCGCCTCCAGTGAAGCGGTCCAGAGAGGAGCACGAAGCAGGGGGTTCTGGCGCCGAGCCACACAAGAAGAAGCAGAAAGACGAGAAGAAATCTGAGCAGGACGACTCCTCCCCCTCAGCGCATCACCACAGGTTAAAGATCCCAGTTTAACATCTGATCGGCCGGTTTTCACTTCTCACAAACCCGATTTGCTCTGAAATGTCAATACTCAAGGTCACGATGAGTGGAAACCTTTAATATTCTGGCGCCCATCTTGTGTGGCGCTACAGCCCTGAACTTTGACCCCTGTCTCAGTATTTACTCCCCTTTTCTGGGTTTGGTTCTGTTTCAGTTTGTCAGAACCGTCGGTGATGGAGCGGCTGATAGCGCTGGAGAAGCTGATGATGAGCTGCCAGGACAAAGACCGGCAGAGCGTCCTGAAGGACGTGGCCCAGTCACGCAAAGAGATCCAGGTGACACACCGACCTGCATCTCTCTGGGCTCCTGTCCAAATGGTTCAGGTTTCTGCAACACCTTATCTGATGGAGTGTGCATAAAGCAGACATAACGCCTGTGTTGAACATGAAGAAGTCTGACTGGGCACGAGAACCCAAAACCAGTTCTTGGTCGTTCACTTACTTGGTTGCGAGCGTAACTGTTCTGCTTATTGGTTCCAGTGACGCATCGCACCTGCTCCATTTTTTTGCATTAGAAAATATCCAAGATGGCGTCGCAACAGAAGCTCTGAAATGTGTTTATCAGGGATGGAAAAATTATCTGGATGTAAACAGGAAAAATACAGCAGCTACTCAGTCAAAAGGACAACAGAAACCTGCAATCAGTAAAACAATATTTAGCCGTAATGCTCTCAACAGCCTCAAATAAATCAAATAAATCTCGTTCCACTGCCCATCTCTAATAATGTCTAGTAAAAGAGGAAAACCTTCATTCAGTGTTAAACACGGGTTGCACAAAAATAAACAATCCTGAGTTACTACATCAAAACTTCCTGGCTGTTTTGTTCTGGTTCTGACCGAGCCCAATAATTCTGCAGAGCACATCAGGAGCCAAAAGACTGATTATGTTTTCAGATCTTATGTCAGGACAGCGACGGTTTTAATGCATATCTAAAATCATTTTAAGGATCACCGATCACACACTTTTTCACGGAAATCGGCCAATTTTGACCGGTGGCCGATCGATCGGCACACCGGTCGATCGCCGGCACACCGGTCGATCGCCGGCACACCGGTCGATC
>VMRN01000136.1:299457-371574 GCA_010277015.1 Poeciliopsis turrubarensis | reverse complement strand
CGGTCGATCGCCGGCACACCGGTCGATCGCCGGCACACCGGTCGATCACCGGTGTGTTTATATTTCACCAAAAGAGCCGATTCTGGGCTCGGTTGGTTCAGAACTTCAATCACAACAAAAGGAGATGTTGCCAACATCCGACCGCACAGCATGCAACCGATTCACACAAATATCAAGTATTTATGTTGCTTCACAAAATATATTGTATGGAACTCTGGTAGTGACAAAAAGTATACATTTTGGTCATTTTGATTTTTGTTCTTCAGTAAAATTATTTTTTCTCCTTTTCAGAAATTGAACTAAAACACAGAAATCCCCAGTTTTGTAAATGGTGCCAAATGTGAAACATCTACACATTTTGGTTTTTTTCCTTTACTAAAACTTCTCTAAATTTGCTTTAGTTTACCTCAGCTGCACAGTTTTTTTTTTTTTTTTTCTTGCACAGTTAATGTCAACAGGTGGATCTATGGTTCCTAAAAGTTTGTAGCCTTATTTCATTTTTCTAGAATATTTTTATGCTGTATAAATCAAAGGAAAACTCTGCAGATTTACAAAACATCAAAATTATTTTATGCTTGACATTTTTCTGAAGCCATCACAGCTGCTGTGACAATCGGAGTCTCCCCCCAGGAGAATGCTTTGTTTGAATAATGGTACTGAAATGGATTGCTGAGAAAAACTAAATTAGATTTGGGTAGTCCAGGAAACCCAGCAGGGATTAAAGTACGGCTGAAATATTTTTGTTCAATCACTGCTCAGCCCATTTAGTTTCTTTAATTTGCTTTGTTTGCTGGGGAATCTGGACGTTAAAACCCTAAAAAAGTAAAACTTCCTGCTCTGAAGCTCAGCTGGCGCCGCTGTGATTCAGATTTCCTGGTTTGTTGCTGCAGGAGCTGAAAGAGAAGCAGAGGGAGTTTGAACGAAAGGCGACGTTGCTCAGCCAGCTGGCGAAGGAAAAGTCGAGTTCGAAAGACGAAGCTGCGTTCAAGAACACTCTGGCTCCCCTGCAGAGGAAACAGCCAAACGTTACAAAACCCAACAAGCAGCAGGCTGTGGTCCAACCGCTACAAGGTCAGAATTAAGGAAACCGTTTTAGTTTTGGTTTTTGAAGATTTAATTATTGGAAAATCTGGATTTTTAAAAATTCTTTTATTTAACCAATGTCTACAATTTTGTTTCACAAGTGCGGTTTACAGCTTCTATTTGAATTTGTGTCAGATCTATCACATGATATAAAACTCAGCCTACATTTTTGTTTTATTTATTATTACAAGAATAAAGACATAGTAAAATGAGAATAAAGTTGTAACATTAAGTACCACTTTATTGCCTTTTCTACTAATCATGATTTTTCTCTTAAAACAAGTTTTTCCTCTAATTTTAAGACGTTCTAGTAAAATTGCGTCTTTATTCTGATAAGCTTATGACTATATTTTCATAATGAAATAAATCTTGTAGTCTGGATCTGATGCTATAGTTTAACTTAGACAAATTTGTCAGTTTTTTTTTTTAAATAGAAAAATGAAAACAAAAAAATTATTAAAATCAAATCTGATTAGAAAAAAAACCCTATATTTTCTTTTTAAGCTTCTTTATCGCTCTGCCCTATTAAGAAGTTACATTTTGAATCAACGACAAACTTATTTTAAATTAACTCTTTTGTCCTTTAAACGTCTTTGACTCAGACGGAGCTAAATGTGATCAATTTGGCACAGAGCTCCACCGTTTGTGCTTCCATAAAGTTTGCTTGGCTCTGATTTTTGTCACGTTCATCGATGAGATGCGAAATGATCCAAGGACCCATCTACGGTTCTGCAGCCGGTATCGGGTCAGATGACGATGAGGAGGGGAGTAACGTTTCCCCTGCTCAGCATCGTGGCGTGAAGCCCAGAAAACCCGCCACCGTTTTCATTCCTCTGTTAAAACGGATCATGACTATCGCTTAAAGCTCAGTTAAGCGACAGTCGCCTCAAAAGTGCGACTTATAGTCTGGAAAATACGGTATAAGAAAATGTAGCATGTTTTTCCATTTTGTTTTCAACTGCTTATTTTTGATGGAAATGAGCCGTTTCAGAAACGATAACCAGCCAGTGAAACTAGCACTTTATCATCAATATTATTTACTTAAAGCAAACTTTTCTAAAGTCAGTTTTGTCTTATTTCAAGTGTACACAGATGCTGCACTGATCAGCTGGTTTCACTGCTGTGTTGTACAATGGCTGCTGGAAAAGAAAAGCGTTTTGTTCACTTACCATCCAGAAACCACTTACTGCCTTTTTGTTGGTTGTACAGAAGGCTCCACTTCTGCTTTTCATAGATGTACAGCTGTATACATTTTCTCCTGAATGTA
This sequence comes from Poeciliopsis turrubarensis, assembly GCA_010277015.1. Classification (NCBI taxonomy): domain Eukaryota; kingdom Metazoa; phylum Chordata; class Actinopteri; order Cyprinodontiformes; family Poeciliidae; genus Poeciliopsis; species Poeciliopsis turrubarensis. The sequence goes on along the minus strand of VMRN01000136.1, from coordinate 369,224 downwards.
AATGAGTTGGGTGTGTGTGGCCAGCAGCAGATTATTTGGATTTAAAGAGACAGGATGCCCTGAAACAACTCATTCAGAAAAAATAAAATAAAGTTTCATGCAAAAAAGATTTAATAAACATGTTTTGTGTAGGCCAAAAACTGTCCTAACCTGTTGAGGGAAGCAGAATGGGTCACATTTAAAGTATTAAATCGCAGCTTTCTCCCCTCCTGCAGTGTCTCAGCTGCAGCCTCTTCAGCAGCTCGCCGTCGTCAGGAAACAGTCGGTCTGCGTCACCAAGAAGGAGAAGAAGCTTTCAGACTTGGTCGAGGTCAGCAGCCGACGCTTTGACTTGGCACATCTGCAGAGTTGCATCCATCAGATACAAGCTGATGCAGAGCATTTTCTGTTGACCACACACACACTCACTCTGCAGGATGTCAGATTTATGGGTCAACTGTCTGCCCTCGTCTTCTAGAGCCGGTTCAGATGAACACATGTTTATGGTTGAAATTAGCCGGTCAGATTATAATCTGGTTATTTGTTTCTATGGCAGCCTCCAGATGGTAAAGAAAACATGAAGGAGAGCTCCTGGGAGTCCCAGCTGGACACGTCGGTTCTGGATGAGTCCAAACAGAAAATCCTGCACATCCTGAATACGGGCTGCCTCAAAGAGCTGAAAGGCCTGCAGCAGATCGGCGACAAAAAGGCCAAACTCATCCTGGGCTGGAGGGAAATCCACGGCCACTTCACAAAGGTAGGAGGACGACGACAACGATGTTTTATTAAACAACCTGAATGACTCTCTGTCACTTCCATTTATTTTTATTTATTGCAGTTGGAAGATTTGATAAACGTAGAGGGCATGACGCAGAAGAGATTTTCTTCCTTCATGAAGGTAAATTGACCGTAACTTTAGTCTTGTAATCGGATGCAGCTCAATTTTCTCATAACAAAGATGAGTCAGTTATCTTTTTTAAAGAAACTACTCAATAATAAACTAATCATGAACCATTTTAAGCTTTTTTTTTTTTTTTTTTTTTTTTTCTAAATACGTCTTAAGTTGTGTCACAACTTTCTGACACAAAATGCTAAAATTATTTTTTTTAATTTGGCGTATTATGAAACATGCAGCTCTTTTGTGCTATGGAGTCGGCCATCTTGTCTGCTCATCAGATTCAGTTTAACTCTGACTTTCAATTTGCTATATTGTAATTTTTTCTCCTTCTTTAAACTTAGTTACTCAAATTTAACCAGCCACTCTGTACTTCTAATATTTATATTTGTTGGATGTATTAAAATATAAAAATGCTTCAGTATTTGATGCTCATTGATGTTTTTTCTGTTTTTTGCAGGCAAACATCCTGAGTGCCATGGGAAAATGAACTCACCTCTTAAATATATATAATTCCTGTGATGGACATTTTTTTTTTTTCTTTTTTTTGTTGCTTTTTGTAATATTTTTGTAGTAACATCTTTTTGCCTGGTGGTGGCACTCTCGTGCATTTTTAATAAACCTCACCTGAATGCATTTTGTGTCTTATTTCAGAAATGTGATCAGATCTTTGGCGTTTCTGCCTCGTCTCTTTACCAGTGGATAAATGTCAAACATTTTTGCTTGTTTTAGTTATTTTTATCGGGTCTGAGGAGAGCATGATGCTATAATCCAAGCCCCACCTTCCTCCTCTTTCTCCTTCTGCACGTAGCCTGGTGGATTTCACACACACACACACACACACCCCTCCTCCCGGATCCACCCTCCCATCCTGGAGTCTCCATCCACCACTGCTCACTGCATCGCCAGGATTCACCAACAAGCTTTCAATACATTTACTACTAGATTTATTTATTTTTCTGTTCGTTCAAGATAATGTTTGACTGCCTGTGATTTTTACTTTTATTTTTGGGGGTGAATTTCCCCCACGATGCCAAATCCAAGGACAACCCGGCTGTAACGACAAGGCGCTGCAATAAAACGGTACGTTGGATTTTTCTGTTGAAAGAGGAAACTTTGCTTGCATTAAATTAAAATGTAATAGGTTTTCTTTTTTTCTTTGTAGCACTATAACCATCTGCTGAATACAAATGAGCAGCAGCGGAGCTAATTAGCGCGCAGCCTCGATTCCTTCGTTCATCCTTTTGTTTTATTCTTTTGTAGAAGCAGCCATATGGTGGTTAGCAGTTGTGTACACACCTGCACAGAGACTAATGGCTGCCAGGGTGAAATCAAAGAAACCTGCCTTTGAATCCCCACCTCTTGTCATTGTGACCCGCTTTTCTCCCTCCTCATCTTGCTTCACTTCATGGCTTATGGACACATTTCAGGCCCCATTTATAATTAATCTGATGCATTTTTAATGTTTACAAAGCGATATAGGAAGTGGTTATAAAGAAGGATGAATGTCAAACAGGATTCTGCCTTTTTAAATGTAAATATGCTGATTGAGGTGGTTTTAAATGGTGGAAAAAATCTAAATGGGATGTTTTTGTTTTCCCCCTAGACTGTAAGGTCTGCTTTGATGCTTTAATCAGTCTAAATAGACATAAAGCTTGTAAAATAAGAGCATTACTTATTTTGACTAAATTATTATTTTGGATAGATATGTTAAAAAAAAAAAACACCCATCTAAAACCAGATTAAACATGACATTTCAGAAATGCAAATCTTAATTATAAATGCAAAAAAAAAAAACTTGACACGGATCCTTTTGTATATTAATGCCACTGGGATTTTTAATTGTTTCATTTTAAAGCAGATAAATGTCATGTGTGAGGAAAAAACATAACCTAATTTGTTAAAAACAACAAAAACTATCAGCATCCTTCTCTCTGCAGCCATTACAGTTTCCTGGCTGATCTTTAAAAATAACCAAAATGATCACATCCTAATTAAAATGTGAGCAGAGCCGCGCGGTTCTGCGCCTGGTCCCGTCATTCCCGACCCACATCGTGACGGCAGCAGCCGAGTGGAGCCGAAGCTGAACGTGGAGGACGAAACAAAGACACATCCCAGGAGCGAATAGGGCTGAAAACCACCTGTTGTAAAAACACTCACACTGTCAGCGCAGATGCATCGATTTCTTACTTCAGAGTTTTTAAATATTGTGTTTTAAGTGACAAAAAGGAGTTTATTTGTGGTAGTTTGGGATTGCGCTGCAGCTTCAGTTTGAGTGTCATGGCGGAAAGCTAAAGCTTAAGGCGGGAAAACTCGAAGCTCCGGTAAAATCCCTAAACGGGAACTAATCTGTACATTTAAAAAAAACTACAGTATTCATCTTCCTCTAAAAGTAGAGATTAGAAATTAACCGTTGAATCAAACAATCCATCTCTTTTTGTTTTTACTCATCTGTTTATATACAAGCTAGCATTAGCATGTAGCTACATTTCAGAAAAGCAAGAGTTTCAGTGGGTTCAGTTATTGGTCATTATTTATATTTTATTTTTGTGGAATGTGACTCCTGTTGGTACAACCTCTGTTTGCTACCATGTTCCTTTGTGTTTTAAACACTAAATGGAGATAATTATGTTATACAATACAAAATGTTTTGGAATTTCCCAGTTCTGAGCTCAAATAAAAATATCTTCAAACAGTGGGAGGGAGAAAATGGTTCTTTATGGTCTGGTTATGGATTTTTCTCATGTGTCTCATAGGGAGCGTAAAGTCAAAAAACAAGGAACTGACTGAAATCTCAAATTTATCATTAAAACAGTGAAGATATAAAATTACTCCAGTGATTAACTCCAAATGTTGTTTATTCACGTCAACCATTTCTAACTGTAACTTACTGACATTACCACCTACTGCAGTTTTTTTGAAGCATTACAGCACAGGTTGGTATAACAGGAAACCAGAAAAGCTGCAGTTTGAAACTCAGCCATTGCTTCAATGATTGTGGCAATGTTTCGGATTCACTTTTATTTTATTATATCATTCCTATCCTTAAGTATACTGAGTTTTTAGCAGTGCTCGAAAGCGAGAGGAGCAATTGTCTAAAACTGGTCAGCGGCTGCATCAATAGTTTTTGTAACTACCTAAAACTAAATGCAGCTTCTTCCGGTTAATGTTAGCGCTGCAGCGCAGCTAAGTCTTATAGAAAGCTAGAAAAGTTTCATAGTAAAACTCCAAGCATCCATTGCTTCAAAAGTTGTGGTAGTTTTTGTTTATCCACATGGCAGCCATTTCTAATAACTTAAGATGTTTTTAGCTTCCTTGAGTGTTAGCACTGCAGCATAACTAGATTTTACAGGAAGCTAGAAAAGCTGAATTTTGAAACTCTTCCTTCAATAATTGTGGGATTGTTTGGGATTCTTTTTAATTGTATTGCCTTTTTTTTTTTTTTTTTTTATCGTACTCACCATTCTTAAGTATTACAAACTAACTTTGGTGTTAGCACTCCAGCACAGCCACTTCTTACAGAAAGCTAGAAAAGCTTTGTACCTTAACTCCAAGCACCCATTGCTTCAAAGTACTGTTTTAGTTTATTCACATGGCAGCCATCTCTAATGACAAGACATCTTCAGCTTAATTTGTAGCATTGCAGTACAGGTAGATCTCCCAGGAAGCTAGAAAACTTAACCTGAGCTATTTCTCCAAATATTGTGGGGTTGTTTCTGATCCATTTGCTGATTATTATTTTTTTATACCACACATCTACGATTTTTAAGCAAAACAGGATCTATTTTTGGTGTTGTCACTGTAGCATAGCTATGCTCCATAGAAAGCTAGAAGAGCAGTGGTCTAAAACTATAGAACTTTAAAGGTTATGATTTGTGACTAAGTTAAACTGTTATGCATCTTCAGGTTTAACTACAGACAGCACAAACAGGATTGGACCCGAATCAGAGGCTCAGCTTTGGCGTCATCATGGCCGTTAATACGAATCCAGCTCCTGCCGTTTGGCCGGGGGAAGAACAGCCGTCGCTCATGGATCATGACGACCCCGATTCCAGTCAGGCTGCCGTCATCCCCATGCCGTGCGGCTCGCCGGGGGGCGAAGAGCTGCTGCACAGCTGCAGCAGCCTGACCGACACCAGGCCGCCCCGCAGCAAGTCCAAAGGAGAACTGGTGATCGTCATCAACGAGAAACTGAAGAACGGTGAGTTCACTGCAAAAACACAAAACCTCAAGTATTTTTGTCTCGTCTCAAATGCAGATATGTCAGCACACCTGAAATGAGACGAAATTAACTTACATTTTAAGTTTTCAGCAAGATCAGAGCTGATTTTAAGCCAATAATTTCTTCTTACTGACTAAAAAGTAGTTTAAGTTGCAAATTATTTCACTTATAGCCAAACATTTTCCCAACTTATGAGTGAAATAATCTGCCAATGGAACTAGAACTTTATCAGTATTAATGAAAAATTATTTACTTAAAATAAACTCCTATACTTTACTGAAGAGTTTATTGTAAAAATAACCAAAAAATACTTGGTAAGATTTTGTTTTTGCAGTGTTTAATTAGATTAAAAAGAACTATATATATGAACATATTTTCAGAATTTTCTTTTAAATTATACTCATTTTGTTTTGACAGCAGAGCAGCTGAATACTCAGGATGCACACTGTAAAAAATGCATTTTTCACATGTTAAAATTGAAAAAGAGCTGCCCAGTACTTGCTTAATATTTCATAATTTAAATGTTTTTATTTAAAATATATATGTATGTATTATTTTAAGTGTACTAAAATGTTTTCACTAAAACCTAAACTGAAAATACTTGGTGAGATTTTGTGTTTTTGCAGTGTTTGACCTCGAACTGAGGCAGTGGGTGGGTGGAGGTTGGGTCGCATGCAGCTGCTTACTCAGCAAGCTCTGGGAAAGTCAAATCCCTCTGCATGGAGTCACTCCCAAGAGAACACACACACACACACACACACACACACACACACACACACACACACACACCCTGAACACGCTGACTTTTTGCTTGTCCTTGTCACGTTTCACGCGCAGGTAACGGGATCCACCCCGGCCCCGCAGAGAGCACCTCACCGGTGATTTCCTCCCCTCCCAGGAGGCAGCACTCCATCTCCTACCCTCACCACGCCAAAACCAGGAAGGGCAGCCGGGCGGGCTCCATCGGCTACACCGCCTTCTCGCCCCGGCCTTCGCTGTCCCGGCACTCCAGCATCGCCACTAACCCTCCCCTGGACCGAACCAAGGTCAAAGACTACCTCCTGCTGTCCGTGCTGGCCTGCTTCTGCCCCGTCTGGCCCATCAACATCGTCGGCTTCGTCTACTCCATCATGGTAAAACCAGGAGGTGGAGAAAAGCAGCGGCGTGCAGTTAGGGGTGTGGCCACCGGGGGGCACCAGAGAGAACAATTTCTGAGTTTCAAAAGTCAAATATTTTTTACTTTAAAATCAAAAAGTCTTGTAATTTCCTTTTTAATCTTTTCATTGTGGCCCTCATAATCTGTCATATTGAGTGATATGGAGCTGCTCAAAGCACATTTAAAGTCCTCCATCTTGGATTTCTGGCTCGTCTGTGCCTCTCCGGTTCCTCACCGCACGTCTCTGGGGAAAAGTTGTTGATAAACGAATATTGGCGCCTTCAGCAGCTAGTAAACTTTTATTTATTTATTTTGTCTCCTTTCAGTCGAAGAACAGCCTGGAGCAGGGGAACCTGGACGGCGCCGTGCGTCTGGGTCGCGTGGCCAAGATGCTCTCCATGGTGTCTCTAGTCGGAGGGACGGTCATTATCATCGCCTGCATAGTCAACCTGGCCAGTGAGTGTCCCAAATCTGACCTTTAACCCCTAGCTACACCTCTTTACCCTCTGTCCAGCTGAGCTGAACTCTCCTGTTTATTCCACTTTACGATGCCATCATGTCATCCCATCATATAGAGCTTAATCTGGCCCTAATCTGCAGCGTGTTGCGCTTCGATCGCTGTCTGTTCCTCGCCTCGTCCTGTTTGCTTGTAGCGACTGTGAAGTCTTGTTCCTGTATGTAAACGGCTCACAACGTGAACGACTGTGTGCATTTGTTGTGTTTTATTCTAAATAAAAAGATTCTGAGAACAGATTAATGATCCTTTCAGTCACTTGAACAGATTTGGGTTTTTGGAAAAGCAAAAAAACGTGTTTGCACTTTGACCTCTTGGTAAAGACCTGGAAAAAACATTGAAATAAATGTTTAGAAAAATCCAACCTTTAGTTTGAAATTTATTGAACAATTTAACTAAAATAAATGTGGTTCTTCTTTTAAATTAGTTAATTCTGTAATTAAAACATTTTTAATCAAACTTTTGAAGTTAATCAAAGAAGCTCCTGATACCCTGAGATATAAACATGATGTGACAGAAACCAGTTCACTCTTCAAAAGGGGAAAGAGCAGCGAACCCACCATTTAAATGTTTTAGTATCCAACTATTTCTCTTACGCCTGCAGTATATTTTCTTGTTGCCATTTTCTGATTTATGACACTATTATTAAAATGTGTTCTTTCTTCTTTCCCATTTTGAACAGTGTCCTGAGAAGAGGAACTCTTTCATTTCTAATTTAGAAGTTCATACATGTTGATTTATTTCAAAATATTAAAAGACGCAAAAAGACAAATAAATAAATAAATAAATATTTGGACAATAATTGCATCAAAACTGATTTTATTGAACAAAATAATTTAATCGAATAAATGTTCTAAAATTAAAATGATTTCCAGGTGAGATTGAAACATAATTATATTCTGTTGTATTTCAATCATATGTTCTCTTGTGTTTTCAATTTTGAAGAGTAGCTAAATCAGAGTTACTGATTTTATTTTCTTTTTTTAATTAAAAGCTTCTCCATACTTGCAATGAATTAGAAAAATTATTAAAAATGTATTTTATTTCAGTAACTTGTTACACAATTTTGTAGATTTTCAAGCTTTTTTCTATAAATTGTTGATTTTCTGCTTCCAGTGTTGTGAAAACACAACACTTAACATTATATTATATTATATGGTTACATTAGACAAACATTTTTAATAAAGAAATATGTTTAGCACCTTCTTACAGGTTATTTTCATTTTAATTGGACAAAGAAGCAGAATATTCTAATTTGCTGAATATGCCTGCATTCATGTTTCTGGTTGCAAAGTGTTAAATTATGCCATCAGTGATTATTTTAAAAAGAAAATGAATCGCAACCTTTAAGGTAAAATGTATTTAAATGATTTTTACACATCTATACCAGAGGTTTATGTAACTGTATTCTGTAGATTACTGCAGACTACAGCTCTGACTAATACGCCTCCCTTTTCTTTTTTTAGTAAATGTGAAAACCTGAGTTTCATCCCAGGATGAGAAGGTCTGGCCCTCACCTGCACCACCGCCCAGTCATTACCCGGATGTGTGACAACGCTTTACTTAGATTCCTGTAATCTCTATTCAACCCCCGTAATTGTTGTGGAAGAAACGAGAATAATCCGAAATGCTGCTGCTTTCCGTGTCGAGTCGCAGGGCAGAAAATGACTTTTAAGCTCAACCTGCGACTAAAAACAGGGAAGTGTTTACTGGCCACAGCATCAATCGCGACAAAATGGCTGCCAAGTCCGCCCTCCTTCTGCACCAGCTTGCCTGTTAAATCCCCTCAAACACGGAAGAAGCTGCAGGATTTACAATGCAGTGGAAGAAACACTTTGAACCACACTGCTTCCTTTTTGTTTCAGGCTGAACTCTGACTTTCATCACTTCAAAACGCCCCACACGTTGCGTTTGAGCCCCAGCATTTTCAGTGGTAAAAGCGGATGAAAGAGGGAAGGGAAGGGTTTAACTCGGACTAGGATTATGGAAAATCTCGCACAGAAGGCACGCTGCAAGGAAAATAGGTGCCAAATAAAAAAGAAATTCAGTGGGGAAGCTGCTTGCTTTCTCTCCTGACAGGAACATGAAATGTGTTTTTACTCTACGCCACTGTGAGCTGGGAGCGAAACGCAGCAAAATCCCGTCCGGTCAAACCGTCCATCAGCTCACCTTTTTTATAAAGTTTGTAAACCTTTTCAGACTGAATCGTGACGCCGTTAATGAACGCTGAACTGTGTTTTAGGAGCTGCGTTTCTGTTGCAAATGTCCGTCAAGCTTTTTCAATATTCTGATGTTAAAAAAAAAAACAACACAATTTCGCAATTGTAGTTTTTCTATTAAATAAGAAACGTAATTTAAATCACCTCTGAATTATTTTTTTCATGCATAAGTTATTAAAAAGCTGCTGCGATGCTGTCCTCCTTCCACTTCCTGTCGTTGTCTTCTTCGTGGTTTTCGCCAGTGTCAACATCCTGTTGTTGATCACGAGACTCATGTGACGAAAATAAAGTTTCAGCTTTTTTTAAACTCATTTGATGCAGACAAAAAACAAAACAAACAAAAAACACCTTTTGAAAAATTTGTTTTTTTGAAGTTAACATTCAAATTATGTTAATTTTTTGAACGCCAACGTCCAGTAAGGACATTTAAATTTGTGTTTTTGATCAAATGTTTTGCTGCTATTATTATTTTTTAATTCAAATTTGGTTTAATTAACAAAACTGCAACAAAAACACTTTCGCATCACACAAGACAACAGGAAATGGGAGGAAGATTTGGGTGCTTCATGTTTTTAATGACTTATTGTGAATAATACTTATATACCTGTCATTTTAATTGTGTTTTTATTTAATGGAAACACCACAATGGTAGTTATTTTCCAACGTTAGTGGAATATTGACAAAGTTTTGCGCACATTTGCAATGGAAATGCAGCTACTGTTTGGTTAACAATCTGATCGCTTGTTAATCGCTGCAACAACACAAAATCTCACCAAGTATTTTCAGTCCAGTTTATCGCGCAAACATTTGAAATGAGATATAACTGACTTACAGGTAACTTGTCAGCAAGATATATGTGAATAATTTGTTAATACCGATGGAAAAAGCCCAACTGCACTGGCAGATTATTTCACTGTAACTTGGAAAATGTTTTGGTTTGAGTGAAATAATCTACCAGTGGAATTGGTAATTGTTTTAATCAATATTAAGGATTTATTATTATTATTAAAACAAGCTCCTGTATCTTTCTGAAAAGTTACTTGTGAGTTAGTTTTGATTTATTTCAAGTATACTAAGTCTTTGCACTAGAAAATACTCTGTAAGGTTTTGTATTTTTGCAGTTTTGTCGCCAGAGATGCAGCTGTAACCTCAGTTTCTATCCACAGGTGCTTTAAAACCAGACCTATTGTAGCATTTTCCTCCTTTAATAAATTCCCTTATGGCTGATTTTCTTTTCTTATTATTACCCTGGATGTGTTGCTTTTACGTGTATAGCCCCCCTTTTAAAGGCTAATTTGTAAAATGTTTGTTCAGAAATGTCTCTGTGGGTGAGAACTTTAGCTGTAGAACCTTTTTTGCCATATTTATGTTTTCAATTGACCTCTAACCTTTATCTACCTGTAATTCCTCACTGTGATTCCAGCAACTGGGGTTTATTAACACCAGGCTTTTTTTTTTCTTTTGCTGTGTACTAAATTTTATGTACTATTAATATTTTCTGTCTTATATTGTAAGTTTAATTGTAATCATCTGTATGTATTCTGTAGATATAAATCTAAATAGTGTGATATTAAATGGGTTAACTGAGTTAGCATTGTGTAGCCAGCCTGCTGGAAGTCATTGTCTTCCCAGCAGGCTTCTATAATCTTTGTGGCTGTTAGCATGTTATGGATTTTTATTCATGTATGATGATGGTAACCTACAAAGAAAAGCTGGAACCTGGAATATTATACTTCTGCAACACGTTCATAATAAAGACACAATGCATGTGAGGCTTTTCCGGTGTTGTTTTGATGAGATAAAGAGCAGCAACAGCGCAGATGGAAGAGATTTCTGCTTTGGGCCTTCGGGATTTCTTCATTTTGTGCTCCACCTGTGTCCCTTACACACAAAATATGATTCTCGTTTAAAGATCGCCATAGGAATATCATTTATTCCATCTTCTTTTAAAAAGGAAATTAATACATTTAATCCTTAGGATGTGAATATTTTCAAAAATTTTAAATTTGGCTAGTTTTAATTGTGGTACCTTAAGAATCACATAAAGACTACTATAAAGTCTGAATTTTCAAATATTTGAGCATTATTTACATTAATTATGCTGTAACCATATTAAAACATATATAAACCTATGAGTTTTTTAAGGTGCAATGATTGTACAACATGCATTTAGTAGAAAATCAAAGATCTTTGGGAATCTGCTGGCCCAGGTCAGTTTTAAAATTTCTCTTTTGATAATATTGTTTGTTTTTTTTTTGACAGAGTGTCAGAGGCCATCCTAATAAAAATAAAAGTCACATAATATTGCAAGAAGATGGGTAATTATGCTAAATTATTTGTTTTACAGAATAAAAACAAAGTTTTACATTTGTAATAACAATGCAGCCATTAAAACGTAACAATCAAAAACAATCAAACCTGTTCAAATTAGATTCTTTTGCAGCCCATGCAACGCAAAAAGAAAATTCAACAAACACATAAATGTCTCAGTAAATGTGGGACATTTCCAGAGAGCTTAGCAAGCGAAGAGCAGATTGTCTTTTGCAATTATGCACAGCAGACTAAGGAAAGTAGGAGAAGTATTAGTGTCTCTGTCTCTGTGCTGTGACAGTGTTAAGCTGCAGTGAAGCAAAGCGCCTGCTGTTGCTGCTGTTGCTGCTGTTGCTTCTGCTGCTGCTGCTGCTGGATACAGCAGAAAGAAGGAAACGCTGAAGGGAGCAGCTCAGAGCCAGAGAAACTCGCTGATGATGGACTGTAATGAGAACTCGACTCTCGGATGACTGCAGCAGAAATCAAAGCTAAACCAGCTCTCATTATTTTCTCAGAGGCTTTTAAAACCCTTAACGAAGCCACTGCAAGTGAAACCTGAAACATTCCTCTCTCATCACTTTAACAAGTCTATTACTGAGCGCACATGTTTGGAAATTACCAAGCATTGTTGATTTAAATATATAAGTTCAACTTACAAGTAACTTTTCAGAAAGATATGGGAGCTTGCTTTAAGTCAATAACTCCTTAATATTAATGAAAAAGTGCTAGTTCCACTGACAAATTATCAAAACGTCTAGTTATAATTGAAATAATCTGCCAGTGGAACTAGTACATTTCATCAATATTAAGAAATCATTTATTATTATTATTCATTTTATCTGAAAAATATCTTTTGTCTTGGGAATTCAATACAATTTTCTATGACAAAAAAGTAAAAATTACTAAAAACTGGAACTGTTTTTAATATACATGAAGGGATTATTTACTGAAAAGTAACTTGTAAGTCAGTTTTTGTTTCATTTCAAGTGTATTAAGAAACTAGAACAAAATACTTGGCAATATTTGTGTTTTTTGCTGTAAATATTTCCTAAATCATCACTGGGCTGCACAGTGGAGCAGAAGGTCTTGGTTTAATTCTCGGCTGTGGATCTTTCTGCATGCAGTTTGTTTATTCTCTCATGTACGACACCTTCCTCCTGCGGCCTGAAAACGTAACAGTTTGGTTAATTGGTCATTCAAAGTGCATTTAAGCGAATAAATGGCCAACTAAGCACTTGATTGTTCTGTGCTGGACTGTCAACCCATCCAGGGAAAACGCTTCCTGCGGTCCATCCTAATAAATGAAGCTAACAGGAGGAATAGCATGCTAGCCACTGCTAATTAGCACTGAATTCTACCGAAAGTTTTTAGAGTTTATATTGAATGACCCAGACATTTTCTGTAAAATATGTGACTATTTATTCCATATTATGTTCTCCACCATGAATTTAAACAACTTGACATTACAGAGGAAACATAGGGCTAACCTCCTGGATGCTAATAATTTAAGAAAATTACTGGATTGCAATGCTAACCCAAAAATAATTTCTCTCATTTATCGTCAAAACAGTTCATTAAAATTATTTATGAATAAAAACTATGTAAAAATGATTTAGAATTTGCATTTTCTCTCTGTCATGCCTGGGTTTTCTCTATGTAAGTAAGTAAAATTTAATTTTTACAGCATAAAAAAAACACAAACTGCTTCATAGATTAAAAACTAAACCAAAGATAAACAAAAAAAAGTTTTTTTTTCTGTTTTGCGACTTGTTCTCTCGGCCCAATGGCCGCTGGAGATAAAATGTGATGTTTTGCACTTTTATTGGTTAAAAAAATAAACCCACAGAGTGAATATCTTGTTGAATTTGAGTCACACATCAAGAAAAAAACTCCTGACTGGTAGCAAAAAATCTGACAGAAATAAAACATCTGACAACAGCAATTCCTCCATCAACCACTCTTCACATTTCGACACTTAAAGTCATTGTTTTTTGTGCTCAGCTAATTTTATATTTTGTTTACAATAGGGGACGGCTCAGAGGGAGATCAGTTCACCCAACACAGTTACATCCAGATGCAGAAAGTGGGTCAGAGATTATCCAGCTGGGTCATAAATAAACACAGATGCTTGATTCAGCTTGGCATTTTTTGGATGCTCTGTTGTCAGTCTGGTGAGGAACAAAAACTTTATGTGCTACTTACTTCCTTTGCCTTTGCAGGGGGGAACAAATCTGGATTTGTATTGTGAATATATCCAGAGGATAAATTATTCTAGATTAAGAAAAATAGTAATCCAGCCAGATTGGATCAGTTATTTAGAAACGTTGTTGTTTAGTTAGTGCATAATGCAGCAGAGTTGTGCAGGAAACTCTGGCGGCTAAATGAATTCATCAGCTTAGGAGCTTTTATGGAAATTACCAAATAATTTTCCAGGAACCTATAAAGTACTTTTTATGAAATTACCTAGGAAAAGCCTGGTAATTGATTAACTCGTTTTGACTTAATTATTATTAGCTTTCTAAAGAGACAGTTTGCTGTTTATTATAAAAATAAGACAAAAAACAAACTCAAAGTGCAAAATGATATATTTTTCAGCATTATAATGGAGTTTCTGAAATAATCCCACAACCATTGCGAAGATTTAACACAATAACCCAAAACTGAACCATCTTAATTAAACGTATTCGTTATATAACTTTTCATACTGTGCTAATTAAAATAAAATGACATTTATTATCATACTTTCAAGCATAATTTGCAATTTCCCTGCAGATCTAATTAGAAATCATTGCAAAACATCAAAAGGGAACAACTTTGTAAATTAGTTTTGCTTCCAACTAATTTTACAAGACAGTAATTAAAAGCTAAATTTAGTTTTGTCATTCAGATACACGTGTCTAACCGTAGGCGTCCAACAGGGGGCAGCACAAGCTGTGTGTTTATCAGGTTTTCAGTTGAGCGTCACATTTGCTCCACATGTAAAAGCGCAGACAGCAAAGTTACTGAGGATGACATCAACATGCTGATGAAGAGCTGACCTAATTTATTCTGTGTGTCTGTTTACTGTAAGTGAAAGAGACTGAGGTCATGAAGCCTGATGGAGATCACAGACTGGAAGAAAACGTCAGCAGCATGATGTAACTTCGTATTAGTGCGGTAAAGAAGCAGATTCATTGTTAATATTTACATGCAACCATTTTTTTTTACCTATTTAATGGCTTATTTAAAGCAAAATGAGAAATGATCTATAAATTCTCAAAAAAGTAAAATAAAAAATGATTTATTTTCAAATGCTCTCATCCAGCCCTGATTGCTATTAAATTAATGTAACTCTGTAAAGCAGACAGACTCCATGAGAGAACAGGGTGAAGTACTTCCAGAAACAGAAAAAGAAACATTGTGTACAAATAAAAAGTCTTAGTTATTCAGAAATTTGACTCAAGTAAAAGTTGAGATACTTTATAAAAATATTACTAATGTTAAAAGGACAGTGTTGTAAAACTACTTCTAAAAGTCTATTCTTTCCAAAGTTACTCAAATAAATGTAGTTACATTAGATAGTGATTCATTGCAATTAATTATTTACAGACCCATAATTAACTCGCATTAAAATTTTAATCAAGTTGCACCACACTGTTTTCCTCCGGCAGAGTGTTAATGTATTTATCTAATTATGCATTTTAGCATCACTAATCACACATTTTGAACTTTGACTGTGTTTCCGAGTGAGAGCATCTGGAAGGACAGATCGTCTGCGACGTCGTCGTCCAGAAATAAACGGTGACAGTGATGAAACATCAGCAGCCTTCTCTTATTTCGCACTGAGCATCTTTCCCTCCCAGCGGGGAGAAGAAAACGCACAATAATCACAAACTGGGGCTGCATCTCCGCTTGGCTGACTGGGCTCCTGATCCGGTCAGTCGGCTCTGCTTGTGACCGGCTGTGTTTCTACATAAACACCATGATGCTCTGGCGCTGACCTTTGACCTGGCCTGTCAGACAGAACAATCTGAGTTCATGGAAGATGAGCCTCAAAGTAAAACTTTACATGATTTCAGATTTAGAAATGATTGCAGTGGGCGTGCTGTGGTGACGCATGCAGGCCTTCGTCCTCGTCACGTGTTCGATTCCCGGGCCCGGCGACATTAGCCGCATGTCTTCCCCTCCTTCCTGTCAGTGTACTTTCAAGAAATATGGGCCACTAGAGCCAACAAAACTCCTCGCAGAGGAAAGAGAAAAAATAAATTATTACAGTAAATCTATTCTTCTTCCGTTGACCCTTTGGACGTGACGTCACGCTCCTCAGAACTCCGCCCACTCCGCCATGATGGGCCGTTAAAACAACCAAAACCTTTCTTAAAAGCCTGCTAAAAACAGACATCTGTAATCTAATATCACTTCTCTTGACATCATTTCACTTTAAGAATGTGTCACAGGACGTTTAAACGGAGATGGAAACCAAACTTGCCGTTTTTACTGAATGACTTAATGAGGAAAGAAATGGCGGCGATGGGCGGCAGCCGCCATCACTACCACTGTTGGAGTAATGGCGGATTTACAGCGAACGCTTTTTACAAGGTAAGATTAACGTTCATGTACATCAAATGTAGTTAGAACGATATTAAATATTGCATTATGGATAAGGTGCGTCTAAATATTGGTAACCATGGAGACAGTGCCCCACCGTCATGTAGCCTAGCATGTATGGACTAGCATGTTAGCATCTCGTCTTTTGTACGTTTTTAATGTAAACATAGTGATAAATCATGTGATGTGAATTCAGACAGTTGGTAATTAATCAACACTTCAGCAGGGAGGAGAGATGGATCGGTTTCTAAGCTAGCTGAATCCAAATTAATTAAATCCCGCCGTCTCTGAGCCCCAACCAGATGTGCAGACAAATTAGCTCGACTTGAACAAGTAGAAGCCATAAATAAACTGGCAAAAGCAACTTTGGAAAACAGTTTCAGTCGCTCTGTTCAAATGCTCCAGTTCCATCATGGCGCCTCGAATGATATAGTAACGTAGCTGCAAATGGTCAATAAAATATTGGAAAAAATGTAGTTAGAATATGAATTTACAACTTTTACTTGATCCCTTAAAGCTCTATGTAGAATATAACTTTTAGTAGAAATATAAAATATTTTCTAAGCGTACAAAGCTGAATGGCGCTCAATAATTCATAGTTATTTTTTTGTTTTTATTTGCTTTTTTCTTTACACTTTTAAGTATGTTTTTAATTTATTTACTTTGAATTCTTCCTCTGTAACTGCACTAATGGCGATTGTGAGGGAATGTATTTCCTGTTTTTTTTCTGTAATATATTCAAAATTTCAATAAAGAAATTGATGGAAAAATATATTAAATATTTTTATATGCTTGTTCAAATATGTAACAAATATTTACAAATATTTCTTGTCTTAGCGCTGTCAATCAACCCATGTACTCACTGCTAAATGTGCTGGAAAGGTGATATGACACATTTGCACCCCAAACTTTATAAAACGCAGTAATAATTTTTAAAAAATAAATATTAGATTACTTTTTACTACGGAGTTATTGTGGTATATGTTTTTTTGTTTGTTTTAAATAGTTTCTTTATCTAGTGACTTTCCCTTTCAAATAATTAAATTTTCTAAATTTTTCAATTTAAAATATTAATTTATTTTATAAATCCTTCCCAGTTTCCAATAAAAATGGAACTTTTTATGCATTTTGCTCCTGTAGGTAGTTCTTTTTATTCTTTTAATTTCTGTTTTTATAAAGTAAGCATTATAAAGTGCTTTTATAAAGTAAGCATTGTTTTGCTCACCTGTTAGAAAAGATGTTGCAGTTTCAGGTCCAGGACACTAGGTGGCAGTATTTAGCTTTATTGAGTTGCCGCTGGGCTGTGCATAAACAGAAGAGGTTCACAGAGGCCAGTTTGCAACCAGTTATATATAAATGAATGCTTTATAAAGAAACAAACAACAATCATGCCAACTTCCCAAAGTAACAAATATTCAAAACAGTTAAAACACCAAAAGTATTTACATATAAACATCATTATTATTATTATTGTTCGCATTAGCCTGATTCACCACAGATAAAACCTGCAGCTTGGTAAAATACAGAGGTACCACACAACACTGTTTTCAGAAAGATTCATCACTGATTTGTGTTAGACAAACAGGCTGATCGTGTCATTTATTAATTAAAGCGCCGCCATCTGCTTTATTTTTATACATGTATATATAAAACAAAGCATCGACACAGAAATATCAGAGCTGACACATCAAACAACTGTTACAGACGTCGAAATTCGAGTTAGAATAAAACTCTTCTTTTACTCCATCAACATCAAACATGCAAACGACTCACACGAACCATCGACATTAAAAGAGCCAATTATCCTATCAGCCGGGGCCCAGTGACAGGCAGATCAATAGATGGGGAATGTCCGGCAGGATTAAGACCACTTGGAAATCTCTGGAAGCATCAGGGAAGAAAAGAAAGTTATTGCCAGGGACGTCAAGATTTAATGTCAGGAGTTAATGGAAATAACTGACAGGATTTAATAAAAGCAAGCAAAGCTGGCTGGAAGTCAAACTGTAGGATAATTAAAACTCCCTCCCTGATGTCACACACACTACATGCAGGATTTCTCGTTAAATCAGATCAGATTGATGCCTTTAGATTCTCCAAACAGACACGAACGCCTGTGAATGTTTTTAAAGGGGACCCATTATGCAAAATTCATTTTTTGCACGTTTTTATACTTTAACACGGCAAAAACACAAAATCTTACCAAGTATTTTTGGTCTAGACAAAAGACCACTTGCTCCATTCTTGTTGGTAGTTGATTTTGAACCATAATAAATGGAAAATGAACCAACATATTCGATGTCTGTTTTTGGTTTTCACAACTGTTGACCATATGTTGTGTTTTTAATGGGATTTTTTATGTTTTCACAATGTAAAACACTTAGAATTGCCATGTTGCTGAAATGTCCTATACATATAAACTTGGTTGACAGTTTCTAGTGCAAATATCTTAGTATACTTGAAAGAAGACAAAACTAACAATTAACCATTTAGCAAGATATAGAAGTTTGTTTTAAGTCAATAATTTCTTAATATTGATATAAAAAAAGTACTAGTTCCAGTGGCAGATTATTTCACTTGCAACAGGTGAAAAATGTCGTAAGTGAAATAATACTAGTTTCTAGTAACAAAACTAATTTACAAGTAAGTTTTTAATCAAAAATAGGAGCTTATTTTTAATTTAAAAGATTTTAGTTCCGCTGGTAAATTATTTTACTTATAATGAAACATTTTCTCTGTTAAAAGTGAAATAATCTGTGAGTGGAACTTTTCCATCAGTATTAAGAAATTAATCACTTAAAACAAGCTCTTGTAAGTTAGTTTTTAATTTCTGCACTAATATTTAATGTTTTTGTTCTTCAATTTGGGTCTCAACCGCTTCTTAAAACAACCCAAGAAATAAAAAAAAATAGACATCCAACTCTTTATAGGCAACGTCTACGGCCACTGCGCAGTAACCTAGCAACTCCAGTGGAACTCCGCCTGTCACCTAGCAACCACAGCAGAGCTCCTGCTGGTTTTACTGCTTTGACAACTGAAAAAGGCAAGTGTTTTGTTGTTGACTTACCATTGAGAAACCACTTGCTCCATTCTTGTTGGTTGTGCAGGAGGCTCTACTAATGCTTGTCATAGTGGTACGATTATATAATTGTGGGTCTGTTTGCAACCATTTTCAGTTGCAAGTGTAAGTGTTAAGTGGGGGTATGAATTTAAAGTGACCGGCGGCCCTGAAACAAGTAATTCTGAAAGGATCTCTTTAAAAATCTCATTATTTTGTGCAAAAAATATGATGAACATGTTTTGTATAGACCACAGACCTATCCTCACCTGATGAAGGAAGCATAAAAGGTCACCTTTAAATTACATTCATCTAGCTCAAACGTTAGATCACTGCTGCTTTCAGTCCTGGTAGAAAGTCAGCGGGAAACAAATCCATCGCAGTCATGCAGGAAGTTCTCAGAACATGCGGCGAATCGTCCCGGTTTCACTCCTGCACCGTGGAGCCGGGCAGCTCGTTGGTCAGGGTGTGCCAGCGCTCCACCTTCTGGCCCTTGTTCTTCAGACAGTCTATCCAGTGCTGCAGAGCGTCGCCCTGCGAGTGGCAGCCGAAGGAAACGCCCCCTAAACAGAGCAGAGGCGCAGAAGAGGAAGAGTTTTCAAACCCAAAGACAAGGAATCTGATGTCATCAAAACATTCAAAATGTCAAACTCAGACACGTTGTATTCAATAAATTGGAGTATATGTGCATGAGATTTCAAAAATCTTTTATGCAAGTATTGAACATACTTTTCATTAAATTCATATTTCTGATTTTAAAAACATATCTAGGCTTTTATAGGTTTCTAATTTTAAATGTCATGATTTCATAGCTGAAAGTTACAATGGAGTATTAGGGCCATAATAAGAAACATAAAAAAATATATGAAATTACCAGAATAAAATGAACAAAGTCATAATATGAGAATAATGTCAAAATAATGATTTTGTTCTAACAAGTAATTTACAGGTAACTTTTGAGCAAAATACAGACGTTTTTTTAAAGTCAATAATTGCATAATATTAATGAAAAAGTTCGAGTTCGACTGGTAAATTATAACAGCAAATGTCTTATTTTAAGTGAAATAATATGCAAGTGGAACAAATCTTTTTTTTAAAATCAATATTAAGTAATTATTAACTCAAAATAAGCTCCTATATTTTGAAGAGAAGCTCCTTGTAAGTGAGTGTTTAATTTAAACTAAGATATTCGCACTAGATGAAAAACTAGACGAAAATACTTGGTAATATTTGAGTTTTTTGCAGTTTGTTACTGTGAAATGTCGACTCTGCAGCCCAGAAATTGACATCAAACAGCAAAGGTTTTCAGTCAGAGTCCTCCTCAGATGTATTGCTTGACTGACTGCTACTGGAGATCAGTTAGTTTCTTTCTGGGATAAATAATGAATTTTTCAATCAAGTTTGTCAAAATTTTGACCATAATTGTGACCATATGGTGCTGAAACACCAGTAAATATTTCAGAAGAAAAACTTTTTTAGTTAGAGAACTAAAAAAGTATATTTTTACTAAGCTGAAATGTAATGCATGATTTGGAAGAAAACATGGGTCTGATTTCTAGCTTTGATTTTGAGTTATTTTCTTACTTTAAAAGGTTCATTGATTTTTTAAAAAAATTTATTTATTTTTTTTAAAATTAGTATCATTAATATCTTTTGCTTGTGTAAATAAGTAATGAGCATAAAATGTCTGGCTCCAGATTTAAAGTCTAAAAGCTGAAAAAGGTGAGCGAGTTCAACATGTAGAGCTTAAATGTTGAAAGTGGAAATTACAAATTAAATATTAATAAGTTAGGTTGCCCTTGTCGCCTTTGCTGACAGATTGCACACCATGAAATTCTCCCCAGCGGCTCTCTGCAGATGCCCATGGGCATTCACTATTACTTGCATTACATCACATGAATATATTTCAATTGCAATGAGATCCAGAACCAGAGCAGCGTGTTTAGCTATTAGAAATAATTAGGCCTAATAAGACACAAACAAATTTATTATTATTCATCACTGTTTTTGTAATAAACTCACCTATGAAGTCATTGGACTTCCCCAGGTCGTAGTCCCAAACTGTGACCTCTAGTGTCTTCGAAGCTAACTCTGTGAAGGAGATTTCATAGAAGAACTCCTGGGGAGAAGAAAGAGGTCAGAAGGTCACACAATATTCTCTAAAAGAAGCAAACTCTGAAATCAAAAACAGTTACACACACAAACTTGGAGGTTACCTCATTAAACTCTGGGTTGAGAGTCTTTTTTATGACGGCTGTTTTGTGTTTGGATTTCTTCTGAACATCTGGCTTCAGGTACCTGAAACAGACAAACATGACAACAAAACATGACTGATCCTTAAGATTCAGCAGGAAAGTGAAAAGATACGTTCAGCATAAATTTAGAGACATTTCCAGGAACACAGATTAGAACGGCTACACAACTATTCAACAACATTTCTCTTGCATTAGCATTTCTCGTATTAGCTTGGCTTTATTATTATATCTAATTGTATCAATTATATTATATCTAATATAATATCTATTAATAATATCTATTATTATATCTAATATAATAATAAAGTTTTACTGCAGCGTAGTAAAAATAATCCTAAAAGTATTTTTTTCCCAAAACAGTTTTTCAAGTAAGTATAACTAGTTACGTTAAGACTTTATTTGAAGGGTTGTGCATAAGACTGAATGTTTATGACTGCAGTTCTAAGCATTATTTGGTAAGTAATGACAATTTTAATGCAAAATTCACTTTAAAAGCCAATTAAAAGTCTTAACGTTGCACATCTCTTCAAATAAAGTGCTATCCTAGTTACTATCCAACTGTTTAACAAACCAACTCACAAAAAAACCACACACGAATTAACTTGGCGTGTTTAATAGTAAAGAAAAACCAACTCTTTTCTCAGATAGCTCAGCAACACAGCACTGACTTACAAACAGCAGCAGCGCTTGCAGGCTGTCATTAAATTCGCACGATATTTTTGAGCCAGCTGGAAGGAGAATGGCAAAAAATCACTATTCACATTTGCTTTCCACCCACCACCCACAGCTCAGGATGCGTATGTTCCCACACGCTCTCAGACACAACAAAGCATCTGGGAAGAAGCTCCCGCCAACGGCCAAAGATGTGAGCATGCATGTAAAGGGAAATGCAGGTGCATGATGGGACAAATGGCGTATCAGAGAGAAGGATGAGTGGGTTTGGGTGATGCTGAGAAGATGGTGAGAAAACTTGACGAGAAAGAAGAAAATAAAAAAAACGCAAGAGAAACTGCAGCCCTGTGCACTGTAAGATATCAGAAATTAGACTTTTTTATATTTTAGTTTTATTTGTTTGTGTAAAACCAGCTAAAAATACAAAGCACAAACTTTTTACAGTCTAAATACAAACATCGGTTTGTAGTTCTTGCCTTTTTCCTTCTTATTTAGGACCTTTTATCAAACAACAAAACAATTTTAGAGGAGCTGAGAGTTAACTTTTCAATAACTATGAGTTTAAGAGACAGATGTAAGAAATTAGCTATTCTTCCATTAGCTAACTTCTTATATTGGCAACATTTCACTTGCTTTAGCTTGGCTAATATGTTAGGTATATTAGCTTTTATGTTAGCTGCTACTATATTAACTTACCGTATATTAGCTTTTTTTACTTAAATGAAACTATTGTTTGTGCTACATTAGCTTCTCTTATCTTATCCTAGTGGTTGTTTACTTTCACAGAATTAATAAAATACCCATTTATCTATCGCAGCCCAACACCTACTGTACTGTACTAGTACATTAGCAATAGGAATGCTGCCAGAAAATATAGGTAACCTACGTATATTAGCGTTACATTTTATATTAGCTACCAAAACTTCCCCCACATTAGCTTAGCAATATTAGCTTCCTTTAAAATATTGATAATTTTTGCCACGAAGAGTTAAAAGCTGATTGTAATGTGATTCAGTCCTAAATGTCTGCAGTGACTCTTTATTTTCTTTGTAAAATTAAAACTTTTGAGATAGAAACAAATTTAATGTAAGCAAAAGATGTATGTTTGAAGCATGTTATTGCTATGTTTTCAACTCTCTTACTCATGTTAACAACAACCTGAAAGCCACAGCAGCAATCACCAGCCAGTGACAACACAGAGGAATTTTACATCTCATTCGTTCACATTCTGTCAGGTTGCATAATTCAGCTGAAGGACCTTCCTGCCCTGCCTGGTGGAGCCACTGACACACTGACAGAGACACGCAGCAACACTTTCCTGTCGCCAGTGAGTAATGAAACTCCAGACGACCTCATGACACTGACAATATCGCTATAATCTGATTCCCCTTCTGTGGTAAAACACATCCCAAAGATGACACTGCGAGCTGGAGATCAGCACATTTTTTAAGTCGTCAACAATGACACCTTTATATATGAGTAACGTACATTTTAAAATAACCTCCATGTACGAAATGATAACTTGTCACCATTATCCTCAGTGGAGTTAACTCAAAGCTTAAAAATGGCCACAAAATGTTATCCAGCTTCTTCCAAAAGCCTCATAAGACTGAAACATAAGAGGCAATAAAACAGAGCAGGCTGGAGAGTTCATCCTGAAATAGGTGTGAACAGCATCAATCTATGCTGGACGTCTGGTATGCAACACCTAAAACTCTAGACGGGCAAAATAATTTGGTTTCAGCATCACAAAAACTGGACATACAACATCGATTACACAGCGTAGCGCAACTAAAAGTATTCATTCACCTGAACAGACAAATTACACAATAAGAGGTGAAACAGTTTGATTAAATATTGTTAAAAGACATTTAAATCCTACTTTCAATGAATAACTCCGACTAGTTGCATAATTTTACCTGAATTAAAGTCTACACTGTAAAAAATGCAAATATTTTTTGGTGTACTTTCTAGTAGACTGGAAATAAGACAAAACTAACTCACAAGCAACTTTTCAGAAATATATTGGAGCTCATTCTAAGTCAATATTTCCTTAATATTGATGAAAAAGCCATAGTTCCAATGACAGATTTTCAATTAAAAACATTTTACCCATGCATTGTGATTTTAGTTTTCTAGATTCAAGGGGATCTAATTTCAAATTTCACATTTTGCACGTTTTCATACTTCCATTTGTGTCTCAGCTGTTTCTGCTGTGAACAAAAGATCTATGAGCTAAACAAAACATGTCAGTAACATTCTTTACACAAAATCATTCTTACATAAAGAGATCTTGTTTTAGTGTGTCTTGTCATTTTAAACTTGCAGGTGAAAATGGCTGGAAACAGATGTGCAATTATGCAACTACATCCTTAAAAAGCATTAGTAGAGCCTCCTGCACAATCGAAAAGAAATCAGAAAGTGGTTTCTGGATGGTTGATAAACAACAAAGCGCTTTTCTTTTCCAGCAGCCATTGTGAAGCGCATACAGCGGTAAAAACAAGCTGACTAAACATTCTTGGGTTGCTAAGTAAAGGATGGAACGCCACTGGGGTTGCTAGGTAACGGTGCAGTGACTGTGGAATGTAACTTAACAATTGGGAGGTTTTTGAAGCGACTCATTTTCCAGACATAAAAAAGACACTAACTTGTTGCCAAAAAATTGCTGAGTGTTTTTTAGAAGCATCTGAGACTCAAATGGAAGTTCAGAAACATGCTAAATGTAAATTTTGAATAACTGGTTGCCTTTAAATTGGGAAAAACCACTTGTTCTATTAGTTTTGTTATTTAAATAGGTCTTGTTTTATTTATTGATTGCAAACAACTAATATTTTGCTTTCATTCCCAATAAAAATACTTTGTTGTAGTTAGTTTGAGGTGTAACTGTAAATACACAGGCTGCTAAAGGCGACCAACCTGATTTAGACCCATTTATATAAACGGCTACCACAGAAACCTCTAGGTCCAGGTGGCTTTATTAAAACCAGAAAGAATTAATGTTCAGATTTGTTTTCATCTACCAGTAGCAGCCGGAGATATGAGACATTAAGCAGTCAGTTCGTGAACATGTTGAGCGCAGGGGAG
This sequence comes from Poeciliopsis turrubarensis, assembly GCA_010277015.1. Classification (NCBI taxonomy): domain Eukaryota; kingdom Metazoa; phylum Chordata; class Actinopteri; order Cyprinodontiformes; family Poeciliidae; genus Poeciliopsis; species Poeciliopsis turrubarensis. Next base: position 344,276 of record VMRN01000136.1, on the reverse strand, counting down.
TTGGGCAAGTGCAAAAGACCTGACAAATGCCAAATGGTGAGCCAGATGACTGGCTGGGCGCCTCTGAGACAAAACGGATTTTGGGTTCATTCCAGGCAACGGCTCGTCACAACGGTGAACTGAGAGGGAATAAAAATCAAAAACTCGCAAAGTTTAACCAGAAACCAGTTGTGCCAGAATGTATTGATAAATCCCATTAATAAACAACTCAAAAAGTACTTCTTAAAATTAAATAATGTTGAATATTTATTGAATATCTTTTTATATTTTTCAGTTCCTCCAGGATCTCACGATTGTTTTTGTAATTTTTTTTAATTTATTTTGTAATAAAAATCAAATATTTTGTGGCGCTAATTTTGAATTATTATTCTTGTACAACTTTATTCCCTTAATTTTATTGTTTTTATTTTGTGAATGTGGCCCTAACACACTTCAATCACATTTATGCATTGGCATAAAAAATGTGAGCATTTGTCCATTTAGCTAAATTTACAAAAACTGGAGGGATTGATTGAAGTAATTTGGCAGCATACAGATAAATTTGCTTTGATCCAGGTGGTTTGGAAGCAAACAATATGTCTCCCTGTGGAGCCTGGAGGACCACATAAAAAGCTAAGGCAGGGCAAATTCAGCCCCCGGGCCTCAAGTTTAACACACGTGATGTAGAGAATAAAAATCCAGTGGCAGTAACGCAGTTTCAGTCTGAGTTTTAGCTCACGTTTTGACGTAGGGGTCGGAGAAGCCGTTGACATCCATGGCTGCCAGGTGGGCGCAGCGCTTGACGCCCACGCAGAGCCCACCCCGAGCTCTCTCCTTCGCCTCGCCCTTCAAGTCACCGTCACCGTTTGGGGGCAGGAACTGGAGGCAAAGCAGCAAACGGCCCCTTTCCTCCAGACTTCTCTGCTGCTCCGTCTCCCACTGAAGGACAGGAAAGGACGAGATCTGTGTGCTGCACATGGACAGAGCGACTCGCGTTTATGTAAATACTCGGCATGCAAAGCAACATCTGTGTTCGGATCAGTGTGAACAGAGTACGCAAAAATGTACTCATGTAAGAGTAGAGATACTTCATAATAAAAATACTCAAGTAAAAGTAAGAATTACAATGGAGTCAAATTACTCCTGAAAGTAATTTTTTTTTAAAGTTATTCAAGTAATTTGGTAAATGTAACTAGTAACTACCCAACTATAATTTACATCATATGGTGTTTTTCTTTTTTAGAAACAAACAAGTTTTATGTTATTTTTAGATTTTGTAGACTTCATAAAGTCTCTGGCATATCTATATGAAATTAACAGGCAGATAACAGGTTTGGGTTTTTAATTTTAGTTTTATGACTTTTTGTTTGTCTAATTCCGAAAGTTTTATTGTGTTTGCTGTTTTGTATCAGTTGTTATTAATTAAATGTTATTAGTTATAGTAATTTTTTCATACTTTGGTTAAATTTTTGGTGCAAAATTCAAAAAGGTCAAATTATTCTATAGTGATTGTATATAAACACATTGATTGGATAATGAATACTCAACATTTGATACCAATTGATCATTATTGAACAACCAACTGACTCTGGGGTTTTCCCCAACTTTTGCCGTCTCCATTTTGTGAGCGTAATTGCCACCAGGAAGATTATGGAGTGCCAACAGTTGACATAAACTGCTTGTTTGGCGATAAAAATTTTTTTATTTCACATCAGGGTGAAAATCAGAAAAATAAATTATTGGGATATTACATATATAATTCCGGTACATTTCAGTTAGTTTTATAAATGCGTAATGTAGTTCCAGTTAGTTATAGTTTTCCTTATTAATTACCGTTTTTATTTTTTTCAGTTAATGAAAATGTTTTCTCTATTTCGGTTTTTGCTATGTTAGCTTTAGCTAAAAACGTTGGTCACAACAATGATTGTTTTTCAGATCTCTATTCTTTAACTTTCATTCTAAAGTGCAACTAAGCACAATTACCAATCGGCTTCAGGATTTTTCTCTAAGTAACGGCGAACTGTTGCCAAAGCGTCGTCAGAAAACACGTGGACCGAAAGGGCAGATTCAAAGTGACCCATAAGAGAAACAGGCAGAAAAAGAGAACGAGAGAAGATGTTCTCTTGGGCCCATGACTCACCAAACCACAGCCTACAGCTTACATATATGTACGTTATTTATAGAAGAGATGCATGTTTTGAATCGCTGCCAGTGGACGATTTTTTTACCCGCTCTCTGCTTGTCCTTTGGTGATATTAAAACATTAAATCAGTAACAATATATATAAACACATGATCAATATCAGTGGATAATATGTATGATTAAATATTCAATATGTAGACTATTCACTGGATATGAACTTAACTCACTCACTCTTTGGTTATCGAGCAACATAAGTCCCCCCACCCCCAAAATTTGGTTACCTAGCAACGACCTGTTGAGTAACTGCAGCTGCAGTCTAAAGTTTCGCCACTTTACCTCATAATTTTAAAACAGCGGTGTGGAGTGAAAACTGGATATAACAGTACAGGTCAGGTCACTAGTTTGGTAGTATTTCAGATATTTAAACAGAAAACTAATCGATAATTATTGACATCGACTGATATCGTGCTAAGATTTTCAGCTACAACGTCCAGCCCTAATACATAGTTTCAACTTCCCAACAACTCTGAACTGGAAGAGATCCATGCAAGCATGGAAACCCATGGCTTCAGGACCAACAAAAATAAAAAATGTGAAAAGACTTAACCAGTGTCTGAGGGAAAGATACTTGAACAAAATGGCTGCTGTTAAAAACAGCCTGTATGAGACGGAGAATGGAAAATAAGTCAGACGATGTGGACAAGCTGCCTATGATCTCATACTACGATATCATTACCTACCTAGTGAATACAAAGAGTTGTGATGGATGCAAAAATTGTGATCGAGTACTAATTGTGATCACTTATATTGTTTATAACTTGGATAGGAACGACGCGAGAGCTAGTTCTAAGCTTGTTGTCATCACAACTGCCTCCCAAGATGGCCGTCAGTTAAAAAGTTTACAGACATGTGATCTCACATGAGAACTACCAGTGTGTATTACATTAGTCTTTGTTTTGTATCTCTAAATCTCTCATTAAGTGTTATCTGTAAGAGATGAGGCGGTCGATCAATATGCAACATGTCCGTCCACGTCCCCTCAGCCCTCCACTTCCCTCATCATAATCCCTTCCCTCTTTCTTTCCGAGGGAGCCGCTGCTGCTGCCAGCGGTCTGTCCGCCATCTGTCAACTCTTCGGTGAGTTGCGAGCTTTAGAAACTCGCAATTAGAGAGGATGACTTGCACCAGGTAGCTGGTAGAACAACGCCGCAGACCTTCACAGATCGATAGAGAACGACTCATTAGGCGGGGGGAAAACAAACAGAGCCAGCTGAAAACAGTGAGAAATGAACAGGAAGGAGGGAGGATTTGTTGGGTGCAAGACGGGAGAACAACATGAGTCTTAGCAGACAAATGAAGTAACCTTGAATCTGGGAGAAGATGTAAAATTTATCTGGAGTCTGATTAATGAGGCTGACGGGACTTCACGGTGCCATTTTGGGTTCAGTTATTAAATCCTAACAAAAGATTTCACTGGCTCATTAGTTGAGTTTGTGTCAGCTGTTTTAATTTGGATGAAGCTTGATCCTGTAATTTCATCTTCACCTAAAGCTAAACCTAAAGGTACAATCCTGCTAATGAACCTGTTCCAGTCCACCAATCCAGAGCTTTGTTCAGGGTCTGAGGCCAAATCTTCACTCCAGCTTTTCACCAAACAGTTTCTCAATTTATTTTGTCTCATTTGGAGCTGCAGGGTTTAAATATATCAGTTTTTTCTCTGATGTGTCTGGAAACAACGATCATTTGAGGCAAAGTAAAGAAAAATAGTCTTCTTTATACCATCTGCCATAGGTGTAAATCCCAGGGGGGTTTGTGGAGGTCAGGGCCCCCACAATCTTGGAAAAGTCTAGAATTGTTCTCCCCAAAAAAATTATTGAAGAAACTTTTGCATTTAAATAATATCAATTTGAAAAGGCTAAAGAAACAAAGAACAAACTAAATCTGCCATTTATCTCAGAAAAAATAAGAATGAACTTTTAGGTCCTCCCCTAACATTGTTCTAACATTGTCAGAACAATGTTATTTCTCACTGTTTTCAACATAGAGACTTTAAAACCACAAAATAAAATCTGAGTATTTTTCTATATAAACTCCAGAAAATCTAAAAAAGGCTTAAAAATAAAGCAACTTAAGTTAAAATTTATATAGTCCAGAACTTGTATTGGGAGCCATTTCAATAGATCAACGTTTATGAGAAATTTTATTAAGAGCAGTTGTTCTTTAAAGCTTTTTTATTTCGACCCTTACATTTTTGTAAAGGTGTAGCAGAGATTAGATCAGTGCAACTAAACAAAACTCATCTCGAAGCAACATTTGATTTTTAGTTTTAACAGTTTGCTTACTTAGAAAAGCACGTTTAATATGCATTACTAGTCATTTTTGGTCTTGCAACTTGAATATGATTTTAAGACGTTTTAAACCACATTTCACGTTACATTTCACTGTAACTTTGCCGACTCCCCAAAAATTGGTCTTAAGAAATGTTCCTGTTTATGGCCCCCTCCAATAATGAGATGGGATTTACACCCTGGCCATCTACCATCATTTTGGGTTTTTATTAAAGCATATAAACTGTTCTTCAGGAGCTAGTTATACAAATTGGTCAAAATTATGCAAAGAGGCTTAAATATGCACATACACACCCATTAATATATGGTTTGATGTCACTCAGCAAGTTGCACCATGACCATCTTTTTTGTAGCTTCCAAGAAGCTGCTTCTATAATTCTGGATGAATATTTAAGTACTACTCTTCACAAAAATTATATTTTATTTAATCTTATTGGTTCCCTGCTACAGGCATAGCTTAAAAGGCAAACTGTTAACCCTTCTATGCTCATTTTAAAACAAATATTGATATCAGAATGGCTTTGTTGTTCTGTAAAAACTCCAAAATGTGTCACAGTTTTACTCACTTGACCCAATCCATCTGTTCAAAATGTTGGTTTTCTTCTACAGACCAGATTATCCCAGTCCAGATTAGCTGAAATTGATCCAAGGTTTCTGCTCTTTCAGGAGCTTAATCTTAGCCCCTCTTGGCTAACACAAATGCAAACATTTGAGCCAAAATGCCATGAGTAGCAAGAGGACTCTGACTTGCATAGTGATAGTCCTCAATGTTAGTACTCAATGACTAACATTGGTTTCTCCATTCATTATGTTAAGTTGAGCTCTTATATCAAAACGAGCTAAAATGCTAATGTTAGCATAAATTCCACCTTTCGCAGATGGGCAATCACTCGCATGTACTATTAACACTTACTCCCTTCAGTATGCAAACATTGTAGCTGAAATCTTAAGGTTAGCCAAAATGCTAACATTAACAAATCTTTTTGTACAGTGTCTGGTTTCTCTTGCATAATCCGTAAAATGGTAAAGAAAATCTTAATGTGGTTCAGAGTTTGAGTCCAAACAGTTTTGCTGGAAGACATTCTCTTCCTTCAGCAGTTGTTCTGACTGTAGCTGGAACTCACTGCTGGCTCGCGCCTCCTAAAGCCTCATGCTTGGTTTGTTTTGACATCTTTGTGCTGCTGCTGGATTACCCGCAGGGCTGTTTATTTTCATTGCTGCTTTAAAAGGGACTCAACCTTTTAAAGCGGCAACAAACCAGCTGCATTCGTGACACTTTTGCTAATTTTATGAGACATTAAATAAATGTGGATCTGATTTCAAACCTAAACTGTTTACTTGGAAACATCCATCAGTAGCAACATCAACTTGATCAAAATCAACAACTGACGACCCACAAACACTTAAGAAAAACTTTCCTTGCTAAGTTAGTATCTTCATCATTATGCTTGTTGAGTTTTAAAGTTTTTCTGAAGTTTCCATGGTTAAAGGTACTGAGGACAGTGCCTTAGAAAAATATTAATACTCGGGCTGAAACGATTCGAGTACCTCGATTATTAAAATTCCCTGAGGAAAATTTATCTGCCTTGAAGTTTTGTTGACTTATGTTTTATTATTTCGAACACCGTGTTCTGGCCGGGTTGTTGACGAAAGCTAAATGTTAGCAGCATAACATCCAGTTTTCAAGTTCGGCTTGGTCTCAACAAATGAACGTTGTGGCGGCAATGTGTGTGAGACGAACGAAGGTGTCAAATCCCGTCGCTAACATGAACACAAAAACTAAATGTTTGGGCAAAGTGAAAGTTTATCTGTTAAACTCACTGAAGATGAAAACATAAACCAAAAGCTTCAGTGTAGACATTTTTTGTTAGCGTATTTATGAGTCTGCCTCTTTTTTAAAGTGAGATATTATTGTTACAGGTTAATTTTCTAAACTATGCAAAAGTTATTGTTGGCGGAAATGTGAAAAATTGGACTATGTTGATATCCAGTAGTAATACTGCTGTTATGTTAGATTTACCAATGTTTTATTTTATCTTCTTTTTTATTTGATTACTCGATTAATAGTAAGAATAATTCATAAATTACTAAAATATTAGTTTACAACAGCCCTAATGTGAATGTATTTACAATTTGTCCTTTTATAACCAGAATCAACAGACTAACACCAAGTAGAGCAACACTGAATAATTCAGTTATTCCTTTACATCTGCACATCCATACACTTAAATTTGTGCTATTTTTTCTTTGTAAATAGCTCAAGTTAAATTACCTTGAATTCTTACCACATATTCTTCATTAGCTTTGTTTCTGGACTTTGACTAGACCTTTCTAACCCATTAATAAGATCTAAATCCTCCCATTATGGCTCTGATTGTCGTTCATTTCCATCCATAGCTGAATTCAATCCCAAGTTGAGAATTTCTCAGATATTTTTTTTTCCCCCTCAGAATTTGGACTTTTTTCTCAGAATTATGACTTTAATGTAAAAATAATGAATTTTCTCAGAATTATGACTCTAATCTCAGAATTCCTCATTTTTTTCTCAGAATTCTAACTTTAATCTTGTGAAATCAAAACACTTGTTTTTTCCGTCAGATGAAGCTAAAACTGCTACCTGAGGAATCCTGAGTAGAATGTCTGTACAGTCAAAGGTTTCTTTTATCTTAAAAACAAAATATGTATATTTTTTTGTACGCTTTTAGCTTAACTACTGCTCTAAGTAGATTGTTCTTTCAAGCCTATATACTCCAGTTAACAATTAATCTATAACTAAATCAGCTGACAAGTATTTGAAGAATTGATTAATCACGATTAATCGTTTTGGAACTTCAATTTCGACAAACAAACAGAGGATTATACAAATGTTTCACCTCTCTGAGGTAGCAGGAGATTCCTCTCAGGGCCGTGCTCATCGCCGTCGGCGACGGCAGCTGGGGGCAGAAAGCAAGAGAAGTGGATAAATGTTAGGAGGGGATGAGTGACGGCGGTGCAGCAGAAGGTTGAGGAGACGGGGACGGATCTATCAGTCTGGAGGCGAAGCCGCTTTTAAGAGTTAGAGGCTGAAGCAGCAGCGTCTGGCTCGCAGGATGACAGAAGGGCTTTTCTGTTTGATGGCAGAGTGGCCGCCGGCCTCAGAGGGATAATCTAATACCACATGAAGAACAAAACTGCGGCTCCATCCCACTTCGTTTCACACAGCAGCCCCCCTGCGCCGCCTTTCATTTTTTAATCCACTTGTTTCTCATCTCCACCGAGTCTCTGACGACCCCTCCTCGCCTCTCGCTCTCCCTCCTCACCTTTCATTTTTCTGATCTCGCAGCAATCGTTTCACGCACGTGACCTCGCTGACATTTAGCCTGCACAGAAAGCTATTTGTCCTCCATAGGAGGAGACAAATTCTCTCTGTAATTTTGAGGGAGGCACAAAGCATGTCAGTGGGTCAGTATTACAAACTCAAACAAATAAAATAGGAAACAACATCTGCTGCTTTTTTTGGTTGTTTAGCTCTATTTGAAGTGCATATATATAAAAAGAAGTGGAGTGGCTCAGCTTTCCTATAAAACGTCTTTGCTGTTGTTTTAGTTCAAATTAATTGAAACTTTCTTCCTCGTTTATAAAGTTTATGTTGAATTTTCACATGTGCTTTGAGCCACGATGACAGAAAGTTTGGTTAAATTTGTTCCAAATGTTTCTCAAGTAAATGTAACTATTTACCTATGGAAGCCCATTTCTGCCATGAAAGAAAAAATAAAAGTTCAACAAGTAGTCAGATTTATGAATTTGAAAGTCTAATTTTGACTTCCTGTTGAGCTTTTCTGTTTTTCTTTCATGGCAAAACAGATTTTCCATAACTTACTTAATTTTTATGATTCTATTAAAGAATCTCTCATTGTTAGTGTTCACTATTTAATTTGTAAGAAATAAAATGATTCAGGTTGGAACATGAGTAGCCAGTTTAGTTGGGTGTCTCACAGAAAGGGACTTGAAGCTAATTAAAACCCCTCCTTCAGTCACAGCTTTGGGGAACGTTCTGTGACCAAAGTCCCATAAGTAATTATTTTAGCCTCTTTGTGTTTTTTGACACGTGAAACGGAGGATTGAAGAGGCGCCTGGGGGTCCGGTCCTGCAGCTTTCAGAGGCATCCCTCCTGCAGCAGCGGCTCGTTACCAGACTGAGCAGCTGCTGATGAGGGAAATCAGACAAGTTACTCTGCAGAATGACAAGAGATTGCTCTAAAAGCTGCAGGATGTGGACACCGCTGTGTCAGTAAGAGTTTCAATCAGACGAGTTTTGGCTTTTTATCAATTAATCTAATTTTTTGTTTTTTAAGATTTAATTTTTGGGAAAAACTGTCGTTTTTACCACAAGTCTATTCCTTGGGTTTCCATTGTTAAGAGTGATGTTCGTGCCCAATGCCGCCATTTTGTTTTACAGCTTCTCTCTTTTTTTGGACTTTGAATTCAAATCAACTCTACGACTAAATATTAAGGTCAGACTAGAAGGAAACAGTCGTACAACAATAAAGTCTAAAAAAAAAAAAAAAAGAATATAAAGCTGTAACGACAATAAAGTCAAAAATAATACAAGAATCAAAAGTTGCAAAATTACAAGAAAACAGTCCTATGACAAAAAAGTTGAAATGATGAGAATAAAGTCGTAACAATTCAAGAATAAAGTCAAAATATTCCTAGAAAAAAGTCCTAATATTACAAAAATGAAGTTGAAATTTTATGAGTACTTCAACATTAAAAATAACAAAAAATTAAATAAAGAATGTTGAGCATCTTGTTATACAAGTTGGTCCAAGTTGTAGAGATAATTAAAACATAATTCTAAGATGTTTTTTTCAGGTAAAATAGCATTGTTTTTCTGCTAATATATTCTCATCATGTACAACTAATAAAACGAATGATTGAAATAAAATAAAAGTCATTTTGTTTTTTTGAAAAGAAAGCAAGCAAATAGGATCTAACATGAAAAAACGTTCAGGACGGTTCTGAGAATATTTTTCAAAAAAACACTTAAATATTGGGACCCAGATAAACGTCAGTGTTTTGACCGAGTCTCTCCTGGTTTGGATTTCCACTCCCCTCGTCTGTCCATGTTCACTCAGAGTAGGAAGCATTAGCACACTGACCGCCACACGTCCCTGCACTCATTTCTCCCCCCTACACATTTATTTCCCCATTTTCCTCCTCCTTATCCTCCTATTCTACTCCCTCTCTTCCTCACAGGAGGCGGATGCTCCAGACAGATGTTGAAGTGTTTGGTCTGGTCAGGCTTCACGCGGCGCAGGGCCACCCTCGACTCCCCGATGAACTCGTTATGTGTCAGCTTGTCTTCGTCACAAACGGACACCCTGGGAGACAGAGGCAGAGCCGGCGGGGGAAGGGACAGTGACAAATGGTGAGCGAAGCATGAATAAAATATTAGAGCATAGCTGGGTAATGAGTCAGAGGTAGAGATCTGAAAGGAGACCAATCAAGGGTGGTTTTCTGTGTGTATGTGTGGAGTAAAGTAGTCAGACAAGCAACATCTTATGACAGCTTTTAAAGTCGCGACAGAGATATAAGAAGGGAATGAAATCAGTGATGAAAGCCTGACCTGAATTAGAAAGGAAGCTGTCAGGAATCTCAGAAGCTTTTGGGATTTATTCAAATTACAGTTTCAAAATTAATGTATTCGGACGTGATTGCATCTGCTAACACAGATCAACGGATCAGTGAGATAAAACTTTACGAATGGAGAGAATCTATCAAGGTCCAAGTGATGATGTCGACTGGATTTAGGTGTGGACTTTCTGGATGCTCAATTCTAAAATGGCATGTTATGTTTGTTTTTTTTAAAAAGGGAGTAAATTTATGCCAAAAAACTCAGAAGGTATGAGGTTAATCTCAGAAATTTTCCAAAAAAACGTGTAAATTTCTGAGCTCCAAAAGTAGAAAATTTGGTAGAAGAAACTGAAACTTTTAGATTAATATTAGAATTTTTTTCAGGAACAAGAAAATTTCTGTTTCAAAAGTAAAAAATTTGGTAAAAGAAACGACAATTCTCTAGAAAAAAAACAAAAAAAAAAATTCTGAGCTCCAAAAGTTGATATCTCAGAAACTTTGAGTAATTCAGAAATGTTCTAGAAACAATCAGAAAATTTCTGCATTTCAAAAGTCAAAAATTTGGTAGAAGGAACTCACAAATTTTCTAGAAAAACAAGACCATTTCTCAGCTCTCAAAGTAAAATAAATTGTTAATGTATTTGTATTTAAAAACATTAACTTGTTCCTTTTAATTTCAAGCCAGCTATTAACAGGCACATATTATGCAAAACTTGCATTTTGCTTCTTTTTATTCTCCATTTGGGTTTCAGCTTCTTCTAAAAACAGGACAAACGTTTAAAATAGTCACCCAGACAGTTTTCCAGACACCAAAGTTTTTTGGTGTCTGGAAAATTTCCGCATTTCAAAAACCTCTGTAATGTAACAAATCAAATGTAACAAATGTCACAAATCCACAGGCACTGACTCCTCTCCTAGTAACCCCAGCAGAATCCAGCCCGTTACCTAGCAACCCAGGCTAAGCTCAGCCCGTTTCCTAGCAACTCAAGCAAAGTTCCAGCATTTTTGGTCAGCTGGTTTTACTGCTGTATGAGGCGTAAAATGGCTGCTGGAAAAGACAAGTGTTTCGTTGTTGACTTATCATCCAGAAACCCCTTAAAATCTCCTGATCTAAGAATGATTTTGTTAAAAAAAATAAGTTAAAAAACCCATGTTTTGTGCAAGTCTAACCTGTTCTATAGAAGCGTAACAGATCACCTTTAAGAGCCACTGAGGACCCACTTGTAGTCTGAAGACTCCTGATTTTTAGGTGTAAGAGTGACGGCCATGTATCTTTTACTTCACATTTCACAATTACATAACACTTCACAAAAAATCCCAATAAAGAAATAAAAAACTGTGATTACAACGTGACAAAATGACGACTGCTCCTGCAAGGCAGTGCATGTGTTTGCATATTTTTGGAGATAATTGCCACGTTTCTTTCAGTGGGGATTCGAACAGTGTGAAAGTGCATTACAAGAGGTTGAATATTTATGCCATAAATTCAGCAATAATACTGAGGAGCGAAGGAGGTGGAAACAGGTTGTGGATGTGAGATCGAGAGGCAGTGGAGTGACGTGGCTGAGAAAGAAAGGTCAAAGACACAAGAATTAATTTAAATGTGCATCCGAGCCTAAGATCACCAAGTTTCATATCTTTATTTATAAAAATCTGTCCTTCCATCACAGAAACGATCCAGTCACACCTTCGATTTTCTAGTTTCTGGTTATGAAACAAAACCATTGCAGAAAGTTCAATATATGTGCAAAACGAGATCTCTGGAGAAAACCTCTAGTCTGATAATTCACAGAAGAGAAAAAAAATCATACATTTAATATCAAACTGCAGGAAGAAACAGAAATGGAAGCAAATAAATAAATGAGGGTGTGAGGAGCAGACGAGAACAAAGACGGATTGAGTCATCTGGAGAAAATCAGGACGGAGCTGGGAGATGGAGTGATGAGTAATGGTGTCAAAGGTCAAGAGTGGGGGATGGGTTCACATGTTCACCTGCAATGAAAGCATTTTCTGACAGCTTATATTTACTACATCATCTCAGCATGATGTTAACAACCTACAAAATAAATCTTTATGAGAGAATATAAATTTACTCCAGATTTTGCCACCAATCAAAATAAAGTCCAGTGATTTTTTTTTTTTACTGGACTTTAGTTTGATTTTGCTGAAATTAAAGTTGAAGTTAAAGTTGACTTTAATCTAATAAATTAAGTTGAACTTTTTACTAATTCTACTCAGTTTTTACATTTTGATAAACAATGAATTTAAATAAGTTAAGGCCCTTTCTATAAGTTAACTCAAAGTAATGTGACAGTGACCAGCAAGGTATCCCACAATGCATTGTGCCAACAACAGCAGCAACTAATTGCAATTATTATCCTAAAATGTTTTCCCAATGTTACAAAAGAAATAATCTGCCAGTAGAAGTAGCACTTTTCCATCCATGTTAAGGAATTGTTTACTCAAAACAAGCATCTGTATCTTGCTGAAAAGTTACTTGTAAGTTGGTTTTTATCTTATTTCAAGTGTAATAAAATATTTGCACAAGAAATTAGACCAAAAATACTTGGTAAGATTTTGTTTTTGCAGTGTAAGCATCAGGTTGTCATACAACAACAGAGGCTCAAGGAAAAACTTCTAGATCCCCTGGCAGATTATTTTACTTTTAGCGTGGGAAAAATGTTTTGTAATAAGTGAAATAATCTGCCAGTGACTCAATATTAAGCAACTATTTACTTAAAACAAGATCCTACATTTTGCTGAAAAGTTACCAGGAGTTTAGTTTTGTCTTATTTCATGTGCACTAAGATATTTGCACTGCTTGATACTCGGTTTGATTTTGTGTTTTTGCAGTGTATTAATGCATTTCAAGGTATATTTGCTGTTTGAACCATTTAAACAGGCAGTAATAATTTATTTTACATGGAATCTTTATGGATTTCAACAATTCGTGGGCGGCTTCGGTCCCAGAAACGACCCGTTGTGCTAGAAAAGATGATGCTTCAAAAAGTATTTAATGTAAACAGACTTTTTCGCAGCATTGTGCTCGTAAGTCTTTCTTTTTTTGCCTGTTGTGTTGAGATTAAGACTTGGACTCGGGTGTTTATTCCCTCCAGGATGGAGCCACACGCATATTCAGTAATCTTTCTGTTGTATGACCCATCTTTCCTTTGACATTTAACATTCACTGTGACATTTTCACAGAAGTCACAGTGGCCCTGAACTGAAGCAGCACACTGACCCAGATTCATGCAGGGAAGTCCTCACAGACAATAACAGATGATCTCTGTAATTTATTTCAAACTGGTCTGAACTGGGGAATCCTTTCTGTGCAGCTTTCTCTGAAAAATCTCAAATGTTTGGGTGGAGTGGAGAAATATAATATAATATTCCCAGAGCATTTTATGAATTTATGAATCACATGTGACATTAACATATGAAAATCTCAGGCATTTCTCCTTGATTTCATACCAACACATTGTAGAGCTGAGCTGTTCAATAATCGGAAAGCAAAAGGTGCTTAACAGGAGTTTTACAGAATTTGAAGCTAAAACTTTATTGCTTAATCAATTACTAAATTATTCAAATAATTGATTAAACACGATTAATTGTTTCAGCCTTAGGTAGAAAACACAGACATCTTCCTAAGTAGACAATATTGACCTGCAGCAGGTTGTGAACCCGAATGAGTCAAACTCCTGATATTTACGTGCTGGTGCCGCGGGTCGGCAGCAGGAGCGGTTCCTCTAATCACCCCCGAGAGCTAATCTGTCCGTCCTGCTCAGATCCGGCTCTCATGTGGACCACGGCAAAGTTTCAGTCACAGACAGAAACAATTCGCAGCTTTCGTCACCTCCAGAGGGGGGGTCAATGAGATTAAAACACCCCGCGGTGCGCGGCCTGACCTCAATCTGTCACTGCAACTTTGAAAACGAGAAAGCAAAGAGGCAGATGGAAGGAGCGACAAAGAGAGGTGGAGATCTTCTCTGATCTCAGCGGACAGGAAAGATGTTTGGATAGGCAGGGACGAGGCTGAGGTGACACAACATGAAACAGCCTCAATGGAGACGGAGAGGGGGCGTCAAGAACTACTGGACGTCCCTCAAGCTGATAGGAAAGGACTCAGCGATTGAGACGGACGATAAGAAATCTTTTGTACGCATGAGTCAGATGAGGAACAGAAGGGCAGAAATTGCCACAGCTAGCTAGAAATTACTCGAGTGAGAGCAGCAGCACTTCAATATATATGTACTCAAGTAAAAGTAAAATGTAGCCGTCCAAGAAATTACAAGTAAATAATTGTTTGGTAAAAATGCAACTCAAGTAACTGATCAAAAAAGTCAAAAATTTATCAGACTGACCAAAATATAAACTCATAAGTGGAGCCTCGTGCACAATCAAATGTACCACACTGGAAAACCAGTGTACCATAACACAAAACTAGTCAGAAAGATGCAGTATATGAGCTTAAATTATTGTTTTGGGTCAATAATTGTTGAATATTAATTAAAAACAGCACTAGTTCCACTGGAAGATTTTTAGACATATAAGATAAAATTTTTCCCAAGAAGTTATAAATGTATTAGCTAATCCAGCTAATACTTTTTAAAAAAATCAATATTCAAGAATTATTTACTTAATACAAACTGCTATATCTTACTGTAAAGTTACTTGTGAGTTAGTTTTATCTTATTCCAAATGTACCCAGACATTTACTCTTGAAACTAGATTTATTGGTAAGATTTTGTATTTTTGCAGTGGAGCTGAACAACAAATCTCGTCTTTTCTGGGAGCAAATTGTACTGCAAAACCAGTCGGAACTCTACTTGGGTTGCTAGGTAACGGGGCTGGCCTTGGCAGAGGTTGCTAGGTAACGGATTTGTGACATTACATTCCAGAGGTTTTCCCAACGCTTCATTTTCCAGACACCAAAAACATAAATTTACTGGCAAAAAATAATGGTATTTTTGTAAAGCGCTTGGGTTGTTTTTCGAAGCAATAGAGACCAAAATGGAAGAACAAAAATGCACAAAATGTTGACTTTTGCATAAAATTCTGTGAAAGACAAGAATTTTGTCCACTTTAAGCAGCAAAATGAAAATAATATAAATAACACAATTATAAAATCTGAAAAAAGAGGCTTTTTTATTGAAAGAAATTAAATTATTTTCATGTAAAACTTATGAAACTAACAAAAACGTCAGGTGTGTCTCTGCGTCTGGTGATTTTTGGGTTAAGATTAGTTAATTGTTCAAATAATGAAGCTACTCATAGAGGCTAGAGTATCCAGAAATTTTACTCAAGTAAGAGTAGATTTACCTAATAACAAAATTACTCAAGAAAAAGCAAAAATGGTCCTAAAACATATTTTTTCCTAAAGTTACTGAAGTAAATGTGACTAGTAGCTACCCAGGCCAGTGAACAGCAGAGACTACCTGAGAGTTTTGCGGTACATGTCTTCCTCGGTGATGCCACAGTAGGTGAGCGTCTCGTTCCACACGGGGTTGAGTGTGTTTCGAACAATCTTCGTTTTCAGTTTATTCGCCTGCCAGCACCAGAGAACGAAGTAAATATCACTGCGAGCTTCGCTGCGACGTGCAAACAGCAGAAAAATAACTCCCAAGGTTCTTCTATTACTGCTCATGTATTCATCCACATTTTTGTCACACAACTCTAAAATGAGACCATAATTGAAGAGTGTCCTCCAATCTTCCTGCAGACAGGAACCTGAAGGTCTCTTTCAATTTCACAGAAAAACACTGAGAAATAAAAAAAGCACTTGTAATAAAATCCAACCTTGCAGGCTCCTGGCAGCAGATGCAGCTTGACGTAGGGATCGGCCAAACCGTTGAAATCCATCGGCTTCAAACCCTTGCAGAGAAAATATAGCACATAAAAACCACAAAATGAGATGTGGAGGTGAATCTGGGGGTCCGTCTGAAAAAAGTTTTAAGTTAAATTTTGATTGATCTTTAGAGTCTGAGTGTGAAGGGTGGAAATAAGAAGCTCAATGTTAAGTCTGTACCCAAAAAACGAAGATATGTCCTATTTGAAATATTTACAATGCTTGATACTAAATAACTTTACTTGGAAAAAAAACATCAAATATCTGTTTTTGTCAAAATCAGTCACAGTTTTTCAAATCATAAAATGTGCAACATTACCATGCCAACACATACTGAGAAAGTTTAGTATGAATAATCTCTGCAGAAGAAGAAGAAAAATAAACATTGCAGTTTAAACAAGATGTTAAATCACATATATTAAAGAGTCTTTTTTTTTTTCTCACAATCAAGTCAAAGTAAAGGTTTCTTGTTTCGGTTCTGTTACATTGACAATATTTATATTGTTGCTTAATGTCCAAACAATGACAGAGAGTTTTGTATATGTACTTCTTATTAGCTTCTTCAAATTCACATTACTTTTACAGTGACAGAAAATGTCTGTATAGTTGTTAGGAAAACACGTTTATGCATTAGATTCTGGTCAGAAGTCAGATTTTTCTGTGGAACATAATGCTGTGTTATTGTGAGGAAAATTCAAATATTCATAAGTTTTGTTTCATAGCGCGAACAAAATGTTTTCCTCAAGTTACCTGTGAATTAATCTGCCTGCAGAACTAGTACTATTTATGAATATTCAAGAATTATTTACTTAAAACAAGCTTCTATTTGTTGCGATTTAGTTTTCTCTTATTTCAAGTGCACTAAGAAATTTACAGTAGTAATTAGACCAAAAAATACTTGGTAAGATTTTGAGTTTTTGCAGTGTATTTAAAATATTCAAAAGAAAGTAAACTTGGGAAGAAGAAATATAAGATTCAACAACACGCTATTGGACTGGAAAAACAGACCAAAGTATTTTTGGTCTAGTTTTTTTTTTTTTTTTTTTAACCTTTATACACATTATTTCATTTACAACAAAAACTTTCTTTCAATAAACCAAAACAAAATTACAAATAAATCAATAAAACAAGCAATTAATTCTCATGGAAATTTCACTTGAAATAAGACAAAACTAAAGTACTGGTAACTTTTCGGCAAAATATAGAAACTTGTGTAAAGTCAATAGTTTCTTAATATTGATGAAAAACTGTTGGTTTTATTGGCAGATTATTTCTTTTATAAGATCGTAAAAATATTATGTTTTAAGTGAAATAATCTGCCAGTGGAACTAGTATTTTTTAATTCTATATTTGAAAATTATTTACTTAAAACAAAATCCTACATTTTGAGGACATTTTAATTATAAGTTTTTTTATTTATTTTTTTTTTATTTCAAGTTACTTTGGATATTTGCAGTAGAAACTAGACCAAAAATACTTTGTAAGTTTTTGTGTTTTTGCAGTGTGGCTAGTGCTTGCAAAGCAGCCAATCAAAGAGCCCCATTTATTTTCCTTGGTGCTTCTTGGCTGAGAAGATAAGTAGATGTTTCTGCTGTGGTGCCAAGATTATTTCAGCTGTTTTATATTAATGCAAATTATGGTATATTTGGTGTTTAAACTGTTAATTCATGCAATTTTGACAGTTTTTAGAGGGAATCTCAAGTATTTCACTGTATATGTAAGAGTGGCTAAATAGATTTTTGCTCATACATTACTTCAAATGCGTCTAAAACTATTTCCTCATGTTGGCTTCAGAAGCCTAATACATAATCATTATAGCTGACAGAAACATAACCTTTGCTGGCTTTCTGTCTGACAAGACAACCGGCGTTTAGAGGTGGTAAAGCATTTTCCCGTGGACACCATACCTTTGCTCTGAGGACTGTGCAGTGTAAGGAGCTGGTGGCTTTCTCATACAGAAGGTCAAACTCTAACGTCCCCAGAGAGGCTGGAAGGGAGTTAACGACAAGTCAGAAGAAATGTGTGCCAGTAATACAGATAATTGCTTTTATGATGATGGCTTCATTAGGAGGCGAAGAGCAAACAGCACAGAGAGCGAGCGAGAAAGAGAGAGACCGGTGGGAATATTGAATAAATATTGACTAGTTCCTGAAATCTAAAACTCTCTCTTTACACAATTTTCTTTTTAACTCTTTATGCGAGTCCAGATCTG
The DNA here is from genome assembly GCA_010277015.1 of Poeciliopsis turrubarensis. Classification (NCBI taxonomy): domain Eukaryota; kingdom Metazoa; phylum Chordata; class Actinopteri; order Cyprinodontiformes; family Poeciliidae; genus Poeciliopsis; species Poeciliopsis turrubarensis. The sequence goes on along the minus strand of VMRN01000136.1, from coordinate 326,135 downwards.
CGTCAGTGTACTTTATTTTGTTTTTTACGACTCGAACCAGATTTTTAATGTGACCGAAGAACAGGTTAGGATAGATGGATCTATGTGCGACACAAAATTATTCTTAGATTATTAGTTTTTAGTCTGCTCAGTTCAGATGAAAATGGCTGCAAATTGATGCGCAATTATACAACCGTACATCTTTGAAAAGTAGAAGTGGAGCCTCCTGCACAACCAAATCCAAAACCACTAAATGCAAAAGATTTTTTAGCATACAGAAAAATTATATTTGTTAAGCTAGAGTATTAGGTAGCTGATGATAAAAAAGTGAAGAGCCATTTAGAAAATTAAAAAGAGCCAAATTGGGACCAACTCCTTCGATATGACGGAGTATTTGAACCATACTAAAAAAAATAATTAAAATAAAATGACCAGAATAAAGCAAAAGAAAATATGAGAATGAAGTCGTACAAGAATAAGTCACATTATCACGAGAATAAAGTCATAATTTTATTACTTTATTCTTGAAATATTGACTTTTATTCTCGTATTATGCGACTTTATTCTCGTAATACTACGACTTTATTCTTGTGCGACGTTATTCTCAAACAACTTTATTCTCGTATTATTGCGCCTTTATTGTCGTGCAACTTTATTTTTGCAATTTAATTACTTTATTCTCATAATTAATTTTTTAAAATAATCTTAGGGTGGTGCTAATACTCCCTCGTTCTCCTAAACCCAGCCCTGTTCTTCAGTGAGACCCGATCGTTGTTCTGAGGCGACTCACTGTTGTCGTCGCTGTCGCAGCTGTCGATCTCGATGGAGGTGTCCATGCTGCTCATGGCCGACAGCGACCCTCCTCCTGCAGCTCCAGGTAGCAGCGGAGACAAAAGGCATCTGCTCACCCCGCCTCCTCCTTCTCCGTCTCCTCCTCCCGCTGCTCCTCCTCCACCTTGGCCCGCGCTGCCGGGGCTCAGCGGAGCCGGCGCCGTCAGCTGGTTGGGCGAGAGCGGCTCCGAGAAGGAGGAAGTGGGCGAGAGGCGGGGGAAGTAGGCAGAGATCTGACGGATGGGGCGTATGGGGCCCGGGCAGACGTTGATGGCCATGTGCTCCTGGATGGAGATGCCCAAACGGTTTCCCTTCCGCACGGTCATATGGCTGAGAGGAAACATGATGGCAGCCAGGAAGTAAGTGGAGAAAACACAAAGTGCTACACTTAATGCTACAAAGATATGGGACAGAAACACACACAATGATTTTTATATACAGTAAGTCTGTGTTAATCAGGCTATTAGAGAAGATAATTATGGTCTCTGGAAAAAAAAAATCACTTTTTTTTTCTCAGAATTTTGACTTTTTTTTGCAGAATTTTGAATATATCACAAATGACAAACAACAAAGATATAAAACACTATCAGAGGTGGGACCAAGTCACTGTTTTACAAGTCTCGTGTCTTTGTCCTCAAGTCAAGTCTCAAGTCAGGAGCTTGGAATTTCAAGTCCTTTGAAGTCGTTTTTTTATTTTTTTAAACAATGTTCCAATTATGCGAAATATAAATAGTAGACTATGTGTTCTTTTAAAAATTAAACACACAATGGACTCATTGCAAATGAAGCACAGTGGCTTTGAATTTGGATGTGATGATAAATTAAATATCTGTCAGTCCAAGTCAGCCAATCTCAGCATTGATAAAAACACGTTGCCAGAATCAAACCTGCCAGAATCATTAACCAAGGCACAAAGTAATGTGCTGCATTATCATCCAGAAACACTCAGAACTACCGCACACCGTTACGTCCAGGATCTTTAGTCATTTTTGTCTATCAAACTTGTGCATACCTATATACATATAGTATTAAATCAGATGTTCTGACTCGTTAGTAGTTTTTTTTTTGATGAAACACTTTTTTTTATTTCTATTTTAGTTATTTCTTGTATTCTCTGTTTTGATGTGTTTTTTTCTGGAGAAACGCAGACTATGTGTAACACCTGCTATAGTGTTACCTGCAGTCGAATACCTCATGTTACCACAAGTGGCTCTCTTAATGAAAGCTCTTTGAACCTAATTAAAGCAATTTTAATGTAGTTTCTCACAGGACTACAAAATACAGCAGAGGATGTGCGCACATTTGCATCTCAATTAAATAAATCTGAATAAACCGGCGGAGGAAGCATAAGAGATAATGGACGAAAAGTGGCTGAGTTAAATTAAAATCCACATTGAAATTACAGTGTGTGTGTGTGTATGTGTGCGCGTGTGTGTGCGTGTGTATGCGTGTGTGTGTGTGTGCGCGTTTAAGCACCTTTGTTATCTAAAATCCTTGACAAGCCTGCATAGTCAGACTCTTACAGGAGGAAGTTTTTCCAGGCTGAATTGCTCTTCAGTCCTCTTACATTGCTGGAAGAGCCGCCTTGTTGCATAAAGCGGAGATTGCACTGCAAAAACACAAAATATTACCTACTATTTTTGGTCTAGTTCTACTGCAAATATCTTAGTGCACTTTAAATAAGACAAAACTAACTTACAATAACACTTCAGTAGCATATAGGAGCTTGTAGTAAATATTTCCACATATTATTAGTACTTTTTTCTCTACCACATAAAAACACAATATTAAGGAGTTATTGACTTAAAACAAGCTCCTAAATGTCACTGAAAAGTTTTTGTAAGTTAGTTGTGTCTTATTTAGTGTGCATTACAAGATATTTGTAGTAGAATCTACAAAAATACTTGGTAATATTTTTGTTTGTTTGTTTTTTTTACTGCTACAGGATATTCTTCCTGCCTACAACTATCAGAATCTATAGCAACGTATTTGAAGAATCATACAAAATGAGTTGCAAAACCATTTAATTTCTCTTGGGTTAATAAAGTATCTTTGAATTGAACTAAATTATGAATTTATGCTTTCCTACCTTTATTTTGCTGAAAAGTTATTTGTATGTTAGATTTTTCTTATTTCAAGTGTACTAAGATATTAGTCCCATAAACGAGACAAAAATACTTGGTAAAGTTTAGTGTTTTTGCAGTGTATCTGCTCTTCTTTGAAAATAAAAATAATAAAGTGAAGGGGGTGGAAAACAACCACGTTGCAGCTTTGGTTTTCTAAAGACAGCAGGGCTTGAGGGGGCGTCGTGTCCTCAATCCTGAGCAGAAAGCTCCCCCCTTAGGACTACCTTCTGTTCTCTCTGCATTCATCGATTCAAACTGAGAACTTCATATTTGCACTGTGAATGTTCGTACTTCCTCTGTGTTGTCTGGGAGTTTTAATCTGTGAAAACAAATCAAAGAAAATCAAATCTGAGAATTTGGCTTCATTCTGTTTTGGATGCAGGAGTTGATTTTCCAGTCAGGAGTGTGATGAAGGTGACCGCAGAAATCAATTCAGACTCCCTACAAAATCCAGCATGAATGCCGCTGTAACAAGCTTTTTCCTCACAATTCTGATTTTAAACTGAATTCTGGCTTTTTTCTCCAAATTTCTTAGTTTTTTCTGTCAGAACTCTGATTTCCTTCTCTAATTTTTTAAAAAATTTCTTCTCATAATTATGATCTTTTTAAATTTTTTCTCCTCAGAATTCTGGCCTTTTTCTGATATTTGACATTTTTCACAGAATTTAGATTTTTTTCTTTAATTTCAGAATTTCAACTTTATTTTCTCCAATTTTTTTTCCTCAAAATTCTGACTTTGTTTCTAAAATTTTGATTTTTGTTGTCTCAGAATTCTGACTTTTGTCTTATTTCTGACATTTTGCTTAAAATTCAAATATACAAAATACATTTGGGAAAATTTTAGTTATTTTATACACCAGCAACATGACTCACATACACCTAATAATGATTATTTGTTTGGATTTTTACACAGAATTGGAATCCTGTCAAAAAAGTCAGAATTCTGAGTTTAATGTCAGAATTTATTTCATTAATTTTTTCTGGTGGTCCTAATCCTTTTCCATACATTTGCTGATACTACAGACAATAGATGAGACAGAAAACCAGCGAAAAGGAGCAATCTTCTCCAAAATCCAAAGAAATCTAATTTTCTAATCTTATCCTTTAACATCAGATGATCTAAACCTCGTTGTTTGTTTTCTTTTGCTGTAAAGTTTCATCTCCAGAGTTCAGACTAAAAGCAGAGCTGAGCGTTTCAGAGCGTTCATTCATCACAATGAAGTTAATCGGAGCAGCTATGCCCCAGCAGAAAGTGACTCTAAAACCGCCGCTCCTGACTGTTGACCTTCGGTCAACCAACTTACAAGCAGTCGGGGTCACTGGCCACGACCCCGTTCTGTTGTGAACTCGACGGGCGGGCGAGATGCGCCGCGGCTCGTCCAGCTTCATCTTGGCTGGTGATGAAACCGCGCTCTGAAAGCCGCCGCGGCGTGCCAACACGTCAGCTTCCCTCACTCGTTAGGCTGAAAGGACTTTGCCAGACTTCTGGCTCAAGGAAGGGAGATGATGGACAAGCTGACTTTTGAAAACCCATCGGCGGCCATTTTGGTCTCATGAACGTATGATGAATAACTTCATGATGTCGGAGTTGTGCTACTTTTTTAGCTGTCTCCCAATTAACCGATGCCAAAAAAACATCAACTTTTGATCAAACAATACTGAAACGATTAATCAGATTAGTAAAGATGAAGTATAGCAGTATTTTTATATTGTAACGCATAAGGACAAAAATCTGTGATTGTTCCTCTTTATGGAAACTCTCCAGATAATCCAGAGTCTCGGTTCCTTTCAAAACCTTTCTATCTAGAAGTAGGGTTGAAATGATTAATCGCAATTAATCAGTTACTCAAATAATTGTCAACTAATTATGTAATCTATTAATCATTAAGTGTAGATTCCAGATTAAAAAAGGTGAATTTGCTGAAAGGTCAACATATTCCAAATAGTAAATTAGCAAAAATTGCACAGAAAGAATTCATACTTTCACATTTAAGATAAATAAAACATTTATCTGCAAGTATTTTATACCCAGAACTCGTAACGTGGCGGTTTCAGCTTCACCTGCTTCAAATCTTATGAAAAAAATCTCCCACTTATTACCATTTTCAAACAATTATTAATCAGTTAATCCAAAAACTAATCAACAAATCGATTAGTTTTGGTCCTTTCTGCTTGAAGTCAAGCAGAAAGACTTGACTTTCTGCTTGTTTACATGTTGATGATAAATGTATCCTTGTATGCATTCATTAAATAAATGCTGCATTATTGCATTTTAAGCAATAAAATGTTTTTCTTACTTTAAAAAGAAAATAAAAATTATTTCAGTTTTTTATGTATAAAATAGACTTGCGCGGTTAAATGAAAAATAACAGAATGTGCCAATTTTTTATCCAATCAATGATCAGAATAATGGATGGATTAATAAAATGCTAAAATAATTGCTTGCTGTAGCTAATAGGGCAATCCGCTTATCAAAGTTACAGGAAGTCATTTCAGTTTGTCCAACATTAAAGCAAAACTCACAAAGCCCTTTATTAGAAATTATCTGAAGAGTCTGATTGCGTTGCATTAAGGTGAATCTGCAGACAAGATGATTAAGCTCTTAGAATGATGGAGATATTTATAGCAGGAATGGATTCAAAGATCAATAAACTTAAGAGTCTGTGATAATGAGAATCCTGGAGTTGAATGCATAATTCATCAAAAACAATTGTGTAAACATAAACACAGCCACGCTTCTGTCAGACTGTTAATCCGTGCGTCCGCACACACACTTCATGAGGCCGCTGACATGATGTGTGCAGTCATTCGCCCCCCAGTTCTGGCAGATGTGGCCTTGAGTCGGAGCAGCTTGAGGACCAGCAGCACGCGTGCAACTGCAAAGAGCCGGCGGGCCTGAGGCTTTCCAGGAGCCGGTGATTGATCACCCCCATGCTGCCAGCTGGAGGTCCTCCTCTTCTTCTTACCGCCACCACCACCATCATCATCGTCTCGCTCGCGAGAGCATCAGCGCAGAAGCCAAATCCCCAAACCCAACACTTGTAAACAATGATTGCTCCAAGCTCTGGGAAGCCTGGTGGAAAAACTCTGTTTTTGTTTGCAGCCGGAAATTTTATGCATGTGCACAACGCTGGAGGGCAAAAAGACGATTCTTTTCCGCACCACCCACATCCGCCCTGCTGCAGATGAACGATCCCGTCAACAAAACAAAACCTGGGCATGCTATTAATTTAGTGCAGCGCCACAGCAAAGGGAAAAATAACGCAGAAAAATCATTGAAGAACAAATCAAGACGATTCATATCCTTCCTTTTTCTTAATCTCGGTTTCAGCTACACTACACACAACCTTGTTGCCATAGCAACTGACAACACCACCCCTCAGGATTCAACACCCAAAAAAAAAAAAAACACCAAAAAATTTCTGTTAGTTTGTTTCCCAAGGAAATAACAGAACATCCAGTCCAGTACAGTTTCATGTTTTCAGGCTTGATTTTTATTTTGCGATTATTATTATGAAGTGATCGCTGTGGTAGCTCAGCTATCGCTGCTATTAGCTACACTAACCCTGTGGTGGTAGATTGGCTAATTCAAACACCTGCTCTACTGACAATATGCCGAAGGGTTGGTGTCTGGGTTTTGACTGAACCAAAACAGACAGATTTCTGCAGCACATCTAAATGTTAAGATTGTCATAGTCATCCTAGCATAACTGAACTACTTCCATCTCCTTCCTTTTTTTAGGTAGAATGTTTTCCTGACCCTGTTATCTAGATGTTTACAATAAGGAGCAAAACACTACATCCTTTTTTCTTTTATATACGAGGCGTACATTTCAGATTTGGTGGGTTTTGTTGACAACTTGACAGCTAAAACCAATGGTAGCCATTGTTGGCAAGCAGTTTATTGATGACTAACAAGATCTTGTGCTCATAACATTTTGCTGCAACATGTCTATCAATGTGAAAATATAAAATAATATATTTCATTTATTAGAAACATCACATTGGTCAAAAGGGTTGTTCTTTCAGCAAATGGGCTTTTTTGGGTTGACGATTAATCGATTACTTATTATTTGAATAGTCAGAAAATTGGTTCAGCTCTTCTTCTAGCTAAGGCTCTAAAGTTTCCATAAAGAGATACAATGAAAGATCTTTCTCTGTAAGCATGCCAACCTAAAAATACTTCTATATCGTTCAGAAGAGATCCCACATTTTAACATTTTCAGTATTTAATTATTCTGCTAATATAAAAGCTCCGAGCCAGTTTTTTTTTCAAATTTACTTAAAGACTTCACACAATAAATCCACACAAACATGTCCATAATTGTACATGATAGCTCATCTTGTCTCCTGCAGGAATAAACTGGGTTACTGTTGGTTTTATTTGTGCTGCAGAAGACGCATCCCCCCCCACCTTGTGTTTGTAACACGTAGATTTCCAGCCAAGAAAACGAGAGAGGAAGCTCACATCCGGTAGTCAGGAATATATCTCTGTGCAACATGCCGCCTCCCTCTCCCTCCTCTTTTAGCTCCTTCACTTTAAATTAGAGTCATATGACAGGCATGGGGCTCTTCGCTGTCTCTCAGACCCACCTTCTCATCTTCACTGTCAAAAATTCACCCCTTCTTTATCCTCTCATTATCTCTCCATCACTCATGGCATTACCTGTGCCTGTGAGAAGATTTCTTCCTTTTGTGTGTCAGCAGCTACATACTTTCTGAGATGCTTTATCATTCCTGAGCGACTCTATGTCTGTAAAATGCTGGATTTTTTGGACTATGAGCCGATACTTTTTTCCCAAGCTTTGAAGCATACGGCTTATACCCCGGTGCGGCTTTTCTGTGGATTTTTCTTCGACTTTAGCAGGAAGTCAATTTTCATTTATAACAAGCACAAAGCAGCAGGTACGACAGAGAAATTTCTCATCAAGGAAACCACACAAATAAGTTCATATCATGCAGCTTATTAGTTAAAGGTTTTCGATCTCGTGGTACAGATCGATACCCGGCGCACATAAACTCGGTGTGAAGAAATCACAGTTCAAAAGTCAGGAGTAGCATAATTATTTAGATTTAAAAATTATTTCAATTATTTGAAAGAAGCATCAATAACTTTACAATAAATAGTTGATATAGCAGCAGGAACACATTAATCTATTATTTCTGTAATATGTATAAAAGTAAATATAAATATAGATTAATGGAAACACAGCAATTTTTAAAAATCTACTTTTGCAATAGGACGAGATGATTTTTTTAGCCTCATTAAAATTTGTGAATTTTGCAAAACTGCAATGAAAACACTTTTTGCATCGTACAGGTTACAACCGAACATTACTACAGGCGAAAACAACAAAGAAGACAACAGGAAGTTTTATGATCGTTTTATGATCCTACAAGTTTTTTCAAGACTCATTGTGTGAACAAACTTGTTCACGTGTGATTTTAATTGCATTATAACTTGCATACAGCTTGTTTTAGTTCTGACCTGAAACTACACAACACAGTTACAAGAAAACGGTAACCTGTCATTTTCTGGCAAGTTAAGCTAAATATTTGCAAGCCTCCTCTCTGTAGATGGAAATAACTTACCTACTGACTGGAAACCTCTCTGAAATGCATTTTTCCCTTCTTCTTTTCTGCCTCTCCAGAATTCGCTCTGTTTCATAAGACGACAACATGAGTTTAAAAAAATCGCGCTCTAGCGCATTCTCAACTACGAATATTTATTCTGCCATATTCTGGCGCCCTCTTTAGCGCAGCGCCCCTATCCGTCGCATATAGTGGTTCACAGCACTAATCGGTACCGCGGGTATCAGTTCACCTTTGAATGACGATCTAGTGACAGGCAGACGGTATCGCTACTCCATAGGCTTTAGGGAGAATCATTTATAACTGAGCACACGTCAAGTGAAACACAAGTTATTTCCAGGGATGAGTAAACTTCAAGTCTGTGTGGGTAAAAGTGAGAAAAAAACACTTAATTTCAGACACACGTTGCACCTGCTCACTGTGGGAGGCGATAGAGGAAACAGTCCAGAGAAAACCCCAGCAGTCAGGATGTAACGGAAATAAAATGAATATTGATCAGCTTGCTTCAACGTGCATCTGTTCAGAAAATAAATGCATAAAAAATGTTGCCTTACCTCAGAGGAAAGAACAAGCGTGAAACTCCTCATAAAAACCAGGTGAAAATATTGAAATCCAGCGCGAGGAGGAGATGCGGGGCTAACAGGTGGTGAGGAGGGGAGCGCGTGCAGTGAGTGTCATTAAAAAATGAATGCGCTGCTACATCCAAGTTGAGATGAAATGAGAAGCAGAGGAGAGATAGAGAGCTGGAGGATGGAGAGAGAGAGGGCAGGAGAGAGAGAGAGAGAGAGAGAGAGAGAGAGGGCTGCAGCAGGGATTTATTCCCTAACAGTTGTGACTGTGACTGCTTTGCCTCATCCACTCTGGAAACCTCCACTTTCACCACTCACACTTTTCCCTCACTTAATCTGACTGAAATCTTAAAATACACCAGCCGAAAGAAACTGCTTTTACTCTGCAAATGTAGAAATATCAAAAATCTGTGAAAATATCCAGCTTTCATCAAACACTCAGGCGGAAGTGAGAGCGTTGCGCAACACAAATAGTCCCACGGTGCGATAAATAGTAAAACATAATTTCATGAAGCATCTAGGCAGATTATTTTAATTATTGATATTAGCGCTTTTTCTAAACCATTATTTTAGTGATTAGGTATTACATCAATTATTCTGACAATTAATTGAGTAATCAAATAAAAAAAATTTATAAAATAAATATCGGTAAATTTTGCAATTACAGCAGTATTAATGTCTAATATCAACATTGACCCAAATTTACATGTTTGTTCATCCCTAACAATTACTTTTCTGTTAAAGTGTATCAATAGCAGCTCAATTCTTAAGGTAACTTGTACAAAAATTATGCAAAATTAAGACAGTTTAATGAAGCTTCGAGACAAATTATTTTTCTTGAGGAATTAATAGAGATACTGGAAAAATTTAAGGATTCATTACAGTCCTGGCATGAATAGCAAAACCCAGGCCCTGTCTGGAAAATGTTAGCCACCCCACTGGCAAAAATTTAAACTATAACCAACAGATTCAAGAAAAGGAAACAGAGCAAAAGTAGCTAATGTAGCTTTATGTGTTAGCATTATGTTAGGTTGACAATCTGCATAAGAATTTCACTCTAAATCTCAAAGCTTAAACTGAAGCGACTGCTATTAATAGAACAGGTTCGTGAGTCATTACTACTCCACCAATTTTTTTATCCAATTAATCAATTAATCGTCAAAATAATTGATAACTAAAACAATCATTGGTTCCAGTATTCACTATTAGCTGCCTACTTCCAGCCTGCAGTTCCTCAACAGAATCTACAAAGTTGCTTAACAGCAGTGAGAGTAAATCTGGAAGTGTAATGATGTAAAGGTGGTGAGAAATTGGTTTGGTTGCCCTGTTACGTGGCCATGAGGTCGTTTATCAGTGTTAAATTTGGAGGAGAAACACATCTAATGAATCTGTCAGTGTTAATTCGGTCAGATCTCTGCCTCTCAAACATGAACACACACACACACACAAACATGAACACACACACACGTTTCCTCATCGTTCTCAGTTCCTCAGTATAATTAGGCTAATAGTTCTTGAGTCAGTGACAGACGAAAAGGAAACATGCTATTTCCCCTGTTTCGAAAACAGAAAATTGGTGTCCTCTCAGTCTCTTTGCTTCTCACTTGTTTCTATTTTTGTGCTTTTTAAATTGTTAAAGCAGAAGAAGCAAGAAGCTTCCAGTTTTCTGCCAAATGCTTCCTTTGGGGCGTTCTTATCAAAAATTGGCCAAACGCCTTCATTTAGTGCTGCTTTTCAGACCTAATTTCTTTATATTATGGCTTAAATCTTCTGATTTTACGGTTTCCTCCACACACACACATGCACACCCACACACCTACACACACACAGGTTTCAGGACCATAAAATTGATGCTACGGTACTGTCATGCATGAATGCATTAACACGACAAAATAATGCACTCAAGCCTCCAGAGTAGGATGACTCCCACTCCTTCACACACACAAACACGCACGGACACACACACACACACGTTGCAATTTAAAGCCTCCTCTGCCAGTGTTGTCAAAAGACCCTTCAATCTGTATAACATTTTTTAGGTTTTATTCTGCTTCCCACCTTCTTCCCTCCCCCTCCTCTTCCTCCTGTTCAGAAAATCTCATTATAAATTCATCGGTGTTGTTTTAGTGAAAACAACCAATGTGCCTTTTTTTCAAGGGAGCCAAATAATTCACTTTTATGTTTGTATCTGCTAGACTCATTTCCTAAAATAAAATATTTCTCTCTGTGTCATCAGGTTGGCACTTTACTCTTTTTTTATATATAAAAATAGGCTCTACAGTTGTTGGCAGGTTGCAAAATGCTAATCTAGAATGTGGGCCATAGATGTGGCAACACATTGCAGAAATTATCCAGAGGAATTAGAAGCAGCAGCATGTAAATTCAGCAGCGTCCCCTTGGGTGGAAGCATGAAAAGCAGGATGCAGTAATAAAACATACATGAGCTTTAGCCTGTGGTTACGCTATGCTACATGCAGCCTGGCTCGTTCTGGCTGGATCGCTGTCACAAGCGGCTAATAATACACCTCAGTTGTGTCAGCACAGTCTGAGTCACTCTGACACGTTTCGAGGCACAAACTAGCGATTGATTTATTAGCTTCGATTCTGTATTAGCACAATTCAAATTTCTGTGGACGAGAGCCAGAGTTTCAGCTCACAAACAAACATTTGTTGATATTTTTGAGGTTTTGGTTGTTTGTTGTTTTTTACACCACAGCAAAGACTGGGAGGTTTGCATACCCCCAACTAAACTTTTTTTTTATTGCTGTTAAAGTGTCTAAATAGTTTTATCTCCATGTTTCTGTGCTAATTTGGACATTTTTGTGTAATTTTGTTTAATCCAGAGTTATTTTGCCTGAAAACATCTCAGTGCTCACCTCTTTGGTTAATTCAAAAGTTCTTTACTGACCCCAAAGGGAAATTAAATGATGTTGTAACTCATGTTAATTCACCACCTAAACTAATAAAACAGAGTTATTGTAGGTGGTGATGGATGTGGGAAAGACCTCCTGTAGCAGTCTGCATTACAGCAAATTTGAAGAAGCCTCTGACTGAAGACACTCTGTTTTTCTAAGACTGTCTAAAAAAAAAACCCCTGTCTCACTTTGACGCCTGGCCAGTCTTGTAAACAGAGTAAATGGATGTTTTCTGTCAGGGAATCCCAGCTCATGCATAGTATTTGCAAAACACAGCTGCTTCCTATAATCCACAGAAGAAGAAGAAACTATTGACAATTCTGGTGGTACTACAATTCGTGTTCAGATCCGGTTCCCCCAGCGTCTCTTCACCGCTCTGCACAGCCCAGATGGCAAAATACACGTCTGCTTATCAAGCGCTCTTATCTGGAGAACTACGGACACCGGGAAAGGTCAAACACCGAATTCCAGCAAAGTTATCCCACTTTTTTCAAACTGAGCCCTAATCAGACACACACAGTGTGTGTTTTCCCCCAGTATCTGTGGGAACGGTGCCTGATGGGAAAACGCGAATTGATATGCTTTCAGCTTGTTTTTTTTTTTAAATACACGCGCACTTAGTTTAAAAAAACCTAGCACCAACTAGTGGCGTGTCGAGAGCATTACAGCTCTTCAATGTGTACCGTTACTGTGTAAATAAAGATTGTAATTAGAACGTCTTCATGTAAATGTAATAACAGAAATATAGATATAAAATATGATAGGGGATGTTGGAAATGGAGCTCTTGGGCAGAAAATAAGTACTGAGACCATTTGTAAAGATCAAGGTTACAGTGTCGCTTTTCACTTCCCTTCTTGTGCATCACGATGAGCCTCTGTTTCATTATAAGCATCAAAACCCAACAGGGTTCATCTTTAAAAGCCTATTTACATTCTGAATTTAATTAGAGTCATCTAACTGCGATGTTGCCCGAAGGAAAAGCGGCAGATTTTGCAATTATGAGACAACAACCAAGCTAAATTAGCCAGAATAGCCTATGTTTCTGAGATGTACCTGTACTTTCTGTTTCTTCTCTAAAATGGTACATCAACAGACTGAAGCTGCTGGTGTCTTTACCTTCATTTGCTTCATTTGCAAACCCATGAAATGACACTCCAGTATGTCTGCTGAGTGGATGGAGACATTAGGCTGCAGGGTTCATGGTCGTCAGCACACGCAATCCGCACATGTCATAAATAGTTACTCGTTAAACTCCAGGGACTTGTCTTCACACGGCAACCCAGGCCACCTGCTGAATGACTCAGCCAATGAACTAGTTCCTTGGTATTTGTCTGTTTGTCACGACGCAGTTTAAATAAACACCAAGTTTATTTAAATCAGCTTTAAGATGGAGATTATGCTTGGTTTCTTAAAGGTGACCTATTATGCTTCCTTGAACAGTTTAGGATGAATCTATGGGTGATAAAAAAAACAACAAAACATGTTAATTATAATTACCTTTTTTACACAAAATTATTCTTAGATGATGAGATTTTAATCTGCTCACATTTGCCTATTTTGTTTGTTTCTTGTCACTTTAAATAAGGCGCCAAACTCAACTTTTACACTCACACATGAGAATGGCTGCAAACAAATACATAATTATACAACCGTACATCTTTGAAAAGCAGAAGTGGAGCCTCCTGCACAACCATCAAGATTGGAGCAAGTGGCTTCTGAATGGAAAGTCAACAAGACACTTCTCTTTTCCAACAGCCATTGTGCAGCGCATACACACATTTTTTTTTATTTAAAACTGAAAGGATTTATTTCTTAAGATATTTGTTGTTTTTTATCTCTTCAGTAATATACAAAATTGACAATATTTAGTTAAGTAGTCAAATTTTTGTAGAAAAGGAATCAGTAAATCATAAACAGGACAAAATAAATATTTTCTAAAACTTTTTTTCGGCACATTTTTTGTTGTTGTTGCTTTTTTTCTTTTGCCAACAAAGATTTAGCAAAAGTAAAGGGTTTTAGTAGTGTGTGATCAATGAAAACAAACATTGTTAATAGAAATACTTTGCCCAGTACCTAAATAAATAAATGTTTAAGAAGATTTCATTTGTTTTTAAAAAGTATCTAATATTAATCACAAATTGGCTCTTTTCTTGAATTGTGAACTGAGAGGCCAAACAAAATCACCAGGAGACCCACAAATGCTGCAGGGGCCACAGTTTGGACATCCCTGGTGAAATATTAAACTTTTTCACTATGTTCTTACTTTTAATGTGCCTGTACATGAAAGTGTACACTAAACCCCAACCTTCAGCTTGTGATTTAAATAATAAACATCTATTTTTTTCTATGCGAGACGAGTGCAGAGTTAGTGGAGGTTTAACGAGATCCCGTGATATTAAAGCAGCACAATATTCCTCTCCAAGCTGAAAGTCTGACGACGCGCTATCTAGACGCAGCATCATCTGGAGACATTATTGTGAGCCACGGATATGAAAGTGTGTACTTTAAGCGTCACACCCTGCTGTGTCTGGAGTGCTGCAAAATGCATTTGCCGATTACAGATTTATTGTATTTTTCCTGCTTTGACACTTAAATGTTTCACGCAGATTTATTATCAGACCAAGAAGATTCAAAAACTGTTTTCATGATGATTTCCTACCTTAAACAGGAAAGTGTTGTCCAAATCAACCGGCGCTATTTAAAAAACACTAATTACACCGTCGTGCTGAGGCAATAATTAACTGTGATTGAGCACATTTTTGGAAAGCTGAGTTCAATTTCACTATCTACAGCCATGCCTCATTACTCATTACTGCCAGACCAAAAGAATCAAGATGTCTCTTAAACAGAACCTGTCAAACGACACAGAGGACGCTAAAAAAGACCCGTCATGCCTCCAATTTGAAGAAATTCAAGAACACATCAGAAACAAAGTTACTGACATCTACCAATGGACTATGACTCCATTTCTAAGGATTTGTGGTTCCAGTGAAACCAGTGGTGTCTGTAGTTCACATAAATGATTGATTAAAATGTTTTTCCCCCTTTTATTCATCACAAGTTCAGCCCACACTGGAAAACCGCAACATCTTAAGTATTTCTCTCTCGTTTCTTGTGCAAATATTAAAGTACACTTGAAATAAGACCAAACTAACTTACAAGTACATTTTAGGCAAGATATCTGAGCTTGTTTTAAGTCAATAACTCATTAATATTCATGAAAAACTTTACTTAAAAGTGAAATAATCTGCCAGTGGTAGTAGTACTTTTTCAATAAACACTAATGAGTTATTGAATTAAAACAAACTTATTTCTTGCTTAATTTTAAGTTAGTTTTGTCTTATTTCATGTGTACCAAGATGTTTGCACTAAAAATGAGATAAAAAAATACTTGGTAAGATGTTGTGTTTTTGCAGTGTATTTAAAATGTTAAAGAAAGTAAAACTTGGGAAGCTGAAATACGAGACTCAATATCACTTAACACTATTGCACTGCAAAATCTTACCAAGCACATTCGGTCTAGTTTTTTTTTTTACCTTAAACACTAAGTCTCATTGAGATTCAAGTTCTCATTTGCAAGACTTGTTTTGATACATTGCAAACAAATTAACAAAACAAGCAATTAACTCTTGTAATCAATTCTTGATAGTCCACTGGATTCGGTTACAAACTTACGTTTGCTACATTTTCAGCTGCTGTGGTTCATGTTCACTCTGCACCGGGTCAAACATCCATCCATCCATTTTATAACGGCCTCGTGGGGTCAGCAGGGGTCTGTGTCAAACAAACCAAACTTATTGAAAACTTTTTTCCCTCCTCACCTGCGGGGGCGCTGCACCAAGAACTACTGAAGAAAACAACACAGAAATGAAGATCTTGATCGAAACATCACTGTAATCAAAAATGGAGTGGCATCAGATTTTATCAGTTGTACGATGTTTTATTTTCTGGAGCCATTTCTCCAGGTAGCAAAAGTCTTATGAGTTTGTTTTGGTTGTATTTACCCAGAATGCCCGGCGCTTTTAGTTCACTTCCTGCTTTTGGAATGGCGTTCACATCAGCATTCAAACCGACCCTGAGTTCACTTCAACTGAACTAGACCCAGGTTTTTAGGTAAACCAGAGTTTGTGTTCTTGGTCTGCATCAGAGTTTAGTTACGCTTTCTCACTGGACTTTCCAGGCAAACGGACTCGAGTTTGATTAAAGCGGACTAAGCAGGGCTGGTGTGAATACGCCAGAGAGAAAACACTTTGCCACAGCAGTAGATCTCCAGGCCACAAGTCAAGTTTTGAGCGGCTCATGTTTATCCAAACATGGTCAGAATCCTGAGAGAAAATTACAAAATTAATTTAAAGTGAGATAGTCAAATCAAGCATCAACTGATCTGTGGTTCAGCAGGAACAATGTGCTATCGCAGACTGACGCCTGAAAATGACTGTCAGAATAAATTTACCTAAAGAATAATGGTTGGATTTCTTGAGCTGAACAAACTTCCAGAACAGCATTTTACAAATGTCTTCAAACTAAAATAAGAAGGATCTCTGACGCCAGGAAGTGTTTGTCTTAGAGCTCCACGAGGAACTGAGTTTCTAACAGTGCCATTTTTATTCTCATGCCCTGTGGATGTTCACAGACCTGCTGATGTGCTTCACTCAACCAAACTCCGAAAGCACAGAGGATTTTCGACATTGTCAATGTTAAATCGCTGCACTGAAACAGAACACAACGACAACTGAGGAACGACACGTCAGGTTGTCATTCGAGTCACATCCGACCTTCAGCCCTATGATCATTTGTATGCTGTGCAGAACCTCCCACAATGAATTAAGTCCCATTGGTTTAATATAAACAGGGATGTAATAAATCTTAAAAATGTAATCACTTCTTGCGGTTGAAAGCTGATACTCTGGTGTTTGACAGTATTTAATTTCTCCATTTCAGAAAGGAGGAGATTTCACCTGCTCAAATATATTAACGTCACACTAAGTTGTATTTCCTACACCCAAAAAGAATGGTTTAAAAATGTGTGATATTGCTTTTTTCTGAGCATGCAAATGCATAATTTTGTTAAAAGTGAGATATTTAAGTATGCTGTGGAGGTGCAGCACAACCCACATAAGGAGGCTTTTGTCCTCGATGTGGTTGTCGCAGGTTCGATTCCCGGCCAGGCGACAGTTGTTGCATGTCCCCCTGCCCCCCCATTACCCACTTTCCTGTCAGTTCACTATCAATACTAGAGCCAATAAAACAAAAAGAAAAGTCATATATTTCAGCTCAAAAAGAACTTGCATAGTAGTTTGCTAACAATGTTTTTTAACCTTGACGAGAAAATTAGTTTTTTTCTGTTTAATTAGTTTTATTTCTATCTCTTATTGAAAAAATAGTTTTATAAACTTCTAAAACAATGAAGAAAAGGAAATCAACCCATTATAACGGCCATATTGGCTAATCAATCATTCAATCCGTCCATCCATCCATCCATTCATCCAATCATCCATCCAATCATCCATCTATCTATCCAATCATCCATCCATCCATCCATCCATCCATCCAATCATCCATCCATTCATCCAATCATCCATCTATCCATCCATCCATCTATCCATCCAGTCATCCATCCATCCATCCATCCATCCATCCATCCATCCATCCATCCATCCATCCATCCATCCAATCATCCATCCATCCAGTCATCCATCCATCCAGTCATCCATCCATTTATCCATGCATCCATCCATCATCCATCCATCCATCCGTTTCTGACATACCTTAAACATTGAAGTTTAAGGTATGTCAGGTTTAAACTTCATCAGCCCCCCTTTTTTTTCTGATTATATTTATATAAAACATTTTATTTCGTTCTGCCGGGTTGCAAACAGTGTGATGTTCTCAGAATTTACAAACAGAATAAAACATTTGGGTTTTTTCTGATAAATAATGCAGCGCCTGAATAATGAACAGGAGTTTTGATCTCTCCAATGCGCTTCTACCTAATATGCCGCATTGTGCTTACAGAAGTGAGTTAATCTAATGAAACGACAGTCATAATATCCCCATTCAGCATCACGGCTCTGCAGACGCTCAGCAGCTAAATTCAAGATGACAAGCTGCTGAGTCAGCAAATGTCCAAATGTTTTTTTAAACGAGGGACGCAGCATTGACTCGCTTTCTTGTTGTTGCTTTTTTCTCTCAGAAGTGCGAACACAGCCTCAGGTGATAAGCAGCCAGCCGAATGTTGACTGAATCGCATTAAAATGCAAACCGGCTGGAAGGGCATTTTATTCGGAGCAGGTTGGTTGTAGGAGCACAGTGGAGCAGAACCGCCGGGACGAACGGCAACGGTTCCCTAAGATTCACTGAAACTGTAGAGGTTCAAAACCAATCAGAGATTAATATGAGATCTACTTATGGCAGAACGAATATGAGGACATCCGTCGGTTCATCCATCTAAACATCCATCCATTCATCCATCCTGCTGCATCATGGATAAATATTTTCAGGGGTTTTTTTTCAGTTTAGTGAAAATCTGACGGCATCCGATCAGATAAATATCAGGAGGATTAATAAATATTTACAAAACCACATTTTAACACAACATGTTAGTTAATTTGCAACATAACGAGCCAGGCTGCAATTAGCGAGTGTGTGTGACAGTTTTACAGTGTAGTGTTAATAATATACAAGACGACGCCAGAGACAGAAACACATTTTAAACTCAGATGGAAAAATAGATTGAAATGAGTCACAAAAACCAGCTGTAAAAATTATCTTATTAGGTTTGTTTTCCAGGCTTTATCTCCACTCAGATCTTTATCAGGTGAATAAGAGCACATTCTGGTGAACGCTGCCACCAGAAAAACAATCAATAAATTTAGAAAAAGCCTTATTGATGAGACTGAAATTGTTCCGGCTCAGCTGAGATATTGATTTTACGTATCAGGCAGACTCTTTTCAATCTCACAATGCTTTGGAAATGCCACATGGATTCAGGGTTTAATAGAAAAAACATCACAGCTTCGGCTTTGTTGTGGAAACAACAAAGGTTTATACAGTTAGGAGCGGCTTTGTTACGACTGCAGCAGTTTTCATCCAGATTTCCCAGAACAATAACTTTTGATATCATCGTTGCAGTTTAACTGCCTAATTTGTGGGTGTGGAAGTTTATGAAATGAGAAGAAAACATGAGGAAACGAGACGTTCTCCAGTTTAAAGTGTTGAGATTAATGAACGGCTCAGTAAGCGCTGCAATTACAGCCGGATGCGTTAAGTTTCTAAATGTTAAGGAACATTGTGTTCAATGAAAGCTTGAAATAAACCAATTTAGAGAATCTATGCAAATAAATATTTATGTCAGTGGAGGAAAGAGATAAAAAAAAAATCTAGCAAAGCAAACAAATACATTTATTTTAAAGCTAAAGAAGATTTTAGTTGAAAACTGCTCATAATGAGGACATCTGTTTATCATTGTCCTGTGGTGAGACAAAACGTCTCTTCTAATTTGGCTTTCTGAAGGTTTTTGATCCAAACTGGATTTAAAAAGCAACAAATACCAGTATCAACCTTTTTCTACCTGCAGATAAATGTGTAAATTGGACGTTAAAGGTGCTACCTTCAGGTTTTTGCACAAATTGTGACATTTTCATGTAAATTTCTCCAATATTTGACCTAAAACCGACTCGGTGCTGCCCTCTTTGGGCTGAAGGGTGGCTACTGCAGCTGAATTGTCCTATTGGTTACAGCAGAACAACTTGAGCGAACCATTGATCGCTCACCGGTTCGAGTATAAAACCTAGTGGAGAGTCAGGATCACTTAATAGCCTCCAATAACAGAAAAACAGTCATCAGATTTGATGCTGGTTGCTTTTTTGAAAAATAAAAATAAAAAAAAATCAGCAAAACAGGTCTGAAAAGTTGCTAAATATTGCGAAAATGTGTAAATTCAGCAACAGTCTCATCCCTGGACTTAGCCACGCCCACTGTGCATCTCAGCTCCGCCCACTTCCAAGGAATTTCAACATTTATCTGTTGCCACAAAGTCGACTTCATTCATGAAACCAAATCAAATTTAAACCTTTTGATAAATCTACCAAAAACAACACTAACACTTAATTGCGCAATTTGACATTTCAAAATTAAATTTGCTAAATTGAAACAGCAATTTTAAAAAAAAATTGTAGTTTTAATGAAAAGTTTTGGATGCTACTTTGAGGTGGTTTTTCAGCCATATCAAAAAAATGTTTTTCCAAACTACAATGGAGACACTTTTTCACAGCAAATAAGTCACATGATCAACAACCGGATGTTACTACTGGCAGAAACCACAAAGAAGGCAACAGGAAGTGGCAGGAATGATGGAGCAGTATATTCTTTAATGACATGAACAAACTTATTCATGTGATTTTAATTGCTTTTCTTGTTTAAAGGAAACATCAAAATTGCAATATTGTGTTTTTTCGACATTAGTGGAATATTGACAAAGTTTTTCTCACATCTGTAATGGAAACACAGCAACTGTCAGGAACACAAATGTCAAAAACGTCTTACTCCAACATTTATCTCGACTTTGTAAGAAACAAACATCATCATAAATCCTGCTATTTTTCTAACCATCCATCTTTATTATACCATCCATTTCTAACTTCCTGCTGCTTATAGCTGTGCCGTAGTGTCAACTTTAGCTTGTAAACGGTGTTTCAGCTCGAGTTTAATTTCTCTTTTTCTACCCTTTTCTGGAACTGCAACACATCTGGAAATACCTTTTGTTATTCTGGATCCTGCACCAACAGACACATAAACGAGGCGACTCCCCCATAAAGACCAGTAAATCCTCACCAGCCAGTTTCTAGGCAACACTGGAGCCTCTAATAATGCCTGGTTATTGTGGCCTGCTGTCCGGGTGGGGGCACGTATGGGGGCTGACAGTCAGGGGTTGTAGACAGGAAAACATTTCTGATGAAGACCTCATCTCTGTAAGCGCTGTGGGACCCAGCAGTCACCATTAACGCCACAGCAGACGGACACGAGGGGCCGGGATGTTGATGCGAGTCGTGATGGAGGCCGAGGCGCCTTCTGCGTCTATCCTTTTTCCAGATCAGAGAGAGGAAGAGCGAGGGTACGAGTGGGCGACGGTGAAAACGAACCTGAAAAACATCTCAACAGAACACGACTTGTTTTTTGTTTTTTAAATCTGAGCCTCCTTGTTCTGCTCACAGGAAATTAGATAAATTGGACAGTTTCTAATTTACATCTCCAGAGCTCTGAAACTAATGAAAAACCTCCTGGTTCTTCCACCAAATCTGATTTCTAAACTCTTCCAGAGTTAAAACATTAGTGTTGTTGTTTCTAAATGAATATGAACTTCTTCTCTTTGCATTATTTGAGGTCTGAAAGCTATGCAGCTTTTCATGATTTGGACTATTTCTCATTTTCTGTAAATAAAGACAACATTTTTGTTTTAAATTTCAGAGACATGTCAGTAGTTCATAGAGCAAAAGAAAAACGTTCATTTTACTCGAACACAGACCTATAAGCAGTGAAATCAGAGAAACTGATCATTTTACATCTAAAATGATTGTGAAGTTTTCAGCTGCAGATTAATGGCACGTCTCATATGGAAGTCTAAAAATATTAATTTTGAACAAATTTCATAAATCCAACGTTTAATTTGAATATATTCCTTCAATAGAAGCCAAAAATATTCAAGTTTTTATATCAGTTTGTAGGGAATATTTATAGAATGGATTAAATTATAATCTCAAATGTTAACCTTCTTAAAAAAACTGTTTAAAAAGGATCTTATTGGAAAATATGGGTGTCTAAAAGACCAAAAGTGCTATTGTTATTAAAAATGTATAAATAATTGTACATTTAGGGACGAGAATGTGAAGTTTGAGTGTCAGTCAGTGTGGGAATAATTTCAGTTTATCTGATGTGGGAGGGGGCTGCACAGTGGCGCAGTGGGTAGCGCTGTTGCCTTGCAGCAAGAAGGTCCTGGGTTCGATTCCCGGCCCGGGGTCTTTCTGCATGGAGTTTGCATGTTCTCCCTGTGCATGCGTGGGTTCTCTCCGGGTTCTCCGGCTTCCTCCCACAGTCCAAAAACATGACTGTCAGGTTGATTGGCCTTCCCAAATTCTCCCTAGGTGTGAGTGTGTGTGTGCATGATTGTTTGTCTCTCTGTGTTGCCCTGCGACAGACTGGCGACCTGTCCAGGGTGTACCCCGCCTCTCGCCCGGAACGCAGCTGGAGATAGGCACCAGCAACTCCCGACCCCGTTAGGGAGAAGGGTGACGGAAAATGGATGGATGGATGATGTGGGAGGTTGATGAGTATCAGAGGCGCAAAAAATCACAAGATTTTGTTTCTTCTACTTGATTCTTTTCCAACAAATTATGTGAAATTGAATGTCAGTGATCAAGACTATTTATTTTATTATTTTTCAGTTATTACTTTTTGGAATATATAACTAAAAAAATCTACATAAACAAATAAAAGTCACTGAAATTGAAACCATTTTCAGTTCTACTTTACTGCAGAGCGACGAGGGACTTTATTAGCAATAATATTGTTTTGTATTTATTTATTGCTCTGTTTTTATGCAAGTGATTAATTTGTGTTAGAACTGTTTATTTCACAAGGAGTGAGAGTTACTGTAAAAATCTGCGTATTTTTACTTTTATTTTCAACATATTTGAATTCATAAAATATCAAATGATGGAAAAAAAGTTGAGCTAAAGAAAATCTGCTTCCAGTAAAAAACAGAAATTTAGTTTATTTGCAGAGAACAAAATCACAAAAGTAGCTCCTTCCATCCTGTCGACACTTCACTTTGACATTCATGTGATTTTTATGTTTACTGCGTTTCGTCCCTCAGAGATGGCAGCCATTTTGTCAGGTTGAGTCAAATCGTTTCCCCGTCGAAATTTAAATAAAAAAATCAAAAGTCACGAGCAGAAATTTCCCTGGAGGACGTTTTTGCAGCAAAGCAGTCGACTCACTGCAGGATAAGAAGGTTTTTTATGATCCATTCCCATCTACTTCTGAAGGTATATCAAGGCAAATCAACCCAATTTTACCCTGGGTGCAGCATTAGAGCGAATGCACAAGCGTTGGCCAAATGTCTAATAGTCCTGGGCGTCTCAGCGTGATGAAAAGAAATAATTATCAAAACAACAGCAAGTGCAGAAACATTAAGACTACAGCAGTAGAAAGCAGCAACAACACGGTGAGCGGTTTCAGCAGCACAGTGAAATAAATAATAAATATAATAATAATCAGGTCATTTCCAGGTATTCACTTCTAAAGTTAGCCCACATCATTTCTGTTGCTGATCTTGATCAGGAACACGTTTAAAGTGTAAAAATTATATTTTGGAGCCTGCAAACAAAAATGTGAAGGATAAAAATAAAACAGCAGTGAGCATTTCATTTTTAAAAATTCAATTGAATGATTCTCAAGACATTTTTCTAGATACCCCTTTAAAAAGCCCCAAAACAAACAGGAATTTACCATAGTCTGGATGTTGACATTGTGAATGCTGTGAACAGAAAACAGATTGTTTTATTGATAATAGTAATAATAATAATATTAATAAAAGAAAACAGAAAAAACTTTAAGGGAATGTTTCATCTTTGTTGTTCATTTTCTATGTATCTGTTTTTAGATGCAAATGTTGCTTATTGACATCTATAAACAGACATATAGAAGAAAAGGAACAACAAAGATGATCGATGCCGTAATGTGGCTCAGCTGTCAGACTAAACCGATAGCAGGTTGTTTGCCTCATTTGTGAGGGGACACTTAAGAAAAATAATATTTCAAGTAGAACGAGTTGAGTTCTTTATAGTTTTGGTCAAGACAGCTGACTTGCAGTAAAACTAAAAAAAAGTCATCTTCATGCCAATAGCTACAAAAAAACATTTCATTTGTTCTATTTGTTTTTAATTTTGTTGAAGAATTTGACTGGAGATGTTCAGAAAGAAGAACTGCAGAAAGTAATCTTTCATGTTCTTAATTTGCATAAAGCATTTATTTATATCATTTTTGGTTAATAAGGGACACCATGGAGAATCTACCGAGTGAGAAATGGCTGAAATGACTGTGATTAAAATGTTTTTAATCACAATCAGTCACTTTGTGGGTCCCGGTTTGCTAGGTCTCTAAGCTACATCCTCAGCACTAGATAAGTCACCAAATAACAAACAAATACGACCCAAACTCTTTGGATTGCATTTAACCATCATGAGCTGAACCACAACTGAAATATAACATTTTTAAATGATATGTGCCATTTTGTTGTTTGACATTTTCTCTGGAAACAGTTATTTAAACTGTTACTATGAAAGTGGTAGATCAAAGGTAGATCATCCGTATTTCTTTGATTTCCCGGGTCATTGCCATCATCAGACGACCAGCTTCCCGGTCGTCTGACCGCGTGGAGCAGCCACTGGCTTCGTTATGGCGCCTGCCAGCATCCATCATCAGTTCCGGTACAGAGGTAATGTTTGCCCACTGAAGACAAACTGTGCCACCCTGTGGTGGAAAAATCACTCCCTTCACAGCTCAGATTCTGAGCTGCACACAAATCAAATGGTTCTGGTTTCTGTTTCAAAGATCTGAACTCATCTATGAATCCTGAGGAAAATAAAAATAGTGGTGTTTTTTGTTTGATTTTTTTTTTTTGTAGTGATTATGATGCATCTTTTCAATTAGAAGCTTTTATTATTATTAGATGATTCAAAAGCAAAGATCTGTGACAGACTGAGAACAGCCGTCTTAATGGTTAGCATTAGCTTCTGCTAATTTTTTAATATGCTAAGTGGTTTTGTGTTAGCTTGCACTCATTTTTTTATGCACTTAGCAACTTAGCATTAGCTTCTGCTAAATTTTTAGTGGGTTTAGCGTCAGCTTCTGCCATCTCAGCAGTTTAGCGTTAGCATAGTGAAGATTATTGTTAGCGAATTATTGGTTTGTCAAACTCTTTGCCAGCCTGTGTCCACCACTGGCAATAACTACTGCACATTTTAATGTAGGACATATATCAAAAACATGGATCCAAATATGCAACTAAATTTGACAGTAAATGTATTAATCTGTGATCAACTTTGGCAGTTTAAGTGCAAAAATCTTTTCTGTTTTTTCCGTGGCTAACTGTTTCCCCCCCAGATTGCAATCTGGGGGGGAAACTAAAATTTAAAATATTTTGCTGAACTAGTCAAGAAGCAAATTATTATCGTATTATTTTATATTATTCTTCTGTGTGTATTAATATAATATAAATACATATACATATATATGTGTGTTCAAAAAAATAAAGGGAACACTCAAATAACATCCTAGATCTGAATGAATGAAATATTCTCATTGAATACTTTGTCCTGTACAAAGTTGAATGTGCTGACAACAAAATCTCACAAAAATCATCAATGGAAATCAAATTCATTAACAAAGTATTCAATGAGAACATTTCATTCATTCAGATCTAGGATGTGTTATTTGAGCCTTCCCTTTATTTTTTTGAGCAGCATATATGCATATATATATATATATATGTATATATATATATATATATATATATATATATAATGAGATAGTATCTCATTATATACTATCTCATAACTTTACACACACCTCATGTATTTATGGGCACTTATGTGTCCATTCATGCACAACATTCACATGTGGACAAAGTTACTGGCATCTTCTGTTAAAGACTGAAAACCCACAGTATCACTGAAACAACCTGAAACTGACAAAAGTGATGAATGAAGATTTACTGAAAATTAACCAATAAAAAAAATCAGACATTATTTTGAATTGAGGTTCAACAGAATAAGAAAATGACAGAGCAAGATGATTACAATTACACAAAATATTCTGAAACTTAAGGTCCAATCCATCCTGGCTGGAGGCAAATTAATGACAAATTCAAGAGAACTATGATATGAATGGTTACTAAAGGTCCAGAACAACCAAGTAAAGGTGAACTACTAGGTCAAGGTCATGTGAAATGACCAAGGAAGAAAGCAAATCATGAACAAGTGAGGCTGGAATTTCCCACAGAGACCTTCGGACACATGAGACAAAATGACCATCAGCTCTAAAGTCACAGACACAAAAACGCTAATAAGTTTTAACTACCATCATTTTAATTGAGCCACAATCTAAATCAGTTTGTCAGGAAACAATTGTTTACTATTTTTATCAGTTTCAAGCTACTTCAGTTCCCACTGTGGGCTTTTCGTTCATTAACAGAAGGTACCAGTTATTCATGTTTGCTCGCTTACAAACTATGTACACAGTTTGCCCCCGTATTTACAGTTTTAGTTTTCTATGACTTTTATTATTATTATTTTTAATAGTGATATTACTACATTGTGGAGAGACACGCTCCTGCTTTTGTATTTGCCTTTAATGTTTAAATGTTAATAAATATGTTAACAGTAACTGTCCTAGTTTCTCCATTTTATTTTGATAAATTTGCTTTTACTTTATCACCGAGAGAAAAATGTCCCCACATTTAGTCTTGGAAACCTGGTCACTTTACGTTAATGCGGCTCGCACCGCTGCGTGTCCCCCCCACAAAAACGGTACCAAAACGTGCAGCTTGATTCGGTGAAGGGAGATATTACATTTATTGGGATTTGGAGTTACAATTTCCAACTGCCGA
>VMRN01000136.1:206746-294457 GCA_010277015.1 Poeciliopsis turrubarensis | reverse complement strand
GCTCGCCTGCATCTGGTACGCCATCGGCTTCGTGGAGAGGCCGTACAAACACAAAAGGAAGGGGATTTGAGTTTTGTTGTGATTTTTGTAGGTTTGTTTGTCAGGGACATCGGGGACGTTCGCTAACTGGACATTTTCAGTGGATGAAATTATACCAGTCGATGTTGGAGGGAACTCGCCTTCTGAGGTCCTCTTGCTCATAGTCCCTCTTGTTGATAGTTCAGGAATGGAATCTGTTGTGGTGATCAGTAAGGCGCCTTGCATTTCAGTGACTTCAGCTGAAATATTTTGATCAGTGGGGCTCGGAGCTCCACCCAGACCTGCTGTCGTAGCTGCTGCTTTTTCTTCTTCTTCCTCTCAAGTGGTCTGTTCTCTCCTTTTTCATCCACAGTCTCCTGTGTTGTGGTGATGGTTTCAGTGACAACTGAATCGTAATGGTTTCCATTATTGCCATCAAAACGGTGTTTGTGTTCCTCAAAGCATATTTTGAATGGCACATTATTTTTCTTGCTGTGCTTCGTCCTCGGTGGCTCAATCTCTCTCACAACATTGTTGGATGTATCTATCTCAACGATAAACTGGTTTGACAGCATCCTTCTTTCACAGTCAGAGATAAATCAGTTTTCTAATTGGTAAAGATTTCACACAAGTAGAGGAACTTCTTTTGTGCGGCGAAATGAACTCCCAGGTGAATGTGTCTCTCAAAAAAGACAATATTGACTTTAAGTGGAGCTTCCATTTTTAAATTCGGCATGGATGAAACAGTGACATCTAGTGGTGAAATTGATTAATTATATATATTTTTTTCGTTTCGAAAATACCTATTTCATATGGATGAAGCATTTTGAGGAGCAGCTCTAGGTAATCAGATGTGATCGAAATTTAAATTCTGAAAAAGAAAGCATTATTGTGAATCATGAAATATTACTAAATATATTTGCTTTTGGTTCGACGTGGGGGGCGAAGCCCCGGAAGCAGGCTCTTATTTTGAAAATAAGCCGTAAACGTGCTTACCGTAATACTTGGCGCTCGCGCGCCATAGAAAACGGTTGGACCGTTTGTTCTAAGCGGAGGCTGGTTTGACCGCAGCGCCGCGGCCTCGGTGTCAACTGAACTGAATGTCCGCCTCGGCAGGTCTGATTTCCGGGAAGGACGCTTTACAATGGACCGGTGAGGCTGATGCTGCATAACAGAGTTTCCGTGCGATGCCAAAGCCAGACAGTTGCTTTTTATTTAATCACTCGCTTATTTCTTCGCTAAGAAGCCGAATACGCCATAATAAACACGCCATGTAATCACACTGACCCGCTTTGGAGAAATATCACGCACAGGCGTTTCCTAGGAAATCTGAGAACTCTATTTATTTTAGTAATAAATGTTAGAAAGTGGAATTTACGGATTTATAGTACAGCTACAAGAAAAGTTATTGACTTTGTCCTAAAATGTCAAAGATCAATAACATTTTTGTATAGAAATGTTGGCCCATTGCAGCTACTACACTGTATGTGTTCTCAATACTTGGTTGGGGCTCCTTTTGCATGAATCACTGCATCAGTGCATCATGGCATGGAGGAGATCAGCCTTCAGGCAGACATTTCTAACATTTCTAAATTAATCATTTTCAGTGGTCTTGTGTAATCCTCTAACTTTCCGATAAACACAATTTTCGGTTGTCACTGGGCATGTCACGAAAAATATGTTTTGCTGGACATTAAATTACCCAGAAATTGTGATAATGTTATTTTTGGAGCTAGCAAAAAACAAAAATAAACACATCTCTAAAACAGTCAGTGGTTCCACCTAATCATAGCCACAGCAAATCAACATGCTAGTGATAGCCATCATAATAGTAGCATTTAAGCTAGTTTTGATATAAATGCTAAATTTATACTGAACAAAATACGTCAATGATAGTCAAAATGCTAGCAATAGCCAACACTCTTTTCTACTTTTCTTTACATTTAAAACAAAGTTCAAAAATTGGCATCATTTTAGATTGCTAATATTTTAGCGAAGGTTTACTGATACAGTTGTTTATCTACTAAGTTGAGTAAGTCAATGATAGTCAACATGCTACTTAAATCCTACATGCTATTTGCTTGATTTTAGCTAACCTTAGCAATTAGCTAAATTTAGCTTATGTACTGCTGTTTGCCTACAAAATTGTGTAAGTCAATGATAGTCAATATGCTACAAATAGCCCACATGCTACTGATAGCATTCTAGCTAACCTTAGCATTTTAGCTAAATGTGGCTTTGTCACTCTAACCCAGGGGTGTCAAACTCCAGTCCTCAAGGGCCGGTGTCCTGCAGTTTTTCGATGTGCCACAGGTACAAAACGCAGGAATGAAACGGCTTAATTACCTCCTCCTTGTGTAGATCAGTTCTCCAGAGCCTTGCTAATCACCTAATTATTCTATTCAGGTGTGGTGCAGCAGAGGCACATCTAAAAGTTGCAGGACACCGGCCCTCGAGGACTGGATGTTGACATCCCTGCTCTAACCTATATATGAGAACCTTGAGACATATTCATTAGAAATACAAGATGGCTTCTTTTAGAATGGCATGTGAATTGATAGCAGCAAATCCAAGTTAAGGGTCCAGGATCGTTTCTATTTGCACCTTCAGATTTGCTATGGTGGAGCATTATAAGGCAGCCATGGTGCTGAGTGGTGCTGGCGATGCTCTGGGCTACAGGAACCAGCTCTGGGAGTATAATGAGTCCGGACCAGCAATTCACCAGGTCAGGAAACTAAATCAGGAGCTGATCTCAAAGCAGAAAAACTTCATGATGTCTGTCCTCTTCTGGCCCCCGTAGGAGCTGCAGGAGCTCGGCGGTTTGAAGAACATCAAGGTGGAGCTTCCTGATTGGCCGGTGAGCGACGACACCGTGCTACACCTGGCAACGGCTGAAGCACTGGCAACCGGTGAGGTCAACAACCCAACAAACCCACAAGAGCGATTAATTGGATTAATTGATTATTCAAATAATCGACAACTAATTTAGCAATCGGCAGTTGCAGTTTTAGCTTCACCTGGTTTAGATTTGTTAAAAATTGAGCTCCTTTCCCATCCAAGTATTAAATAAAAGTAATTAATGAACAGATCACACTGTACTGATGTTAGCAGAAAGAAGAGCGTTTCTTTAGTCCAAACCTTGTTTAAGAGAGAACAAAATGCAGCAGCTTTATTCCATCTGTGCTGATGGAGAACGACAGTTACTCTGTCCAGAAGAGATCTGACTGGACAAAGGAAAACACCCGATTTACCGTATGCCGTCCTTCACACACAGATATGATATCATCCAAGAAGCTCAGACACAATGTCTGTGGAGAAGCACAGCAGATTATCACACACAGAAAAATGCAACCCAAGTTTCAGGCAGTTTATTAGGCTCCGTTTCTCTGTCTAAACTGCGAGTCTGGTCTGAGGTAGAAACTATTGATCACCTGTTGCTCGGCTTCTGGCTCACGAAGGCAAACTGTGACGGCCAGAAGAGAAACAACAACAACTCTGCAAACATGAAAATAAATTGATTAAACATTGTAAGATTAATACTGAATAAACTTTTAATAAAACTAAAACACACTGTGAATATTTTATTTTCCACAACTATTTAAATTGTGGGATTTTTCAGGGAAAACGGGGGAGGAGCTCCTGCATGAGGTGGCCGGTCGGTATGTGGAAGCGATGAAGGACATGGACGGGAGGAAACCCGGCCCTTCCAGCATTCTGGGTATGTTTTATGTGTAAAATTATATAAAATGTGCTGTTTGGAAAGATAGATGTGCAGCTGTGATGTGCTCTCTAAGGCGTTTCCCAGCTGAAGCCAGGGGAAGAAGACGGCTACAGAGTCCCGTACAACCCAGAGGGTACGGGCTGCGGCGCCGCGATGCGGTCCATGTGCATCGGTCTGAAGTAAGACGTCCTGCTGACTGCAACATGTTTCATTTGATTTTTTAAAACAACAAACCAACAAGGCGTGGCTCATAAAATAAATTAAAATCTTCATCTTTTTCAGTTTAATTCCAAATATGGAAGAAACGATCGATGATTGAAATAATTGTCAATTTGATAATCAGTTAATCATTATACAAACTCAAAAATACATTTTACATTTATGTAAAAAAAAAAACCAACAATTTTTTACCCAGAATTCCTCAGTTTGACCTTCATCTGATTCAAAATCCGCCACAATAATGTGAAAATATTAAATTTTCCAGGAAACAGAATTTCCCATTAGCAGAGCCATAAACATTTTAAATTGATCTTTAATTAGTTCAGCTATATAATTGAAAGACATCGACAGGTACCCGAAGCCTGACCAGCTGTTGTCGCTCGTGGCTGTTGCCGTGGAGACGGGCAGGATGACCCATCCGCACCCCACGGGTTTCCTGGGGGCCGTGGCGTCGGCCCTGTTCGCCTCCTACGCCGTCCAGCGGCGGCCGATGACCACCTGGGGCCTGGGCCTGATCAACGAGGCCTGCCCCGTGGCGCGGACCATCGTCCAGGGCCGGGGCTTCGCCGTGGACGAGACGGAGCGCGACTGGGGCTACTTCTGCGACAAGTGGCAGTGGTGAGAAACCATAATACCTGTTTTCAATTTTAGTTTTTATCTATGGGCTGCTGCTTGATAAGTTTCACATTCAGAAGTCTAATGAATAATATTTTCACCATGTTGTTCATAATTTCTCAGTTTGTAACTAAATATTTGTCTCAAAATTAAATGTAGTTAGCAAGCTGCAAATGTAGCTAGAAAGCTGCACATTTAGTTAGCAGGCGCAATACTAGCAAGCTAAATTGAATATTTAGTTAGCAAGTTCAATACTTTGAAGGAAAAATATTTAGCAAACTAAATATTTAGTTAGCAAACTAATTATTGAAGCTCACTTTAGACCTGAACCAACATTAGCTATCAAGCTAGATATTTAGCTCCAAGTTATCAACTTAGCATTTAATGTTTAACAAGGTAAATATTCAGTTGAACTAAATATTTAGCTGACATGCTAAATCTCTACCTTCAAACTAAATATCTTGTTAACTTGCTAAATAAATGCAACAAAAAATTATTTAGCTATTTAGTTTTCAAATGAAATATTTAGCTATTTAGTTTTTGATATAAATATTTATTTTTCAAACTAAATATTTGGTTTGATTGTTTAGTAAAACCACATATTTAGTATTTAATATTGTATTAGTAATATTTACTTGTCAAACTAAATATTTAGCTTCAAACTAAATATTTATCTAGTTCAGAGCTAAAAATCTAGTTTGGATTGTTAATAAAATATTTAGTTTGAAACTGAGATGTTTATAAATGAATGAATAACATGGTGAGATGATTTTGTGCCAAATGTCTCTATAAGATTCAGTCAAGCTGCAGAGAACACTAAAGTCCAGCCTGACAGACGATTGATTGATTGTTGAAGCTAATTGATTAGATTCCTAACTGCTTTGTTGCAGCACATGAGTTAATCATGCTGATGTCATCAATGCTCTTCCTCTGTCCTCAGGTACCTGGACCTGAGGGGCCTCTCTAGCGGAGTGGGCCCTTTGCTCTGGCCCCCGTCCTACGGCCCAGCTGAGCGGGACGAGGCCTATAAGAGCTTCAGTCTGTCTGGCTGGGCGGGACGCAGCGGCCATGACGCTCCCATGATAGCGCTGGATGCCTTACTGGGCGCCGGTTCTGACTGGGAGGAGCTGATGAACAGAGCTGCTTTCCATGGAGGTCAGTTAGAAACTGCAGCTAAACATCACAGGTGCCCTGAGAGCTTTACAAAATGTTCATTATTATTTTTTTTTTTTCCACAAAATTATTCTTGGACGAAATTTTAATTTGGTTAGATCTGCTGAGCTTTTCTGGGCAACGTCACTTTAAATCCAACATGCTGCTGCTGGCCACGGCCCCAACTCAGCGTTTACACTCTCACATGAAAATGGCTGCAAACAGATGCGCAACTATGTATATTGGAAAAGCAGAAAAGGCGCATCCTGCACAACCAATAAGAAAGCAGCAGTCCTGGTGGTCAGATAGGGTTGCTAGGAAACAGGATGAGTTTCACTGGGGGTTGCTAGGTTACGGAGCAACGCCTGCTGATTTGTGATGTTACATTCGGGAGGTTTTTGAAATGACTCGTTTTCCAGACACCAAAAAAAAAGAAAAAACTTACTTTTTTCTTTTTTAATAGTAAACAGTAGAAACCTGAATGGAAGAATAAAAACCGTTAGTTTTGTACATCATCTATAATTTCAAAATATGTCCTGTTAAGTTTGAGATTACAATCCATTTCTGCAGCAACCACTTTGTTTCTGTTTTAGTCCATTGTTAAGAAGCCTTTCTGCATTTTACCAACATATACGCCAACCAGGTGTCTTTTAGGTTCCTTTATGTTCAAGTCATTGATTACATTGATGACCACATTTATTGAGAGATTAAATGTTTTTTATTTATTTTGCTTAATAATTTTAGAAAAACCTAATTCCATAATTTGAGTGTATTTATTCCTCATTAGGTACAAATGGTAACAAAAATCTCCAGTGGTAAAACCAAACCCCATTTCACAGCATTTAATTAGCCAGTTGATACAGGAATAAAGATGGCGGCCAAGCCAGAACGTAAAAAAAAAAAAAAAAAAAACACTTTATGCTCAGATGAACGATGGAGCAACGCCAAAATTACTGATAAGCTAAGAAGACATGATAACAGGAAACCGGAAGACATAACAGACTTCCGGTTAGCATGATAAAAAAGCGGCTTTCTAAATTTATATTATGAAAATACCACAATTTTCTGTTTATTCCATCAATATCTAACACAAAAATGTTTATATGCGCTTTAAAAACTTAGCACTTCACGTTATGGGAAGACAGTCGGCCATTTTGATTTTTAAAAGAATGGCCGCTCATCCATCAATCGATAAGGTTGATCGATAAGAGTTGTCAACTTTAATTAATAACTTTCATCCGAACTGCTGCGCAGTAAAACGACTCACTTAAACTTTTCTCTTTGATTCCGCCAGGCGACAGCGACAGCACAGCGGTGATCGCGGCCTGTTGTTGGGGTCTCCTTTACGGAACCACCGGGGTCCCTGAAGGCAACTACAGCAACCTGGAGTACCGGGACCGGCTGGAGCGCTGTGCCGAACAGCTCTACTCTCTCTCACACTGAAACAGCAGCAGAAACCGGGCCGACGAACCGGCGAGCTCCCATCGACCCACAAAGTGTTGTCGCTTTAGCCTGAAGGGAAAAGATTGGCCCAGTGGCTCCGAGTCGTTTTCCTCGTGGGTGACAACAGCCTGGCTGGTGTTTAGAGCGCGCCCCCTGGTGGCCATTCCTGAGATGACAGTGGAGGCAATTGGTCTGCCTGAAATAAAGACAAGCGATCAAAGATGCAACACCGACTAATTATTAATATAACTATATTACTTTACTAACTGATTAATCAATTATTCTAATGATTAATCGATTGATCTGAATGACTAAATTGCAATTTGTGCCATTTTTCTAACCACTTCAGCCTTTCATACAATATTAGAAACATATTAAGAGGCAAATAAATGCAGTTCCTTTAAAAAAAAAGATTTTTTTGCCTTAAATGTAATAACGTAGCATTCTTAGTGAACAGACGCATCTGCAGCTGAAAAAAAACACAAACAAATGAAAAGTCCCGCTTTATTTATCAATACTTTAGAAGTTGATTATTTTTTAAAATTAAATATTTCTAGCATAATTTTAGCCGGATAAAGCTAAAATTGTCACTTGAACAGTACTGGGTACAATTTATTTTCAAAGTTTCTTTTCCAACTTGCGAAATGAATACATTTGTTGCAGTTTTTGGTTAAA
Source organism: Poeciliopsis turrubarensis (assembly GCA_010277015.1). NCBI lineage: Eukaryota > Metazoa > Chordata > Actinopteri > Cyprinodontiformes > Poeciliidae > Poeciliopsis > Poeciliopsis turrubarensis. Next base: position 286,614 of record VMRN01000136.1, on the reverse strand, counting down.
CACGATGAATGTTTTTTTTCCAGCAAAAAGGCCTTTTTGAGTCTGTATGTACCAGTTATCGATTAATTGCTTAAAATTTAACATTCTTTTCATTGCAATTAATCTGATTACTCATGATTAATTGGATTACTTATGATAAATGCAAGTAAATACAATCATGATTAAACATATTTGCAACTAATCTGACTGTTTCGAGGAACATTTGCACCGTTACAGTAGAACGTAAAATAAAAACAAATGCCGGTAGTTGAGTAGAGAACTTTATTTTTTAGTCATTGTTTTTAAACTTTTTTTTGTCTTCTCCATTTTTTTATTAATTATATTTTCCTACAGGAGGGAAGAAGGGCAAAGGGGGCAGATTTTCACTACTAGATTGAGTTTTAAAAATTTTTTTGCTAAAAGTCCCCTCACATCTTCGCCTCCCTCCTCTGTCATGCTCTCAATCTTTTACGTCAGTCCGTTTCTCGTTTGTGTCGTGGTAAATACAAAACCTCACAATGCTTAAAAACATTTCTGGAAGAGGAAAAAAAACGTCTGCTGCTGCCCCCTCCCCCACCCGTTTCTGATTCTCTCCCCGGTCCAGGATAACAAAAACCAAACAAAAAGCGGGGAAGAAGGTGGAGGGAAGAGCCGCGGCTGTCCTCTCGTCTTCACCAGTAATAAAAACGTCAACGTTCTCGCCGATGAGCAACATCACAGCAGAAGAGTAAGGTGCCGTGAGAAATCCGTGTCGTCGTCTCTCCTCTGTGATTCGGTCAGTTCTGGGTTGTTCTGTCCTGGACCGCAGGTCCAGCAGGAAGTGGGGGAGGGGGGACCAGGACGTCATGGAGGATGGGACGGCGGCGTCTAGTTTCCAGGTGGATGGAAGGGGGCAGGGTGTGTTTGTACCTGCATCGCTGTGGAGGAGGAGAACACAAACCGTTAAGATCGCCGATATCAAATAATCGCCATCATGGAAATGTAAAAAGATTTTCTCAGTTTCAAAAGTCAAAAACTCTCAACTTTAGAAACTGAAATTTCCAAGTATTTTTATAGAAATACTTGGAAAGTATTTAAATTATTTATGAGATTAATTTAAAAAGAATTCAAGAAAATTTTACTTTTCACTCCTGAAAAATGTCTTGAACATTTTAGAAAATATCTGACAATCTCAAAAATGTTTTTATTAAATTGTAGAAATAGAAAAAAGTGAATTTCACCCAAAAACCTGAATTTTTTAAATCTATAATGACCTAATACTAAACTAATACTTGTGCTAAACTAACTTAATTTAATATTTTAAAATTTTATGCTCTCTTGGGAAAAACAAGTTTGTTTTTTCTGATATTTATTGTGGCAATTTTCAAATTTTGAATCTTAAATTTCTGACTAAAATAAAACATTCTGAATTTTTGGGTGAAAATCTTTCCTTTTCTGACTATAATGTCATAACTGACTGACTTCATTAATCAGATTTTTGAATTTACTGATATGTTTTAATGCTTTTGTGGAAAAAACAGGAGAAAATAGGAAGAAAAACTGAGTCGGTCTTTAATGCTAAACAAAATGTATTGATTAATATAAAAGTTTGAGTTTTTCAATGCATCCTGCTGAGTGGAGTTAGTGGCGGCTGCAGTTTATCCGAGTTGCTACCTGGTGGGTGTCCTATGTAAAAGTGCTGGTGCGGTCCTTGCTGCGGCCCGTGCTGCGGGTGCTGCGGCACGCCGCCCGGTCCCTGCTGAGGCGTCTGCAGCATTACGAGCTGCGGCTGGCCGTGGCTGCCTGAGTGGTGAGGACCCGGCATCGCTCCTTGAACGTGAGCCTGATGGGAGCCAATGAGAGCTTAGATCCCGTCCAGGTGGAGCGGCTCAGGCCGGAGGCAGAGACGTACCTGCGCCAGCTGGCCCAGCGTGTAGGCGGGCGGGAGGCCCTGGTGGCTGTGGATGCTGTAGCCCTGAAGGGGGTAGGAGCCCTGCGGGGAGGTGTGGCCCGGCGGCATGTTGGGCGGAGTGGGAGCCGACAGCGGACCCGAGTGGTACAAGGACTGAGGCTGCGGGCCGGACTGGGCGTTCTGCAACGAGACGCAGCGAGAAAACCTGAACCCGGGCATCGAAGACGAGATCGCCGCTCAGGATTCAGCACGACGGCGCGAGCGCTTAAATATATCGACTCGAATGAACGAGTTACTAATACTGACACACAGAGAGGAGATTAGAGCAGCTGGGAAACAGAAAATACGTTTCTGGAACATTTTAAAGAACAAAACAAAATTCACAATAAATTTACAGAAAATTTTTCACTCATCAGGATGAGAACCTGCAACACAAAGGACAAAAAACCCAAAACAACAGGATGAAAACAGAATCAAATGACAGAAGCAAGAAAAGATGAATGAAAAGATAAGAGGGAAAAAAAGGGCAGATAAAGAGCAAAGACGATGTAAATATGGAACAAAAAGGACAAGATGAACAAAAGAAAAAGAGCATAAAGATGGACAGAAACAAGGACAAAAGAAAGAACTAAATGACAAACTAAAAGACGGACAAAAGAACCAGATGACGGAAAGAAAAAACAACAAAAGGATGAAAGAAAATATAAAAGGAAGATAAAAAACAATGAAAGGGCAGATAAAATCACAAAGAGATAGAAGAAAAATAAGCCAAAGAAAGTGAAAAATGAGGTAAAAAAGGAAAATAGACGCGTCTGCTCTAAAGTCTCGTTTCAGCGCTGCAACTTTTCACTCCTACTTTTCCAAAAACTTTTTCCCGCCTTGGAAAATGAGTCCAGTGAAATTTCAGAACTCTAATATAAAATATCTAATTAATTTTGCTGCATGTTTAAAGTCACAGTCTCATAAAAAGGCTTCTGGGTGCGGTACCTGCCCAGGGCTGGGAGCCGCGTGCTGCGGGGGCGGCTGGTTGCCGGTCGGCGTGCTGGAAGGCTGCGGCTGATGGACGGCGCCCGAGTGATGGGAAAAGGACTGCGGCGCTGCAGACAGGAAGGACATCGCGTCTCGTTCAAGAACTTCAACAGTTTGACGTTTGTTACAAACAACCCAAACAGTTACTCAAGTAAGAAATTAAAAAGTATTTGGTAAAAAGTTTTACACAAGAACTTGATTAATTTGATGACGTGTTTTATTTTTTGCTTGTTTTATAAAACATGTAAAGGTTTGGTGTTTTAGTTTGGTTCTATTTTGATACAGAGTGAAAAATGGGGAACTAAAGTTCCTCTGCCTGTTGCCGACGTCCTGCCTTGACTCACCATAGATGCCCTGCTGGGGCCCCTGGGGGCCCTCGCCCTGCGCAGGGAACTGCGGCCCTCCGGGCGGGCCGAGGGCCTGGGGGTGAGGCCCGCTGCCCTGACCGATCATCCTCGCTCCGCTCTGCAGCATGGAGTACATGGGCTAAGGAGAAGAAGCAAACGTGTTCAGGCTGTGGGGTGAAGGAGATTGAAGGCCTTTATGTGGCCCCGTACCTGGCCGGGGTATGGCGCCATGGTCTGGATGACCTGCTGCTGGCTGTACTGCTGCGGGTTGTACTGAAGGTACGACTGCGGGTACGGAGACGCCACCAGAGGGGCTCCAGCTGCTGATGCAGCAGCTTGCAGCATTTGCGATGTTTCTGGCCGCGTCGGAACTGGAGAGGAGAAAACGTTAAATCTCAACAACTTCTACCATCAAACCGAGTCGACAGCAGCGGCAAGATTTGCTAATATTTTCAGCTGGTTTGTTTCCACACTGAACTGAGCCAAACAAACAGTTTGGTGCATCAACATCTCAAACTAGAGTTTGATCAAACTGGGCTGAATGGGCCATTTGTTGTGACTGGAGCAAGAAAACCTGCTAATTTCCTGATCTTAAAATGAAAATGTGGGGAAAAAACCAACATATTCATACAGTTACCTTTGCCCCTGGGGTATTTTCCTTGGTTAACTGTCGACATTGGATACTGGTACATTGGTGGAGCCTGAAGGTAAACAGGTAAATAGAAAATAACATTTTACAATAAATTCCCAAACTTATGCTCCACAAATTGCATCATGTGCTTAAAAGTGTTGATTTTTAACAAATGAAATCAAATTTGCATTCTTACCCAAAAAATGCATAAAAATGTTATTTTTTTTAGAGAAGAAACTATAAAAATGTCTGACTAGTTGTCACTGTGCCGCTATGCATACCTGTACAGGGTGAATCTGTGAAACGTAGGAGAGGTACGGAGGGTTGTAGAGCGGCGCCTGGCCGCCAGGATGCTGCAGGACCACCGGGCTGGGAGGCGTCGGACGAGGCGGGGTTGGTGCCGTGTTGGGTTTTGTCTGTAATGAAGCAAATAATCGGGTCAGTTTTTAAATCTCAGATGGTGAAGAAAGTTGGGGACTTGAAATAAAAAGTAAAATATCAGCATAAAGGGAAACTTCACATTCCTAAATGAATGAACTGAATGATCAAATTAATCGTGATTAATCGATTGTTGAAATAATCATCAACTAATTTAGTAATTGATTAATCGTTTCTGTACAGTTTCAGCTAAATTACTGCTGACTATATTGTACTTTCAGTAAATTCGTTTTTGAGTCGACAAACTCCAGTTAATGATGAACTGATGACTAAATTACTTGATCATTTTATTTATCGATTAATCCGATAATCATTTCAACCACAGTGTTTTTATCAAATATCAACAGTATCTGCACATTTTCCTCTAACAAACAATCAGAAGAGATAATGTGGATGAACTTTCTCACCATGGGCATCTGAGTTTTGTTTGGGTTGAACTCTTTAGCGTTTGGATTTAAAGTTGATTTCTTCACTTGACTGAAAGACGGAGAATGATTGTATTCATCAACAGGGACGTCACAACGTGCAGAAAACAACCCTCAGCCATTCAATCAGCCACTGAAACTCACTCTGCCACACCATCAGTACGCTCTCCGGACTCAGACCTAGCATCCTCTGTTCCCGGGGTCCTGGCCGGCTGAGGGGTTGCTGGCGATTGCCTGTCTGGAATGGGAGCTGTGGCAGCAGCGGCGGGGCCCAGTGGCGTCGCGGCGTCCTTGGAGGGCTCTTCAGAGGGAGCTGGCGAATGCTGGGGTTGGGTCTGGGAAGGACTGGGAGCTGGAGGCTGAGGTTTGGGCTCCGAGGCCGGGTGGGTGTCTGACGGAGGCTTGGCGGCACCCGACTGGGTCGACTCACCGACCGAAGGAGGCGTCGCTGCCGCCGGAGAGCTGGGAGAGCTGGAGCCGGCTCCACTGGGCTGCAGCTGCAAAACAGAGTTAGTGCATAATAAAGTGAAAATCCTAGACTTTGTGTGTTTCAGAGGTCAATGGGAGGTCAGGATGTTTTTTTATCAGCAGATGTTCAACAGCTTGAAATATCTACAAAAGCGCATTTCATCCGATTTATGACTCAGGATCACATGTCACTAAAATCACATATTGAAGAATCACGAAGAGTTTTGAGGATAAAACCTCAGAAATGAACAAAGGGACTTTAGGAAAGGATTAAACGCAGCAGAGAGACGAATGCGACACATTTCCATCCTCCCCGGCCAGCGAGGTTTTGCTAAAACTGTTTTATGCAGCAACAAAATCATTCACTCACTTTCTGGGAGCAGCTTTTAAAGTGAAGAAACATAATTCTGTTGCATAGTAAATAATTTACATTTACAAAAAAAAAAAATTAATACTTCCAGGAGTATTTTTACAACGCTGTACTTTTTACTTTTTACTTGAGTGAAATTTTTGTGCATTCTGCCCACCAGGACAAATGTTTTGAATTAAAGTAAAAATCTGTATAATTGTTAATATACAACACACTTCAACAGAAACAGACTTACCCTGAATTCTTTGCCGAATTTCCGCAGCTCTTCAAGTTGTGACCTTTGCTGAACCGAAGGAGCTGACAGAGGAAACAGAAACAACGGTTATAAAACCGATCAGCCGTTCAATAAACCGATTAATTTCCCTTAAATGTCCGAAGCTCACAAACCTTTGCTGCTTTTGCCGTCCTCTGTGCTGCCAGGGCTTTCTGCAGAGCGCTCTTTAGCAGCGGCTCCAAGGATCTCATTCACTGCAAAGGCAAAAATAGTTAGAAATCTCTCATCTGCTCTAAAACTATGTTGAATTAAAGTGTTTGCGGCTGCAGGATGGATTTTGTACTGTATAAAACCCAGATGAACAGGAACAAAAACAACAGCTGGCTGGGAGCCATTACCGTCCACGGTGAAGAGAGGGGCGGGGCCAGACGTCTTCTGGGCGGAAACAGACACGTCTACGAAAGGCGAGTCTTGGGAAGAGGCTGATTTAGGAGAACGAGTTGCTGCAAGGACATCAAACTCCACCTGTAAGTCTGGCTGAAACGTTGCAAGACAACTAAGACCTTATTGAACTGGAATCGTTACCTGTGGACTGTGAAAGTGGGTTTGGAACGCGATTTGTCCGACTCGGCTGTGAAGGTCTTTGGGCTTTAGGAGACGTTCCAGCAGAAACTGATGAGACACAAAAAATGGCTTTAGCTCCTCAAATTAGTGATTTAACTCATGGAGGGTTTCTGCAGGTTCACCAACAAATTTAAGACTTTTTAAGAAATTAAAGACCTAAATTACAACAAAAATATGTACAAGAATATTGCATGTTATAGATTATTGTTGAGCTTTTTAGCACAGAGTGAAGGCATCATAACCTGGGCTGGCAGAACAAGTTTACACTTCATCCAAGAGACATTGAGAAGCCAGTTAGCTTGGATAAATTAGCAGGGACAGAAAAATCCCAGGCGAAAAGAAAACTCCAGATTAAATAGTCCTGGCTCAACAAAACTTTGAGTGGCTTTACAGCCTTAATTTAAGACTTTTGGGATGACGGCCTCTCACCTCCATTAACAGGCCGGCCTGCGTCAGACAGAGACAGCGGGTGGGAGTGGGAGTGAGGAACAGGATGTCCATGGGGGGCCGGAGGGCTGGATGGAGACGTGGCTGTAGAAGCAGAGGTCGGGGTGGCTGCTGACCCAGCAGGAGAGGCAGGCGTGTACGGGCTCGCCGGACCGGAGCCTGGACTCGGACTGCCCTGCGTATGGTGGGCGGCGTACGCGCCGACTCGATTCGACTGAGGGCTGCTTCTCTCCGAGGCAGAGACTCCGGGTTGGGGTCCAGCAGCCGAGGGGAGCTGGGGTCTCGGCGAAGACGAGGATGAAGGAGAGGGCCGGTACCCTCCACCAAGTCGACTGTGTGGCGGCGGCCCACCGGGCCCTCTCTCGGCTCGCTCTCGGTTCAACTCTCTCTGACGTTGAGGTAGTGGAATGTACTTTCCCTCTCTGAGAAACAGGAAGTCCATCAGAAATGTACAAAAACAACCAAAACCAGGCGGTGCAGCATTTCAAGTGTCCCTCCTTTCACATCATCTGATCTCAGCAGAGCCAATTAATCGATTATAGAAATAATTGCCAACTAATTTAGTAATCAAATAATCATTAATTGCTTTATATAGACTTTAAAATTTGGGGAAAAACTAAAACTGTTGGATTTTAGATGAAAAATCTGGTCTGGTTATAAATATGTTCTACCCAGAAACGTTTTAGCTTTTGCTTCGATGGTTCAAATTCAGTAAAATTCTCATGTTAGGCACCTTTTGCTCTCAGGGTACTAATTGGTTAGTGGAGAAAAACGAGTCAAAATATTAGCCCTAAATTTACTGATGTTATGTCATGAAGAAATGGCTCTTTTATTTATTATCTTACAAACTGCTGTTCGTCTTTAATTCATTTTACAAAGCTGTAAAACTGTGTAGGATAAATTAAAGTAAATTTTCCGGACGTTTCCGCTCATCGACACGAACATTTCACGGAGATCCGGTCTCACCTGCTGCTTGCTCCGGGACTGTCTCTGCCTTTCTCGCTGCCTCTGTCTCGGGGGCTCTCGCGGCCTTTCTCGCGATCGCTGCCGTCCCGCACCACAGAGCTGAACTTCTCCTCCTCGGTTTTGCCCTCGTCGTTTTCCAAGCCGACGCGATGGCGGTACTGGGGGCTGGACTCGATCTCGCTGGCCAGGCGGGCGGCGCGCGCCTCCCTCTGCCGATAAACCTCGGAGTTGCCCCGCTCCAACGGGACGCTGTTGGGGCCGAGAAAACGTTTAGAGCAGCAGCGTCCAAACATGAAATCGTCACAAGTGTTCATGAACCAAAAAATAAATAACATTTTTTCTTCTTAAACTACTCAATGACAAATGAAATATTCATGTACTTTAAAATTTTCATAATTAAATTAAGACAAATGAAGCTTGTCACATTTGCAGAAATTAAACTTTCTGTAAAATTTTCCTCCAAGATTTAAGGCACCAAGCTTGAACATTTGGACCCATTTTTAAAAACTACACATAAATTATCATTAATTATCATCACTAGCAGTTATTAGAGAGATGTGATCCTATCTCATATAAAATAAGGAGAACACAAAAAGTGTGTTTAATCATAGACAATCATTAGACCTGTAATTTTTCTGAAATAATTTATGGGATAAATTGTCCCACAAATTATTGCAACAAAATGTCATTTTGAGACCATTTTATAACATTAATATTGGCTGATTAATGCAAGTAAACTCAGTGATAAGAAAGTTTAATCACCACTGAATTAGTGCAATGAAAGAGAAGGTTTATGTCGGCTCTGCGTTAGTCGGGTTATTTACACTAAACCACAATAATTATCATTATTTTATTGATCCTGAACGTCTGATTCTGTGGAGTGATTAATTAATCGACACCTGTTAAAATTACAGTAGAACCACTTTTAAATACAAATTTACCATGAATCATTTTAACTTACGTATACATGGAGAGGCTGGAATCATATGTAGACGTGACGCCGTATTTTACTTCATTGTAGCGAAACATCTCGTTTGCATCCCAGCCGTTGGACTGCAGAGCAAAGAATCAAAGAGACAATTAATACAAATCTGACAGAAATATTTCACGGGATGGGAAGCAGCGGGTTTTTTCTGAGGCGTTTCTGGTTTCTAAAACGTCGCTCCACTTACTGCATCGTTCTCCAGATCGTAGCTTTCTCCGTTGCTGTCGCCTCCCTCCCATTTCTGCAGAACCTTCTCCTTATGCTCCCCGTTGATGCGACTGGAGCTGATGGCTGTGTCTGTGAAGGTGTCTGAAAGTCAAAAACACACAAAGTCACGACTTTTATTAAAGGAGCAAAAAATAGGAACGGCTGGTACGCGTTCACAAGGAAGTAATGACTGACGAGTTGCAACGCGTGGTTTTATCAGAATATAACATCGTTTTGGTCCAACAGTTCAGACTTCCTCGCAACTATCCAACATGTTTCTGGCTTCAGGAAGTTCAGCAGTTTGTCTCTATTCTGATCAATCATGTACAACTTAGTTTGATTGGAAAGTTCACCAGGTGGGATGTGATGAGACAAAACAAACAAGCTGAGATGATTAATCGATTACTGATTTAGTAACAGATTTATTGTTAAATGGAGCTTACAGACTCAAAAAAAAAACAGTAAATAAGTCAAAACTGTACAAAAAGTTGTAAACAATTAATTACTTCATTATTAATAATTATTTCAATAATTGATTAATCACGATTAATCGCTTCAGAACTAATGAATGTAAAGTTTCCCTTTAGGCTTTTTCTTTCATTTCAAATCCCCAAATTTGAAATAAAACCCTTTGCTTGTAAATAAATTCGACCCAGAACTCTTAAAATTCTGTTAGAAAAATTTCACATGAAGCGTCTTTTTCATCACATGATCCAAAAATCGATTAGCAGCTGAGCCCAACGCAGTGCTGATGCCAAGTCAAGCAGCACTTTGTAGCTGCATCCTTTGCTACAAATGATTGAGCGTTCACTAAAAGTGATTAATATAAATTTTCTTATAAGCAAAAGACTGGGTTGTTATGAAAAACTGTTTATCTGGTAATAAAGTCATAACACATTATCTGATAATAACATTTTCCACCACAGAAATCATGGTGATCTAAAATCAGAAGCCATAAGGAAGCATTTAAAATAAATTAATGGAATAATTATTGAATAGTAAATAAAAAAAACATTTAAAAAGTTGATGTTTCTGTACATATTTTGTTGTCTGTGGGTTTGCTAAGGAGTCCCTCAGACAGAGGTTAATGTTTTTGGGGGAAATGGCATGAATAAGTAAGATAATCCTTACTGCTCAAATTGTGCAGTTTTAAAGCATAATTTGTAGTATTTAATCCAGATAAGTGACTGTTTGTACCTCTGGTAGCGTAGTTGAGGTCAACATCTCTGCAGATCATTGTAACCAGATCTGTTGGGCTGAAGATCATCGTGTCGGTAATGTCCTCACTGCGCGGCGGAGCAGAGGACGAGCCCTCTTCCTCGCTGCGTTTGTGTACAGCGTCCACAGCCAGCTCACACTGGGGAGCAGACAGAAATATCAGCACAAGAAGCTAACAACCAAATCAAAGCTCCCGTTTCAATCTGATTAAAGTTGCAAGATTATTTATGGTGATTATTTATGGTCTTACCCGAGAACTGAGTGTCTTGAAAATGCCTTCGAACATGCTGCCGTTCTTCACTCTTAATTCACAAGTGGAACCCTGAAAAATAAACATTTTATTTCCAAAATTCATCCTTTATTAACGGATTGTTACAGAAAAATTGGTACATTTATTTTGCAGCATCCTGTGTATAAAAGGACGAATACGACGTAATTTGAATAAATATTTAAAAAACTTTTCCAGCCTTGTCTCACATAATCAGCCATTTTTATTTGGCCAATAAATATCGTGGTAAAACTTTAAGCCTATATCGCCCCAGCCTAATAATATGATTTTTTTTTTATCTTATAGATGTTTTACTTTAGTCAAATGTCCTTCCTTTCTATTTATTATTATTAATCTTCAATCCTATTTCACATTTATATGAGAACAAGATTAAAGACACAGAGGGAAAGCAGGTGTTAATGGATTTCCATACAAGTCATTATTGACCCAATTTATCCAATCACACAAGTGGCTTAATGACACAATAAAATAACTTTTTTGTGTGTTCCTCGTCTTTCGTCTCCCCTCTAATAACCGCTGCTCCACTATAGCAGGAATAAATAAGTTGCACAGCTTTTATAAACGCCATTTAACACCTTAGTGAAGGTTTTAGAGTAAACAGGCAACAGAACGGAGCTTTAATGTTCATATTCAAAGCAATATTGTTGCTAACTTTCATTTATCACCATTCAAAATGTCGGTTGTCTTTTACCTCTAATGTTTTTAATTAGTAACAAACTGAAGGAAGTAATTCTTCCAGATTAACAATCAGGATTGGGGGGAAACTGACAAAGATCCAAATGACTGACTCACCACTACAGCTGTGAGGAAGTGAAGCATTCTGGCGTTGTTGTACACACCCTCAAACACCTGAACACAGGACACACAGGTATGAAGGTTTCACACACACCTGACACATAAACCCGAGAAATATTTATTTATATACCAGCTTCACAAAGACACAGATCACAGTGACATCAATACATCTACATTAGTAAAAACTAATGAAAAGATTTAGTTTAAATTATACAAATAATTAATTTCGAGTTGTAGGTCGTGTTGACATCCTGGGATGCATCATCTCCAGTTGAGCTTAGACTTTAATTCTGGTCTATTTTAAAAAGAAAAATTACTCTTTAAAAAAAAAATCAATTGATAAGTGGGGAAAACTTGAAGTCAAGTTCAGTTTATTAAAATGTTTTATGAATCGAATGAGAAATTATGAACTTTTAATCTCTTTAAATGACTGGATTGCTATGAAAATACAATTATATAGTGTGTATATAGATCACATCTACAGTGATTTAAATAACACATTATTAATTGGTCCCATATAAAATAATGAAAATAACATAAATTCTGAAAATCATGTGACGTTTCAAGGGAACATTTTTTTTGTTGTTGAAATTAAAAACAGAATCATTTTCATCTAAATGCTGTTCATTTTTTTTGTTTTAACTCTTCAGCTAAAGCAGCTTTTTGTGCTTGTGTACTTACAGGAGAGGACTGAAACGACGGCTTTGCAGAGGAACGATTCCTGCAAGAAACAGAATAAAAAAACAATATTTAGAAGAAGAGTCACAATTTTTTTTATGTTCCCAGGGTGTCGTTATTTCAGTGTGTACATAAATGTAACAATTTGTAAAAATTAAAGTATCTTCATGAGGTCAAATAAGATAAATGACTTATACTCGTCAGTTTTCCCTGGATCTGTGATTTCTGCTCCATTTCCTTAAAAGAAACTTTATTGCAAATATCTTGTTAATCTTTCCACACATATAAAAATAAATGATTTGATCTGGGGTCTGGCAAAAAAACTGCAAGTATTCTCATCTTATTTTCAAAGACGAACTATTATATTGACTTTAAAAACTTTGGTTGTCGGACAGAATGAACTCTTAAGCCGTTTTTAGATTCTAAATATATGTTAAAAGTAACAAACTTTCTTCTACATTGGAAAGTTACAATATTACTGTCAGAGTTTGCTGCCTGTAGTTATTTAAGATATTATCCATTTCTATCGATAATGTAAAATCAAAATTCCTTAAATATTATCAGTTAGGTCAGGTTTCAGTCTTTTTTTGTTTTTAAAATCTAACTGATTTGATACCTGAGCATGTTTTATTATATCAAAGCATCTCATTATCTCACAATTTAACTTTTGGTTATTACTTTTAAAAAATATGCAAATTGATTTTGTTTGTTTCTTTGTCACTGCTACTAATACCCATCACCTTTTGGCTGTGTGACTGATAAATCATTATCAGCTGATATTTAAATTTAACCTCTTTAAAGGTTAGATCAACCACCAAAGATTATGTTTTTGTAAGTAATTGTGATTCTGACGCTTGTTAAGGGTTTCTAAAGAAACCTGTTTTTGTTTGTTGAAAATCCTTTCGTCTTAAGAGAATCTCCAATCTTCTTGTGCATTGATCTTTTATTTTGATTTGCCATAAATAAGAAAAACTGAGACAATTTTATAACTTTCATTTTTAATAGGATATAAAATCCCTACTTCCATCAAATTACCTTAAGCACATTTCTCTTGTTTAATGTATCATAATCCTTACAAAAACACAAAAGAAATGTATCAAAAAAAAAAAGAGAAAAAAAACTCAACAAGGTGCAATTTTTGATTTTATTTTTGGCAAATTATTTCTGAATTAAATATTTTTCTTAATATATGATACAAAAAAAATCATAATATACCTGGTGGCTTTCATCTGTAGCCTTCTTCGGAAAAGAAACACTGGCGTATTTATTTATTTTTTTTTTATTTTAAGATTAAAATAATTAATAGAATTTAATTTCTATTTAGACATTTAACACAAGCATCCGGAACAATTCAGGTGCATTAAATTGCTAAGAATAAAGAAGGTAAGCTAAAATAAAATGTATTTCTATCGCTGCTACTGGAAACACACAAGGTTACAAAACAAAGACGAAGCTACAAAGACTTCAGTCAACAAATATCTGAAGACATGGTTCACTTATGCCGGAGTCTCTGCAGCGTTAATAACTTACACAATTATAACGACAGCAAAGGAAAACAAAACTACGCCATATCGAAACCACAAGTCAGATTTTCTGCACTGACAGGCCAGCTAAACTTTGCATAGCCTTAATGCTTCTTTATTGTTTTCACAAAGTCGGACCCACCTCACTGATTCGGCAAGCAAACAGCAATTCTATTGGTCCATAGATTCTGCCCATCATGATTAAACGAATCCTATTGGCTAAGACAAAGCCTCTATGTATAAGTCACGCCCCCTTCGAGCAGGGTGCTTTAACCGGTAGGCCTTCCGCGCGGGACAATCCCCGGACTGTCCTACCCAGAGAGACCCCGCCCGCTCACCTTCCAGCCGGTGTCCGGCCGCCGCTGTTGATGCCGCTGACTGGGGAAGACATACCGCCGGGCCCTGATGTTCCGTTAGTCGCCTTTCTCCCGCCTGAGCCGGATTGCTGCTGGGGTTTCAGCATTGCGAAGCACAAGCCTTAGACAGTACCAAGCTTGAGCTAACTTAATAAAACTGAAATCTCCCGAGAAGAAGCTGGTGTAAAGCCAAACTACCTTTAGCAAAATCACCTGCCCTACAGAGAGAGGAGCCGGGGTAACCTCAAAAAACACCCCGGCCACTGTAGCTACTCAACACCAGTCGCCTGTGGCCTACAGTGTTAAGGCAAACCTCGTTGGAAATAAAATTAATTATATCATATAAATTAAACCTCTCAGTTACCAACTATTTTGTAACCCCTTGAGTTACGTAAAAAACAAACAACTACTTAAAAAAACAACAGCTTCCATGTAATTATTTAGCAGGCTAAATTAGCATTAGCTTTGATCCTCAGGCTCACTTCGGACGCTTTCCCTCCGGGATTTACTTTCTTCCCTCTGTCCTGTCGCCTCAACTTCGGCACCGCTGGCTCTTCCGTTACAAACTAAGGGCTTGACGTTACTGTCAGTCGCCTCAGAAGGTTGAAATTGTTCAGGTTTCTCGGAGAAAACCTGCTGCGGTCGGTCAACACCACCTTTCGGTAGGCTCACTTGACTCAATCCGCGCGCGGCTGACTGGAAACCGGCTGGAAGGGGGAGGGGGCGTTGACGTGCTTTTTTCACGTACCGATGAGAGAACAACGAGTTCATTAATCCACGCTTTGATCTAAACAGGTGTATAGCAGGTGATAAAAACAAGAATTGATGTATTGCAATGTACACGTGGCAAACACTACCTATCTTTATTTGTTTACAATATTTTAAAACATTTCACAATGTTCGATTCTATCTTCTCCCTCCACCTTTACACATTAAGTTGCAGCTTCTTTTCTCAATTTTTCCAACTTCAAGAATAAATTTTGAATAGATTTCAAATGATACATAGTCATAGACACAAAAAAATTTGTGCGTGCGCCTATACGTCATGTATTACGGCGCTGTGCTCCAAACAGCATGGCGGCCTCCATAAAGAGCATTTGTGTAAGGTAGCTGGATTTCACATTAAAGAAGCCTTTTTCTGATTTGGTCTTCGTTTCTGTTGGATTCAAATTACACAGTAAGCAAAGTAACGACTTTATTTTCTGGTTGGCTAACAGTAAGTAGCTGTAATGCTTAATAGAGAATGTTAGATGTTCGTAAAGTTACAAAATATAGAGGAAGTTATCAACACTATTTGTATGTATGTGCGCTTTGTACCAAGAAAGTGCTAATATTGTGGCTCCAATTAGCTATAAATTCATTTACTAGAACTGTACATCCACTTTTAATTTACATTTATACAGAAGTGGATTAGAGCACTAAAAAAATCTGTTCAATCTGTTTCGAAAGAGTCCAAATTCTGGAGAAAAATGATAAATTCTGAAATTAAAGCATTGGGACATTCATCTCAGCATTCAAGTATTCAGACTTTCTCTGACAGAAATCTGAGATTAAAGACAGAATTCTGTTTGTTTTTTTATCTCAAATTAAGAGAAAAAAGTCAGAATTCTGTTTTTGATTTCTGAATTCAGATCTCAGAATCCTTTTGTTTTGTTTTTTCTTCTTTTTAGCTCTTCCATAGAAATAGTATAATGATCCTGCATTTCCCAGGTTATTGAAGTACAAACTGGGCACACATAGACATAAAACTTTCTCCTATCAGCATTGTGTATCAACAGTTTTTCCTCACTTCATGTATAAATGTTGTTATAAACATTACCAGTCGAATATTTTATATTTTAAAAAGAAACAATGTCATATGTTAGCGTTTTGTATTAAAAGTGCAAACCAGCATTTGAAAGAAAAAGTATTCTCATTGCATTTAAAGGCGACCTTTTATTAAAATTAACTTTTTGCAAGTTTTGTATTTTCATTTGGGTCTCTACTGCTTCTAAAAACAACCCAAGCACTTTAAAAAAAACATCCAGATGTTTTTTTGACAATATGCTAATGTTTTTTGGTGCCTGGAAAACAAGACGATTTAAAAACCTCCCAATTTTTAAGTCCCAGTCAGAACTGCGCCATCACCTAGCAACCCCAAGATGATTTTTGGTCAGCTGGTCTTACTGATGTTTGCGCTGTACAATGGCTGCTGGAAAACACAAGTGTTGACTTACCAACCAGAAACCACTTGCTGCATTCTTGTTGGCTGTGCTGGAAGCTTCACTTATGCTTTTCAAAGATGTAGGCTTGTATAATTGTGAATTTACAGCAATTTTTATTTGCGAGTGTAAACACTGAGTTAGGTTTTTTGCATAAATAAGAGACTATAGATTGATCCTAACCTGTTCAAGAAAGCATAACAGGTCACCTTTAAAGCTGCGACTCTTTGACAGGTGTATGTCTCACATGTTGACGAAGAAGCTGCCCCCAGTGCAGAGTGTCTTGTTCCTGGTTTCCAGGAGAGCCAGTCAGCTCTCCAGACAGCGGTATGATGTCATTGTGGTGGGTGGGGGCCACGCAGGAACCGAGGCAGCGGCTGCAGCGGCCCGAATCGGCGCAGAGACCCTCCTGGTCACACAGAAAATACAAACAATCGGTACGAACAATGGGTTTATTGAGACTGGGTGAACATTTAGAGATCTCACTGTGCCTACTTCACACAGGCGCGCTGTCCTGCAACCCGTCCCTGGGCGGCGTAGGTAAGGGTCACCTGGTGAGGGAGATAGACGCTCTGGATGGGCTCTGCGGTCGAGCTGGAGACTGGGCGGGGATTAACTTCTCCATCCTGAATCGTAGCAAAGGCCCCGCTGTGTGGGGGCCGCGAGCCCAGTTGGACCGGCAGCGCTACCGAGAGTTCATTCAGGTTCGCCACACACACAAACTTACACACACACACACGCACAGATGCTGGGCCAAACATTAGAAAGAGGTTATCGGAGCTGTAACCCCACAACTTTGGGGGGGTGGTCCAAAGATAATTGTTTTTCTTTTTTATGTATTATTGACCTTTTTTGAGTTTGACATTATGATATAATCTCTCATCATAAACATACCCGGAGTCTTGCTTTGATTCATGTTTGCGAAATTCTTTAATCTCAGATCCAGTTGTTCTACCTGCAGGCAGAGCTGCTGTCCACTCCCAGGCTGACGGTTCTGGAGGGTTCAGTGGAGGAGCTGCTGGTGTCGGATCCGAACCCTGCAGAACCTGGGCGCCACAGAGTCACCGGGATTCGGCTCGGTACGCATCAGTCATTTTCCACATTTATTCAAGTAACTTAATTACTTTACTTTAATCCTGGATCCCTTTAACATAAATTTGTTTTACAATCTAGACTAACTTTCTAGCACATAAATTCTCAGTTGTAGAATCTCAGGTCAGTTGGTCACCATGGCCTCTTAATCCTTCCATCAGCCAATGGCAGCCAGCTGATCTCCGCCTCCTCCGTGGTTCTGACCACCGGTACCTTCCTGTCCGGCTCTCTCTTTGTGGGTCAGACCTCGTCCCCCGGAGGCCGGATGGGAGACGCCCCGTCGAGTTCTGGCCTGACCCAAACGCTGAGGGACCGTCTGGGTCTGAGGGTGGGCAGGCTGAGAACCGGAACCCCACCCAGACTTTTAAAAGACTCAGTGGACCTTTCCCTGGCTAAACTCCACCCGCCGGACCGCCAGCCGACGCCCTTCAGCTTCATGAATACTCACACCCGCTGCAAGGTCCAATTCGGGATTGGTTCTGACTCGGTTGGGTCCATCAGCACATTTTCATCATAATCACTGCAGATGCTTTTATTTTGAAACTTCTGCAGCCAGAGGAGCAGTTGCCGTGTTACCTGATCTACACTACTCCAGGTGTAGAGAGAGTGGTGAAGGAGAGTCTCCACCTGAACTGCCACATCCAGCAGGACGCCAAAGGACCCAGGTACACAGAGTTCACCGAAAAAGTATTTACACCCCCAACTGTCACTCCGACCAGCTTCCACTCACACAGCATTATGCTGCCACTGTTTTTCCATTCATCAATCCCTCGTTGTACATCATCATCCATGTGTTTATTATGTCCTTCCTTTTCTTCTCTCCTTGCTTCCTTACTCCTTTCTTTTTCTTTCCATCTTTTCCTTAGTTTTATTCCTTCTTTCTTTTTCCTTTCTATCCTTCGTTTGTCCCCTTTGCTTTTTCCTTCCATTTTCCCTTCCTCCTTTCTATCATTCTTTCTTTTTCTTTCTTTCTCTCTTCAGTTCTTTCTGTAAATAACCCCAAATTAAGCTCTTTATTTGTTGTATTCCCTTGTAGCACTTATTGCATTTACTTCGTTTTATTTTGTATAATGTACGACGAACTTCCGGTTTTTGATTTGATGTTTTTATTTTGATAAAAGAGCTTCCGTTGTTTATATTGTGGAACGGCAGAAAGGAACAAGTTGCAACAAAGTTGTAAAATGCATCTTCTTATTAGCGGGCCCCTTAATAGAGATGTTTAATTTGTGAATGAGGATATTTTTAATATTGATCGGTTGGAATTGTAAATTTGTAGGGCATAGTTTTGAATTGGAGTTGATATTTTTAGTAGTGAACGTTATTTTTAGTTGAATCTTTACGGTTATAAGAGCGTGATTTTGTGAGTTACACTGTTTTTTTGTGTGTGTGTTTGTGGATACAGCTCTTACTCTTCATCAGTAAAGCCACAATCCTTCATTTGGGGGCCCTGCTACACTTTCCCTCAACTCCCTTCCTTCCTTTCCTGTGTATGTGGAGTGATGTGTCGCTCTGGCCTCTCCAGCATTAAGCTGTCAGCCTCTTCAGCCTCCTGCTGATTTCTGATCCAGTTGAACTGAAGCAGAAACATTTAATCTCTGTGTTTTTCTCACACAGATATTGCCCCTCCATTGAGTCCAGAGTGCTGCGCTTTCCAGGAAGGAGTCACCAGGTGTGGCTGGAGCCCGAAGGGTTGACCTCTGACCTCTTGTACCCACAGGGTCTGTCCATGACCATGCCTCCTGACGTGCAGCTGCGCCTCATCAGAGAAATCCCTTCCTTGCACAGAGCGGAGATTCACACTCCAGGTAGGCAGAAAACCTGGGAAACCTGGAAAACCTGACCCAGAGTGGGAAATGGACGCCATCAGTAGAAGCTTCTCCATCAAAAATATACCCAAAACTTTGTCGATATTCCACTAATGTATTAAAAAAAAAACGCACAATTTCACAAAAAGTCTTCAGCGATTCCATGAAATAAGGAACACAATTAAAATCAAACATGTACGAAGGAGGATTAGGACCACTGACTTTCAACACAGAAATTTAATCTCAGAAGAGATTAAGTTACAATTCAGAGAAAAAAGCCAAAATTTTGAGATTAAAGTCAAAATTCTGAGGGGAAAAAAGAGATCAGAATTCTGAAATTAAAGCTAGAATTCTTAGATTAGCCAGAGAATATTCTGAGATTATTGTCTGAATTCTGGAAATATAATCAAAATTCTGTTTAAAGTTAAATTTCTCAGGAAAAAAAATTCTAAATTCTGGAATCAGATTAAGGTCACAGTTCTTGGGAAAAGAGTCTAGATTTTGACAAGGAAGAAAGAAAAAAAAATCAGTATTCCAAGAAAAATGTCAGAATTCTGCGATTACGGCCAAAATTTTGAGTTTAAAGTCAAAATTCTGAGGAAAGAAAGGTCTGAATTCTGAAATTAAAGTTATAATTCTTAAGATTAGTCAGAGAATATTCTGAGATTATCTGAATTCTGGAAATTTAAACCAAAATTCTTTGTTTAAAGTTAGATTTCAGAAAAAAAGTCTTAATTCTGAGAATTAATTATGTTTTAGTGGTCTGTATCCTTCTCTATACATATAAGTTTGTTCACATTTAAATCATTAAAAAAAACTTTCTGCCATCAGCCTCCTACCACTTCCTGTGGTCTCCTTCATCTTTTCTGTCACAGAATCATCATCCATTTATTGATCACATCACTTGCATGATACAAAATAAGTGTTTCCATTTCAGTTTTGTGAATTCAATACAGCGGATAACCTAGGCAAAACCTGTTTGTTTTAATTTATTTTCATAATTCCAATTATTTGAAATTGTATGGTTATTGCAAACGCAGCTGCTAGTTTATAACCCCCCTCTCTGCAGGGTATGGTGTGCAGTATGACTATGTGTGTCCCACCCAGCTGAGTCCCGCGCTGCAGGTGAAAAACACGCAGGGACTTTTTCTGGCCGGCCAGATCAACGGGACGACGGGTTACGAAGAGGCAGCAGCACAGGTGATTCCCGAAGCTCCAAAATAACTTATATAGAGGTACTTATTTTTAATTAAATCCTCAGCAAACTGTCAACCGTTGGAAATTTGCAATTTCCAAGTAACAGAATAGCTTGGAAAAATATTCAGGATGAAGCCCTAATTGTAATTTTTAAAAATCAGAACAAGGATTACTTTAAACCCACATCTGATAGGAATTATTATAATTTTACTCCATTATATCTCCTGCTTTTGCAGCTAAGCTAATCTCGCTCGCTCCGCCATTTTGAACGCGTGAATGAGCGCTATTGATAACATAACGTTCTTCTGATGGTTTACATTTCTAAACAATTAAAAGAGTTTTTTGAGTGCTTATATTTTAAAAGAGAAGCGCAAACAGTTCATTTTTGATCCCACCCCTGTCTTTGTTTGGAGCGGTCCCGCTCTGGTGTGTCCGCCATCTTTGGCCCTCTGCTGGATGACGGCAAAACTACAACACCAATGGAAGGTTTAACGGACGTCATTAGCTAATCGATTGGATCTAATTTTAATACAATAAACCATTAATTGAAAACGAATAGTAAGTCAGTTACCTAGCTAGCATCCTACCTAGCTGGAATTGATGAATAATTTTGGGTTTAACCGGAAGAAAAGCGGAAGTGAATCGCGATTCTCCGTTGGTGTTCTGTACAGGGGCTGTGGGCGGGAGTGAACGCCGCCCGCAGCGCCCTCTGCCGGCCTCCGGCGGCGCTGTCTCGGACAGAGAGCTACATCGGTGTCCTCGTCGATGACCTGGTGAGTCGAGGAGTCACCGAACCGTACCGCATGTTCACCAGCCGGGCGGAGTTCCGGACTTCTCTGAGGCCGGACAACGCTGACCTGCGCCTCACCATGAAAGGTAGCCCTCCGTGTCCGACTTGGGCGGCACAGCTTAAAAATAAAATCTCGTTTTTTTTCATACCAAATCTGATTTTTATTCGATTCTTTGTTTTGCTTTTCTTCCCCCCCCATAAAAAAAGAAATTGCAGAAAATATTTACAAAAAGTGGGTTTCATTTCAATCATCCATTCTGTATGACAAGCATCAAGACCAGGCTATTCACATTTTGATTAATGTAATAATAATATAACTCTGGCTTATAACTATATTCTTGTTATTTTACAGCTTTACTCTAGTAATATTAAGACTTTATACAAGTAATATGTCAGCTATTATATGACTTTATTCTCGTAATAAGGCTTTATTGCCAGAATAAGTTAATTAAGACTCATTCTGGCAAGATGTATAGAAAAAAAAAATCCAGATTTCCCTAAAGTTAAATCTTCAAAAACCAAAAATCTGACTGATGACAGCATGTTTTTCTGCATCTCTGTCAGGGTTTGAGCTGGGATGCGTCTCAGCTGTGCGCCACCATGAGGCAGTCAGGGTGCGTTGCAGTCTTCAGAAGGCAATGGCCGCTCTCCAGGCTCTCACAATGTCCTCAACCAGCTGGAGGCAGAAGCTGCCGGGAATCGGCATGAGCGAGAACAAGCACCAGAAGCTCAGGTGCGTAATGTCGGTTCGACCAAAACTACAAAGGTTTCAGTTCCCGGTTTATTTCTGGTTCTGGTTTCTTTTTTTCCCAGCGGGATGGACCTGCTGGAGTATAAGGACGTCTCCTTCAAAATGTTGGCTTCTGTCTTTCCTGAGAGCCTTTCGCCGTACATGGAGTTCTCACAAAGACTCAAAATAGAGGGTAAAACCCGACTTCTGGCATTAAGACGACGATCTCACTGGAAACCCAGGATTAAGAGTTCAAAGTCAGATTGTTTCTTCATGGCCTTAATGCTGACACATTTATCCACATGTCTTATTGTTATGAAATTACAACAGAGTTAAATAAAATTTCAAATAAACACTACGAGAATAATGTTAGAATATTGTGAGAATAAAGTCATAGGAAAATAAATAAATAAATAATACGAGAATAAATTTATGATACGGAAGAAAGTTGCACAAGAAAGTTTTACAACTTGTTTTATGGGAGAAAAAGTTGTGGTACTGTAAGAAGTCATACAAGAAAAAAAGTCAAAATTACGAGAATAAAAAGCAGCAATATCATGGGAATAAAGTTATACGAGAATAAAGTCGAATAAATACGAGTAAAGTCAAAATAAAGTCAAAATAATATGAGAATATGGTTGTTACAAGAATAAAATTATAATATTACGTTGTTCTATTTATATAACCGTTCTTACTCTACTTTATTCTCGTATTATTTCTAGTGACTTCCTCATACTTATATTTTTTCTTGGGATGGCCCTACTACTCCCTCATCGGAAATAATTTTCTTCAGGTTCGAACATTAAATAATCCTGACTCCCGTCTGTCATGCAGCCGTGTACAAACCTCACTATGACCAAAACAAGAGCGAGATCAAGCGGATTCAGAGCGAGGAGAGCATGCTTCTGCCGCAGGACATCAACTACTTCACTCTGCCAGTGTCTCTGTCGCAGGAAGTCAGAGAAATCCTCGACAGATTTCGACCGACCACCGTGAGTCTGAATTTTACTGCGTTTTGTGACATAAAGAATTTAGTTCTTTTCATAACTTATCGCTGTGTTTGCCGGCTAGCTGGGAGCTGCTACCCGTCTGGAAGGCATGACTCCTGCGGCGATCGCCAATCTCTTCAAATACGTTCATCTTACAAGGAGACAGGAGAGCACAATGAGCGGAAAGCAAGCGGGCCACGAGGAGGGAGGAGGGGAGGAACCGGTCAAAAGAAAGGCATCTCTACCTCAATAAGAGAGACTGAGAATGTAAAACAAAATATTTATTCTGGGAATATAAGAAAAAGATACAAGAGTCTTTCATTGAGAAGGAGGAGGAAATATGTAATAAAACTCTGACTTTAGTCGCAAAATTCTGACTGGTCGAAATCCAAATAAATAACCAAATGTTCTTGGGCGTTAGTCAATAAAAATAATCATACAACGGTTTCTCCCTCGTTGGAGGATTTGTAAATCTGACTTTTAAGCCCAAAATATCCCAAACGTATTTGGTAGATTTGAGTTTCCGGACTAGATTTGCCTTTTTGTGCATAAACAATTTAAACATTTTTGATTCGGAGAAAAAAAACAAAGTCAGAAATTAAAGTCAGAATTTTTAGATTTTCCCTTGGCCCGGATCCTCTTCTGTGCATTTGTTATGTAAATAGTGTTTTATTTTTGAAAATAGCTGCACAATTAAAACATTTCTATGTCATGTCAAAGTTTTTGTAACGTGAGGAATCCTAAATCTGAGAGCAGCAACAGTGGGATCAGCATTAAACTCCACGTGACCTTTTCAGCGCCGCTGCCACTCGTATCAAGATGGCCGTCCAGCTCCGCAGCGCCTCTCATGAAGAAGTCGAACGGAAACCTCCAGTGAGGCTGAGGGACCCCTCTGGGGGCTTCTGGGTAAACGGTGGTTTCTACGAACGTGGCTTTGGCCGTCAGGGTGAGAGGAGATGATAACGGACACTGGAGAAAAGACAAATACAGCTAAAATGATCCGAAAAGGAAAAGTTTTACAGTGTTTTCTACAATGGAATATTAGGGCCTTTGTAGACAGAAAAAAAAAAAAATACATTTCTGTCAAATAATGTCAATTTTTTAAATTAATCTTTGAAATTTTTTAAATAAGAATTTTGTTAATATTTTAGTTTCAGAGGTTTGAAGTTTTCAACTTCAGAAACTTTTCGGAGTTCAGAAGTCAAAACTTTTATATTTTGTACTCAGAAATTTTGACATTTATCTCAGAAAATTTTCTAAGAAAAACTTGAATTTTATTTCATTTTTTTATACTTTGTACTAGGGGCAAAAATTATTTTGACATTAATCTCAGAAACTTTCTCAGGAAAAAGGAAAATTTCTGACTTTCAAAGTTACATTTTTGGCTTTTGGAAATTTTAAATTCCAAATATGAAAGTCAGTAATTTCCACAATTTTTCGAAAAATTTTCTTAATGTTTTTTTTTGTTCCAGATTTTCAGCTTGGAGCTCAGAAATTTTCTAATTTTTCATGACATTTCTAAGATTAATCTAAATGTTTCTTAGCTTTTTGGTGGAAATGTAGTTCTTTTTAATCTCCAATGGCCATAATATGCTATCAGTTTTAAGGATAAGCGAGTTTCTGCACCTGGACGTTTTGACAGCGAAAGAGAAATTTGGCTCCCAGGATGAAGTTCTGTGGAGCCTCGATGAATCCCTGACGAGCCCAAACAATTTGGATGGAGAAAGAGAGAGGAAGGCTGCAGCCCGATTCACATGACTCCTGTAGAAAGGAGAAAATGTTACAATGATTGTGAAACGACGGCAGCTTCACAATGAGTGGAAAAGAGATCAGCTGAGTTAATCTGGGGTTGATTGATTGATCTCAATTGACTGACGATTAATTGATAAACAGACGTTTTCTTAAAGTAGATGGAAGTTATGTTCACTTTTTAAATCAATAGTCCTGGTTTTTATTACAGTCTGACAACTGAAGAACACTTCAAGCAAATTAAAGAAAATATCTTTTTAAAAATCTCAGGGTGGACATAAACAAGTAACGGTTAAGCTGAAGGCAGCAAAATGTAGTTTAATCACGGATGACAATCAAGTAACGATACATAAAACATGTTAGTCAGTACAAATAATACTCAGCTCCAACTCAGCTTGATAGCATACCAATGCCACTGCCATCAACAAACTATTGTTTTGCATAAAACGCAGAACCTTTTAACATAATTAACACATTTTTGCTCATTGAATCTGTGCATTACTGACTGTACTACATCATTTCCTTTTATCAATTTGTTACATCAGGATTCATGTTAAGGTGTATTTTAAAACGTAACTGAATGTTAGACCCCTCTAGTGGTGCAACGACGAGATCAGTATTTAAATACTGACCAGGGAGGTGGATATGTATTCAGTCATACATAATTAAACCTTGTTGTTTAATAGAAATCATATTTCATTTTGACATTAAAGATGTTATTTTGTCTTTTTTTTTATTTTTGTCAAAAAAGCCAAATTATTTTTATTTAGAAATGATTTGTTAAAGCAGTATAAAGGGTAAATCATTCAGGGGGGTGAATGCTTTTTATTTAAAACCACTGTATAAGATCGAACAACAGAAAGTAGTTAGATTCAGTCAAATAGAAAGAAAATGATCCACGATTCTTTATTTTTAATTTATGAACAATCTAAAAAGTGTGGCATAGATTTCTTTCCCAACCCAGTTTACTGGAGCTCCAGTTTCAGCTACAAGCCTGATGCGTTGTGACTTTCTGCTTTCACATTTTTCAAAATTATTTTCTTAGAGAATACCAAACTGATGCGTACCTGCGCATCGATCTGGCAGTCCTGCACCAGGATTCTCGTCCCGTTCGGTTGGCGGCCCGAGTTCATGGCGATCTCTTCTGGAGCAGCGGATCCTCGGAAGATCTCATAAATCTGCGAACGCAGCTCAGTGCAATTCTGAGTTTCTGAACTAGATGGCATAGAAGAGGAAATAAAGGACTTTTTAGGATTTTAGTTTGTTTAAAACTGATGTTTCCCCCCTATAAAACCATTTCACATATAAGGTTTGAACGAGGATAAATTGGTGTCTGATCGGCTGCAACTAATGACTATTGTAATCAAGTAATCAAATATATTTGATGATTAATTAAATAAGAAAAATTATGGATCCTGCAGATTTTTTTTAAATTAACCACATACGTTTTATATACAATACAAGAATACATGAAAAGATGGAAACAAACAATTCAATTACGTTTTTAAACAGGAAAATAAACAAACTAGTCGATATAAAACATAGCTTATATTCAATCCAAAGTTTCCAAAGTGGGTTACAAATATATATTATTTTACACTGAGCCCTGGTGTCTGCTCACCTGAATGTGCAGCCATTGATGGTGTTGTGCGTGAAGAGGATGGGCGATAGCCTGCTGGGATCAGAGGAACACCTGCCGCCTTCGGAAACGCCAAGCGACTGCAACTAATCCACCATCAAGGAAAAACGATGCATTAATGCCGATAATCATCAAACTTCTGACACACAGCAGTTACTTTGTTGTCGAGGATACCGGCTGCGTTTCTCCGTCAATAAGCGCCATGACAGTAGATCCCTTTCTCAGTCCAACCGGAGATGGATCCAGGTTCACAGGAGTGGGCCTGGGTGTGTCCCGCTGTAACATCATCAGAACAGGCAGCCTGAGCTGCATTTCCAGAAACCATAAAATAGCCAAGAACTGAAATTCCGAAAATAAATGCGCTTAATGTTCTCACGAAGCGCAATTCTGAGAAGAACCCTTGCTTTTCGATGAGAAGTTTCGCAAAAGATGCAATGAAAAAACGTCTTTCACGACGTACGAGTCACATGATCAACACCATGATGTTACTACTGCCGAAAACGTTGAAGAAGACAACAGGAAGTAGTAGGAGGGGAGTGGTTTGTTTTTGGTTTTCTGTATTACACCAAACACTATAAACAATATTAGCTAGAATTTCACTGGAGGACGTGAATACAGTACAGAAACATTCTAGATACAAAATATAAATATGTCCATTGTACCAGTGAAAAGTCAGTCGATTTTAACACAAACATCCTGCAGTGCCGAGGTTTCTTCTGCTGTTTTGGTTTAGCCAAGTAGGACGGATGACCACTCCAAGATGGCCGCCGTATTTCCTGCGCTCCAGCTAGGCTACTCTATTATGTCTAGCAACGTTGATCACATGACTCCGGTGACGTGAAAAATGCTTCCTATACGACTGACAAACCACCTCCCCCTGGCACAAAAACCTTTTATCAAAAAATACGTTTTTTTCATTCAGCACTTTTATTTCCTTAACTTTGGAGTTAATGGAGACGAAGATGAAAAATGTACCTGAAATTCTACAGAGTGTGTCTGGAGCACCAGCTGCTCAAGAGGAACGTCAGTCAGGGTAAAGCTGATGGTTGCGTCTGTCAGCTCCCCTTTGGGTGTGTAGTTAACCAAAAGCTGTACCTGCAGGAAACAAGCGCAGCCAAGTTTGAAGCTCCAGTACGGATTAAAAGCACATTTATTGCCTCCTCACCGTTTTCACAACATTTAAACAAAAGCCGTTTTGTTTGACAGGTGCAGGCCAGTCAGACAGCCGTGTGACAGGGACCTAAAAACAAACAGCTTTATTAAGGCACTGCCATCTTTGTTTGCACAAAATCATTTAGAACAACAACAAAAGGTTCTGAAACTGTCAGGTGTTTCTTTACCAAAAGATCTGGTGTTATCGTCGTGCTGTCAGTCGTTGGAACCTGTAACAATAAAACACAAGCATCAGTCTGATGCAAGAGAACATGGAGTATGTATTAAGGCTCAGCGATAAATTAATTTTATTTATTATTCAAATTTTTTAAAATCTGGATATTTTTTTCCCCACCAATGTATTTCTTAAGTTTCCAAAGTTCAGAGTGATGTCAATGCCGCCATTTTGATTTACTGCTTCTATTAATTTTAAATTCAGGTCATATCACCCAGCCCCGGTGTGTATATTTTTAAAAGAGTTCATCTGGACTTGCTGACCTTTATGAGACTCATGTTGAAGTAGTAAGAGCTGGAGCTGAGATCCGGATCGGTGGTGCAGGACTGAGAGGTCACCATCCGGGTGCAAGACAGCGACGAAGATCTCAGAAACTCTGGAGAAAACAAACACAAAAAGCCGTGAGATTAAAAACTCAACAAACACAGAAAAATCTGCTTTAAAATATCCTTTTTTAAGGTATGTTTGCAAATATAAAGAAATAAAAAAATGCATTTTAAAAATCTGGTGATCTTTTATTTGTTGAAGCATCATGTTTAATAAAAGACGTCCTCTGATAAAAGTTGGTCATATTTGTTCTCTGTCAAAGTTAATTAAACTGCAAACATAAAAAGCTATCTGGCAGGTTTCCGTCTGAGTCTTTTTGGGGAAAGTCTGGTTCACTGTGTGACGCAGCAGTTTTACTTTTCATACAGTGTGAACTTACTTGCAGGGTTACGGTTGAAGCAGAAGGAAGAAGCGGCACCCGGAGCCGGCTGTTGGAGGAGGCCTCGCACTGAGGAGTTGTACCAAAACGTCTGGAGAAGATCATCAACCTAGAAAAACATTTTCTCTCTCAGAAAAGGAAGAGAAAGCATATTCCCTGTCTTCCCTTTGTGTAATATAGGTATTTACCTGGTGAAAATGTCTCCTGTATGCTGGGATCGGATATTCTCGTGGTGAGAAATGGAAGCCATCACCTGACGCTGGATACCGAGTCAAAGCAGGAAGAGACGGCGGCTCTGCTGCTGCTACAAGATCAAAACATTTCAAACAGCAAATCAGGTTAACATCTTTATCACTTAGTCACAATTAATCAGATTAATTGTAACTAATCTATTGTTGAAATAATCATCAACTAATTTAGTAATTATTTGATCGTTATATTTGAGTATCCAGACTCAAAAAAAGCAATTTTTTTTTATGTTTTGAATGTTCAGAGCAGCAATTAAGCCAAAACTGTACAAAGTATGCATATATTTTGCATTTAAGATAAAAAATAACTTTGTCTATAAATATGTTCTATACAGAACTCAAGTGCTAGTTTTATCTTCACCTGGTTCAAATTCTGTAAAAGAAAAAAATCTATCTCATATTAATCAGCTCTTGCTGCTCAATTAACAATCAGTTTATCCAAAAATTAATCAACAGATCAACCCTGCCCTCTATTGATGTTGCTGTTATTGCTCAAACTGCAAAACAACAGAGCTGTTTTGCAGTTTGAGCAATAAAATGTTTATCTTCTTAAAAATAAATGGAACTATTTGTGTATTTCTAATGCATTTTTAATATTTTATAAAATAAGCTCAAATGGTAAAATGAAAAATCTGCAAAATATTCCAGTATTTTTTGTCCGATTAATCTTCAAAAAAAAAAATGATGAAGAAAATAATCGTTAGTGACAGCTGCAGTCACTTAATCCACTTACCTTCTGCCTGAACACAAAACAATGTGTCCGTCACCGTGACGAGTGATGAATCCACGTTGGCTCTGAACATCAGCCATTTTTCAATGCAAACTCGTTTCCTGCATCAAAAAAGCAGATATTTAAAAAAGCATTTATGTAACACACAGGGAGGGACAGTAAGGATAACCTACACATCTTCTTTTGGACAGCCGGTGAAGACGGTGGCGAGGTTGGCAACATCACAATCAGCTGTGTCACAGCAGCAGCCGATGTCACAGAAATCAGGAGTTAGATCACAGAGACAAACTGCAAAATCAAGAAGATGAGAGTTAGTCACAGGATTCGCTGTCAAAATTAAATACGAGACTTTTCATACTATATGAATGATGAAGAAAGAAGTGATTACTGATGAACCACAATCCAAACACTTGACCGTTTGGTTAATTTGTCTCTCTAACACGTCTTAGGTGTGTGTGAATGGTTGTTTTTCGTTTATGGTGGCCTGCGGGGAACTGTGTTCAGTCAGAGGCTTCTTCAGAGTCACTGCAAGGCTGACTGCTACTGGAGATTCTTCCTGCCCACAGCAGTTGCAACAATTAATTTTCCTTCTGGAAAAATTGCTTTGTTTTAAAGTTAAGCAAAAATTATTATTATTATTATAACCTAAACAGTACAGATAAATGGCAACAAAGAGGCACAAAATTATTATAAACATTACTAAAACAGCTAAATATCACATTTTGGGGGGATATTTGGTGTCTTGGTATTTAATAATAAATCTGGAATGACTTCAAACATTAACTTTACACATAAATTTCTTCCAGCTTTCTTTTATGTAATGCAATTAACAGTTACACTTTATTTGAAGGGTTGTGCATAAAACTGACACGACACTGTCATGAACACGACAGAACCTGCCATGAACATGAAGCAGACCTCATAAATAAGTATCATTGGGTAAATAATGATGTTTTAATCCAAGGTTGCACTAAAAGATGCATTAAACGTGTCAACTTTGAATTATTCTGTTAATAATTACATTTTAAAAGCAGGGTTGCATTAGCAGCCCATTAAAAGTGTCAACTTTGCATTAAAAGTGTTCATCACAACATTTTTATGTCTTTTGCACACGCCTTCAAATAAAGTGTCACCCAACAAATAAACTGGGGCAAAAAAGATATTAAAAGGACTGATATTTACAGAAAATGTTAATCATACTTGAAATGTCAAACCAGCAATTACTATCCCTGCTAAACTGTTCTGCTTACTCTGTGGGTCACCCTCTGCTGACATCCGAGTTTGGTCTGTGGATGGAGACGGAGTTTCTGTGCCCAGAGTGGGATAAAGAGTGGCTTCCTCTGTGGCCCCCGAAACACCCGCAGCCGGAGTGGGTGAACCGAAAGGGCCTCCATTTGTTTGGTCCGTGGCTGACAGAGCCAAACGTCCACACAGGAGGAGGATGTGAAGTGAATACAAAGGGCTGATAATCATTTGGCTAGCGCAGACATGTTTCGGTGAACGGATCCGGAGCTAAATAGTTAAATCAGCTGTAAAAACAGTTTAGTTCCCACTGCACCCATAACGCCAAACAGGGACCCTGTTTTATATTTTAGTGATTCAGAAATTTCAGAAAATATCATCCGAAGTAACACTTAGCTACATGCTAACTAGGCATCTCCAAGCAAGCTGCTTGTTACCAAGGAAGTTGTCGTCGCAACTTCCGTTTTACGTAACTCCTACCGTAAAACACGAATAAAGAAGCATCACATATCATGAGTGCCTTATATCCTAAACATTATTTAAAAAAAGAAAGAAAAATAGAATAACCTTATATATAAGAAACCTCTCAAGTACCAAAATACTGAAATTAAATGTTGATGCTTTATCGACTGAATCATTGGATTAATTTTATTTGGGAACTGTTAAACATCTGATAATATTTTAACAACAATGTTTAATGAGAAAAATTCTCTGAAGACTTAAAAAAACAACAAACGAATAACTGACTTTTCCCACAATTTGCATCGAAGTGAGATAATATTAAGCAGTACCTAGCAAGTTATTCTGTCTGATTTCTAGTGATGCACCAATTAAAACATTTGGGTCAATATTTATATTAATATTGTTGCTATGGCGGAATACAAATATTATTTCTATTATTTATATTTCCTTGTCTCTGTTAACATTGGTAAAACTCAACAACAACACAGCTAACATTGCTTCTGTGCTTTCGTCAAACATTTTGTGGTCATGCGTTCCATGACTCTCACATGACCAAGCAAAAAGCAGGTTTCAATTTGAAGGACATGTGGTATTTGAAACATTTTACTGCCTTAAAACAGACTATAAAATGTAAAGTAGACTAATTTTTTAATTCAATTTTCATTTAGGACTAATAAAGTATTTTTAAATGAAATTAAAATTTAATATAATTTAATGTGTTGTTTAAGTTTTACAATATTTTACACAACATTATTGTATCTTTCTGCACATTTGCAGGAACTGGGAGGTATATGTGTAAGAAAAGCATGTCCATGATCTTCAGTTTATTCACTGTTACTCTCTCTTTTAAACTTTAATGCCTCCTTTCTGATGATTTATTGATGCATTTCATTTGACGGCATGTTTCCTCCCCAGAAAGCCAGACCAGCTCTCCTGCAGCGGCAATGGAAAGCCAAGAAAAACATCTGTGACCTGGTATTAGAAATATCCCTAATGTGGACCCGTGGAACCGAGCAGCTTTAAATCAGCCAACGCTCACAGAAGCATGCTTCACTTATTCAGCCTGCATCTGGGTGAAAAAAGGTAGAGATTTTGGTCTTAAAACTCTGTTTTCATTCTCAAATTATTTAGACCTAGCTTTTAATCTATTCAACATCAGATATGTTTTCATTTTTGGCTTTTGCATTAAGCTTGCCTGTGCATGGTTTCACATTTTTTTAGCTGTGTCGCACATAAAGCAATAATAAATAAATGAACAGATGTTATAAAGCAGGTCAGTGACACGCTGAGTTTTTAGTTTAGTCATCAAAAGGAGCTGATTGAAAAAACATGAATGAAACAAATCTCATATTCCTGTTAACAGCATTTTACTGTTAAGCACTTGTTCCTGGATAATTTTATAAATATTAGATGTGTAATTTAATATTTTCGCTTGTTTTGCTCTCTTGGGCTCATGCATGAATGAGCCCAATGTAGTGGACGAATGCTGCTACTTATACATCTATTTCTACATTTTTATAGTGTAGGGTCATTCTAACTTAAAATAAAGCAAAAGGTGGCCACAATATCCAAAGTAGATTTGGAAAGTACTTGAAGAAACTAGGAGGAATATTCCTCATTGGGTTACCAAAGGAAACAACAAGAAAACTTACCAACGAGACACGTGAATGTGTTTCTTTTGGGGGCCAAGATGGATGGCGATATCAGAAAAATGTCATAGTAAGGAGTAAATCCAACAATATTAATAATTATATTTCAGAATTGTGGGCACTGAAAGCATCTTTTGTATATTTTAAAAGGTGACGTCATGTGACGTCACCTTTCTGGGAACCTTGTATCTGACAGCCATCTTTGTAGGTATCCGTAACTAAAAGTCATGAGTGTTGCTATGGAGTTGCTACGACAACAGTAAACAAGTCACATCGTCTACATGGCTTGATCCAAACCACAGGGATTTTATTGATATATAGTTGTCAATAAACTTACTTTTTGTTGAACTCGAGGCCATGGTTTCTCTATGCTTTGAACTGTGTTTGCCAACCAAAATGGCGGCTCAGTGGGGTGGATCACTTCCTGTTCAAACTGTCTACACTAGAAATTACCCAGCGGGGCTTTAATAATAATAAAAACACTGTTGTTGCTGCCTTTGCCTTAGTGAAGGACAAGAGAGTATTAATTGGTTGATAAAAAACATAAATTAAATCACAAAATAAACACCAGCTAATGTAAAATACTTTTTTAGAGAAATAAACAGCATTTAAAAGTTTTGTGTTGACATTTGTGAACCAGAATCTCAAAGTTATATTTTTAGATTTTATAGCAAAAAGAGAGAAAAATAACAGGAACTAAACAAGTTTTATTTATAAAATTGCTCTTTCGAATATAAAGGTTGCAGATCAAATCATATTGTGTTAGAATGACCTAATCAAAGTAAGTAAACATTTAAAATAGGAGATTTTGAGACAAGACTTTTAAATTGCTGTTGACAGAAGCTCTCCATTCTATCTGACTAAACTCTGCTTTATTTAGCAAAGGGGATCAAATTTCAGTTTTTAATTTAAAATTGAGAGAAATTGAAGAAGTGAACTGCAAATCTTTCAAGCTTTTATTTGTAAGATTATTTTGTAATATTTTTTCTTCCACTCCTCATTTCACCACAACTTTGTGTTGGTCAATCTCATTAAGTCCCTCAAACTTATTTTGCTTTGTGCATGTCCTCTGCCATCCACTAGGGGGTGCTGCTAAGTCTTGACCTGTGGAGTCAAACAGGGACATGGACATAAAATAAACTGATAATATAAAGGAGGTGAATAGCAGGTTATATAGGATTACTTTCAAATAAAGTTAAATGCTATTTTTATAGTAGTTTGTGACTGTTTTAAGAGGTTGAACAAGAAAATAAGAAGCTAAGGGCAGTTTAAGCAACAATATTTATTGAATGCTAATTTTATTTTAATTTCTATATTTGTTTTTACCTATATCAATTTCACATTATTCCTGAACAAATATGCGTTTGGCTTTTAAATGTAAGGACAATGTAACAGTATTTGTCCCTTCTTACTTACTAATATAACAAAAAAAAATTGCAACTGTTAGTGTGATTTATGTTGATGTTCTTATTTTGAAATGTAACCGGACGTTTGTGCTTTGTTAAGGGAGGCGGGAGAAGTTTATGGAGACGCAGCTAATGTTGGAGCAGCTAACACAATCTCCGTGGCGTGATCATATTTCAGTGCTTGATTAATATTTTCATACATATTTTGATATCCTCGTTTACGTGAAACTAAGTAAAGAAATGAAAGCCCGATACCTACGAAGTAAGCTAGCCAAGAAAATGGCGGACGTTCCAAACAGATGTCCTCCTGGAGAAACGCCTATCATGAGATGCTCGTCCAATCATGTTGCGCCTGATTCTGTTCGTCCAATCAGATGCTGCTCTTGAGAAACGTCTTCCTTTGGACTTCATCTACAGACAAAAGGTTTGCAATTCTGAATATTTTGGTATTGATCCGATACAAAGTAGGGCCTAATACCAATACTGATACCTACATTTTTTTCAAAGTTTTCTACCTTCAATTAAATTCAAATTCAAAAATACTTTATTAATCCTAAAGGGAAATTAAATGTTGTTGTAACTCATTAATTATCAACCTTTTTGACCTTTATGTGTTTTTGTTGGTTTTCCTTTGAATTACTTTGTTTTTAAAAAGTTTATATGCATACAGAATACTATACTGCATTATTTTCTACATGAAGAACAAAAAACATCTAAAAACAAACACAGAGGACAAAGAAACTCTTCATAGAAAACACATGCTGACTTCCTCCAATGTAGGAGTTTCTATCATTCTTTAAAAAGCTACATTTTGAGTTTTTGGGCATCAAGGCCACATTTGGAAACATTGTTGAGCTTCATCAAATTCAAATCAAACAGGAAAGATGAGATCGTAAATTATCCTTTTTTTACTTCCTTTTAAATCCCAGCTGCCATCTCTCACACAATGGCCACATAATCTTTCTCTTTCTCACGCTACAGATCCTGTTTGTCAGGCAATGCAGGGGAGTGAGACAACTGATAAAAATCTGTGTATGAAAGATGTTGACTAATAGCACAAGCTCAGACAGAGCAGAGAAACCACAAGAACAGGCTTTGGCATAACATTTCTGAACTATAATTTTAAATCAGCAACAGCTTAGTTCTTATCGACTCACCTTTTTAAAACTAAATTTTTGTTGTGTTTGTTGGCAAAACTTTTCTTTGTATTATATAAATATTATTTAACAGAGCTGAAACAATTAATTGTACCAATCATGATCGTTTAATAATCATTTAACTGTTAAGTGGATTTTACAGACTCAGAAAAAGTCAATTTACTGAAAAAACATCCTATTTAGAGCAGTAATTGGGGAAAAACTGTACACCAAATTTATACATTTCACATTTAAGATGAATAAGGCTTTGCCCGTCACACAGAAATCATCAAATGGCAAAGTTTTGGTCACATCTTGTTTAAATTCTGTAATTTAAAAAAAGCACCATTTTCTTTCAATTATTAACCAGTTAATCCAAAAGCTAATCACCAGATCAGTCCTACAATGCATTGATGCTAAGTCAAGCAGAAATTGTTCTTCACATGTTGATGTTAGAATTATTATTTTTGCTGCAAATGCATCTTTTGCTCTAAAAATGATCAACCATAGACTAAATTAATGTTTTTACATTTTAGGAAATAAAATGTTTATTTTCTTCTTTTTTCAAAAAAAGGGAACTAAAAATCATATCTTTGTTTTTTATGTATTTTTAGTATTGCATAAAATAAGCATAAGTGGTTAAATAAAAAAAGATATCACAAAATAAGCCTTTCA
Source organism: Poeciliopsis turrubarensis (assembly GCA_010277015.1). Classification (NCBI taxonomy): domain Eukaryota; kingdom Metazoa; phylum Chordata; class Actinopteri; order Cyprinodontiformes; family Poeciliidae; genus Poeciliopsis; species Poeciliopsis turrubarensis. The sequence goes on along the minus strand of VMRN01000136.1, from coordinate 250,901 downwards.
TATCAGTCAATATCAATAATTATTGATTAGGGGTTTTTTGTTTTAAATATCTGAAATACTACCAAACTAGTGATGTGACTTTCCCTGTTTTATCCACAGTTTTCACTTTTTTATTTTTAAGCAGATATGAGGCAAAGTGGTAAAACCTTAAACTGTTGCTGGGCAAGTTACTCTTCAGGTTGTTGCTAGGTAACCACAGAGTGAGTTGCTAGGTTACCAGAGAGTGAGCGAGTTAGTTGATTCCACCAGCCTGCATCTGTGAAGTCTTTTTGCATCTCCCAGAATGTTGTGCGGTTATGAATCAGAGTTCAGTGAAACTATTGATATAATACGTCTATGGGACGTATTATATATCAATATTGATCTCATGTCTGTCACAATATATATTGCTGTTGGTTTATTGTAGCTTGTGTGAATCATTTTTGATCAATCCCCAAACAACTCAAAACTTTAATTCTTGCTTTCAAAGATCTGTGAAGTTGTATTTTATAAAATCACTGTCAGCTTTAAGCTTATATTGTCTGCATTTCCACAATTTCTTTTAAAAAAAAACATCAAATAAAAAGGTCCTAAACTGTGCAGCAATCCTTTGCTTTGCGTCTCATGGAGCTGCTTGGCTGAGCTTATTTACAGAGAAAACATTGTTTAGATTATCAGCCGGATGTAAAGACTGGAAATCCTGGAATGCAAAGTCTAAACAGCCGCCTGGGGCTAAAAACGATGAAGCAGAACATGCAGAGATCTGAAAATATCACACAAATAACCTGGACACAAAAACTACATGTTTCTACTCTACATGTAGAGTAGAAACATGTAGAGTAAGTACATGTTCTTACTCTACATGTAAGAACATGTAGAGTAGAAACATTTTTCTACATGTAGAGTAGCAAGGACCGGCTTTGTGTTGACTTTATAAGGGTCCAAAGGTGTGTTTTAGCTGGACAGTTTCCACAGATTTCCTCTTGTCTTTTACGAAGAACTTGTGATTTCTTTGTATTAGTTGAGAAGAATGAATGACATTTGAGCCGTCCCTCAGGAACACTGTGCAATTACACGATGTTCTGTGAAAAATTAAACCCATCTGTTAGGCATGTTTTCTGGCTGCACCTCACGCCTGAGTGGCTCTTTCAGGTCCCTCCCTTGTCCCTTCCTCAAATTACAGGGGAAACGGTTAAGAAAAGTGTGAGAAAGAAATTGAATTCATACGTAACTGGGATTGTTACATAATGCTACTTTAGTGTAATAAGAACCTGGTACAGGCATTCAGGCAGCCGAGTTACAAAGATATAAAGAGAAGGGAAAGCAAGCACATTTCAAGAGACTGAAGCAATTCTGCTGAGAAAAATCTTCTGACAGGTTGTTGATTTTTTTTTTTTTTTTTTTTTGCTTTCAGCTTCTGTGGAAGATTTACTGTCCAAACAACAAGAAATCCACAAGACAGAATCCTGAGAAGCAGGTAACAACGCAAGGAGGAGACAATGGCAGGGACCAGGAAGTATGCATGCTGACTGTGGGCTTGCCGGTCACGCAGGGAACAAGAGTCAACAGTTGTAGTTTTTTGTGTGCAGAAGCAAATCGAGCTTGAATGTTGACAGAGCCAGCGCCCGGGCGAGCCGCTGAAGTCAGAACTTCGGGGAGAACGACCACGCCGGCTTCACTTGATCACCCATTTCACTGCTGAACTCTTTTCTGATTTTCCTCATCCGAGCGGAGCAGCATCAGTCATGGCAGAGGAGAAAGAGTTGTCCTACAAGGAGGCCATAGAGAAGGCCAGCCCCTCCATCACTCGCTTCCCTCTCATCCACATCAGAGGGGTTCCTCTCATGAACCACATCGCCAACAACTGGGACTCCATCTGGGCTTTCTGTCCCGACCCGTCAGACCTCCTCATCGCAACCTACCCCAAAGCAGGTACAGCCTCCAGACACAAACGTGGTAAAAATTAACTCTGAATCTGTGTATCTATCACTCTGAGCAAGAACGTTTGATGAAAGTTGCTGCTTGTCATAGAAAATTAGGACTGCAAGGAAAAAAACTCACCTTTTTTCCAGAATTTCAATTTATATCCAGAAACATCTGTGACCTCACTAATATCCACAGGTTTAAATAAAACTTCTTAAGAGACAATACTCTATGAGATCTTGATACAAAAATTGTTTGATTTGTTCATTTTTCAGGTTGGACATTTATTCTACCGTTTATATTGTCACGTATAAGGTAAAGGTGAAGGCAGGACAATCATGTTTCAAAGTGATGGAGCATAATTAGACCTGCGTTCCCAAAATAGCTCCTCAAACAGACACAAATATTTCAGATTTTCAGCAGTCACGTAGCACTCACCTCGAGGGAAAATACTGCACTGGAAAAAACAAAACTCTTACCAAGAATTTTGAGTGTAGTTTCTTGTGCAATCATCTTGTTAGAGTTACTTAATATGGATGAAAAAGCTCCAGTTGCATTGGAAGATTATTTCACTTATACCAAGAAATTTTTTTCCACGTTACAAGTGACATAATCTGCCAATGGAACGAGAACTTTTTCATCAATATTAAGGAACTATTTGCATAAAACAACCTTTTATATCTTGCTGAAAAGTTACCTGTAAGATAGTTTTGTCTTACTTAAATATTTGCTCTAAATAAACCAAAAATATTTGGGACAATTTTGGTTTTTTTTGTCATTGACTTCACAGATCATCTCTACAAACATAAATCTTTCTTCTCCCTTTAAACCAGTGGTTTCCAAAGATTTTCTGGGTTCTCCTATGGATTACAATAAAATCCCCCCCTAAAAAGAAAAGAAAATCAACTGAATGCACACGTCGTTCAACCAGACATAAACCTATAAACATATTTTGTTTTCAAACTCCCCTGAAGTTTATTTCACTCTTCAGGTTCCAACAAAACAAACTACAAATTATCTATTTTTTTCTTGTCCGAAGAGTTTTTGTGGCGCTGGTAGTATTTTTCACAGTAGACAGACAGGAAAGACGGCGGAAAACATGCAGCAAAGGTCACCGGGAGTCGAACCCGTAACGTCCGCGTCGAGGACTGAGGCGCGCTAACCCCTGCACCACCGCAGCACGCCCCAACAAACCATCTTTACAGTGAAATACTTTTGTGTAGCTTTTTCTGTTTTTTTTTTTCTTTCGTCCATTCCACTGCTTGAAGCTAATGTGGTTGAGTTGGTTTCCCAGTTTTGTAATAATATTTCCTTGCTATTGCAACATCCTGTGAGGTCACAAGTTCCCCAGATTTCCAGGGTGACTGAGCACAATTTCTGCTGCAACATAATAGATGGGAATCAATGTTTTATATTCTTGATTAATGATAGGATTCTGTATGTTTTGGACCTTAGGGACCACTTGGACGCAGGAGATAATCGACCTTCTTCTTCACAACGGGGACGCTGAGGCTTGCAAACGAGCTCCCACCCCGGTCCGGAGTCCGTTCCTAGAAATCTGCTCTCCACCCCCGATCCCATCAGGTGTGCATTCATCCCTCTAATTATTGTTCCTTCATTTTTGATTGGGTTGAGAGATTGTGAAGTGTCATGAGCTTGTTCTTCTGTTTATGTAGTGTCAAAAGTTGTAAAAACCATTTATGGGGGATGTTATCATACGATTATTCCAGACTAATGCATCTCAACGCACAATTACCCTGTAAGAATTTCCCTTTAACACAACAGTCAAAGTATGTGGCTCAAACATTAATAGATTTAACTCTTTATATTTCATGAATTTAAAAACTAACCACAGTTGTTCACTTTGCAACAAACTTCAATGTATTTCATTGGGGTTTTTTTGTGTTGGAGCAGCGTATCGTAGTAAATAATTGTGAAAAGGAAGGTAAATAAGACATTTTTTTGAATAATTTTTTGCAAATAAAAAATTGCATTGTGGGATGAATTTATATTCAACAACTCTTCTGTGTTTTTTGGGGGGGTGTCTCTACAAGCTCTACAAGATGAAATTACCAGAAAATATTACATTTAAATTTTGCTGAAAAACAATTTGATTATCAAAACACGTGGATGAAATTATCAGTATAAGACTCTTTCTTCGAAAATAGCTTCAACTCCAACTAATAAAGCCCCTTATAGTCCTTCTTTTACAGTGTTGTAGTTTGCCCGCCATCCAGCAGATGGCGCTTCATGATGGCGCCACTGGTCATCATTAAGCGGATCCGTTAGTACAGAAACAAAAGATGGCGGCCCTGCCGGGACGGTGAAGAGAAAACGGCGGTTCAGAGTCAGGACTAGGAGGCAAAATGTATTTTATTCTGCTCTGTTTGAAATATAAACACTCGATAAGTTTCTTAATTTATCACCATAACACTAACTAATTCGGTCGAGTCGCTGTTTGACGGCGCAACGTTAGCATATTATGAAAAAATTAGCCGTTTATGTGATGGAAAGATGATCAGTCCTCTTAATACAAGGGAACAATTAATCATTAGTGGATCCATAAGATCAGCTTTAGATGAACTCGTTAAACAATAACTTTCATCCCTATTTTAAATATTTTGCAATGCACTGTGTCTAAAATGTTAAACAGGTTATCTAGCCTCTCTGTGTCCCGAGCTCAGAGTTGCATGCTGAATAAAAACGTTTTAAGTCTTTTGCGTGTTTCTGAATTTCTCGTTTTAGGTCTTGATCTTCTGAGCAAAATGAGCCCTCCAAGACTCATCAAGACGCATCTTCCTTTTCAGCTGGTGCCTCTCGGATTTTGGGAAAACAAATGCAAGGTAAAACAGGATCTCCAACAGACTCATCAAAGCAAGAGCCTCTTTCTGCAGCTCCTAACTGGCCAGTTAATTGCATGTCGATGGGGTTAAAGGTTTAAAAACAGTGCAGGCAGCTGTGATACATATCTGAACATTATCTTCACCTGCTGTAAATCTGTGATCATGTTTCTCCTTGTCAGGCTATCTACGTCGCACGCAATGCCAAAGACAACCTGGTGAGCTACTACTACTTCGATCTCATGAATAAGACCCAACCTGAACCAGGACCCTTTGACGGCTACATCCCCAAGTTCATGAGAGGAGAGTGTAAGTGGTTTGAATTGCATTCCTTCTGCTTCTCCTTAAACTCAATAAACTGTTAAATCCCATTTCAGCATATCTTCAGATACAACAATAAAGTTTAATTAGTTCTCAGATTACTAATTAAACTTTATTGTTGAGTTTTTATGTAAAATTTTAACAGTTATTGGTAAATTCTGCAACCTTTGTCTCCTTTTTTTTCTTAAATCAGTGTTTCCCTTTAAAAAAATTCTTCTTATGCTTCACTAGTTGTGATGGGATTAGCACCAACTTGCCCAGCCAGCATCAGATATAAATACCAGTCAAAGGAAAACAACCTCTGCAGATCTGCACAGGAATTTCAGCTGCATTTTTTTAGTTAGTTACTGATGTTTAACTGACATTGCTGAAATGGTTGCTGCTTTACTGAATCACAAGCTTAACATTTTTACCATTTAAGTTTATTTGTGAAGCATTATTCATGCACAAGTTAATCAAAAGTGCTTTATAGCAAAATAGATTCAAACATTAACAATTTAAATACCATAATAAAGCGGTCCCCAACCTGTTATCACTGCGGACCGGTCAAGGCTTGGCAATTTTACTGCCGCCCAGTAAGAGGGAGAGGGTGTGGGGGGAAACCGCACCCAATTGTTCACTTGGCACAATTTTTAACTTTTAGCTTCAATTTTCCCCTTACGACAATCAGAGAACGTTCTGAGTGTGGCTTGCGATAATCGTAACCGGTCATCCTGCAGTGTGTTATGTAGAACGTTGGACCGCTCCCACCTGAAATCGGGCACATTCAACATTGTCTTGGCCCGATTATTGCAGCCTGTGGGGTTTTCCCTGACTGGGAGCGAGAACAAAGCCTGCTGAATGTGACAAGTAGCCAATCAGAAAGCGCTGTGACATAAGAACGGAGAGGAATCCCAAACAGTTGACATGGTAACCGAGAGTCCGGTGGACATCGGAGGTGATATGTGGCAACAGCATGAATGTTCATTCAGCATTTCGCACGAGGAATATCAACAGAAATGATAGTGAGAGTGAAACTGGTATCACAGTTGATGAACCCGGTAACATTTCAGTTATTAACTGAGATATAAGGGTCATAACGATAAGGTTTCATTCAGCCAGGGCTTGATGCTGACACGTGCTCACTTAAATGAGTCCATAAACTATCACTACTGCTTCTGCATTCCAATTGGTCCACGGACCGGTACCGGTCCGCAGCCCGGGGGTTGGGGACCACTGCTATAATATAAATATATTTGTAACTATTTGCTTGAAACAGAGGTAGACCAAAGTCAGCATATGCTTCATCCTACACTTATTCTTTCTTACACATTATTCTTTACTTAGAGGATGAAAAAATTAAAAATACATATACAATCATTTATGTATTTTGAACAAATAATAAAAAGTAAAAACGGGAAAAAATAAAGAAATTAAAATAACAGTCTCAATCTAAGATCAGGAATGCACATGTTAATGATTAAAGCAACACTGGCTGCCAGAGGTTGGAGAAAACTCCCACACCCTGTCAAAACATTTCTAATCACGACTTACACGCCTGAATCTGTGTCCTCAGTGTCCTGGGGCTCCTGGTATGATCATGTGAAAGGATACTGGGTGGAGCGGGAGAAGAAGAATATCCTTTACCTCTTCTACGAGGACATCAAAGAGGTGAGGACATCAGTGCTTAAATTAAGACCTAAAACCTAAAAATCAGTCATCAAATGCTTGTTTTAAAAGCAATTTGACACAAGAAGATTTTAGAAAAAATGTAAAACCCCTAATCTGATTTTTGTCTGATATAATCAGATTTTTTGACACTTTCTTTAGGTTGACATGACCATACAAAAACACAAAATCTAGTTTCAAGTGCAGTTATCTCAGCACACTATAAATAAGAGAAAACTAATTTACAAATAACTTTTCAGCATTATAGCTGCTTCTATGTGGTTAATAGTGCAAATATATTAATACACTTAAAATAAGGCAAAACTATCTGAATAAAAAACGATTTTTAGCAATATGTAGGCGCTTGTTTTAAGTAAATAATTCCTTCATAGTGATAAAAACGTTCTAGTTCCAGTCTGAGGGTTTTTGTATCTTTGTGAGTAATGCTGGTCAAATTGTCCCACTTCTACTTTAAAACCTGATTATTCTGCTTTCACCTCACCTAAGTTAAAATAAACAAAAATTATTTTAGCTCATAACAAGAGAAACATGTCTTGCTCCACTGGTGGATTTTTTTAAAAAAAATTTTTTACTGAAAACAAACTCCTATATCTTGCTGAAAAGTTACTTTTAAGTTAGTTTTGTCTCATTTCATATGAACTAAGATATTTGCAGTAGAAACTAAACCGAACAGTTGGTGAGATTTTGTGTTTTTGCAGTGTATTTCAACCAAGTCATTAATTTATGCTTCAGTTTTTGTTATGGTTAATTATGAGTGTGAGTGTCGTTCGACAATCCCTGCAGAATCCCCGCCGTGAAGTGGAGCGCATCATGAGGTATCTGGACCTGTCGGTCTCTGATGATGTCATCGACCGGATTGTAGAGCTCACTTCCTTCAAGAGCATGAAGGAGAACCCGATGGCCAACTACTCCTGCATCCCGTCGCTGGTTTTCGATCAGTCCATCTCCCCGTTCATGAGGAAAGGTGAGTCAGTCAAGTGAATCACAATATCCGGAAATATATGCAGATATATAAGTTAGCGATTAAACTAAGGTTGCTTTGATGTAGTGATCCTAAATATGGAAATCTTACTATGACTTTTTCTGTTAAGAAAAAAGAAAAAAAATGTAAAAATATAGTTTCTATCAATTGTTTACTTGGCAAATGTGAAATACTCGGAAAAGAAGAAACAAAAACAAGTCGGAAAGTTCAGGGTTTTCTCCCAAACCCCCAACCTCAAAATCCAATATGGCTGCCATGTTCAAATCATGGTAATATTACAGTTTTATTTTCTCCACATCTGATAGTTTTATATCAGCAAGTCTTTATAGTCACATTTGTATCCAATCTGTGTTAGTGAATTCTCCTTTAACATTTGAATACTTGAAAATTCTTACTGTTAGCTAGCTGTTGCCGCTAATAGTAGTTAGCTTGTCACTGACCACAGCCATCCCACTGGTTTTGATTGGCTGTTGGAACACACTTTGGATGGCTTTCCCACATCTACGTTGTGACATTAGAGGAAAGATACATTTATAGTTGTTAATTTAAGATCATAATATTATTGTTGTTTCCTGGTAATTAGCTTTCCAGTCACCAGTGATGATTGTTGATATGAAAATGGCTCCTCAGCGCCACTAAAACTGCTGTCACAAACTGTTCAGTGAAGGGATTTTATGAAAAATCAAATCCTGTCACGTCTTCGAATTATGAATAAATATTAGGACAAAATATGTGGAATTCACAGTGTTCTGCTGCATCGGTACTGAGTATATTACTTTTCCCAATGCCTCACAGTATTAATTGATTGTTTTAAATTCATATTTAAGGATCACCAGTCTAAATGTAGCTGTCAGTGCTCCATGAGCGCCCCCAACTGGTCTGATAATTATTGACAGCTGAGCGAGTTCAATTTTGAGTATTTTTCTGTTGTATTGTGTCCAGAGTCGGGTAGTAACTAGTTACATTTACTCAGTTACATTTACTTGAGTAACCTTTTGAGAAAAATTTTGTTTTAGGAATATTTTTACTACGCTTTATTTTTTACTTGAGTAATTTTATTTTGATGTATTTCTACTTATACTTGAGTAACATTTCTGGATTTTCTACTCACTGAATGAAAAACAAACATGTTTTAACCAAAAATTCACCAGACAGACACCTGCAGTTTCTTAAAGTTTCATAAGTTTATTTTGAAAGAAACTGATTTGGAAAAAAGTTTATTTTGCCTGATTTTATTTTGTAATTTTATAAATTATTAAAAAAAATTTTTACCTTAAAATACCAAAATTTCCACTCAACTTTATATTTTGGTTCATCTGATTATGTAATTATTAAATGATTGACAATTTGATGAGTTACTAAGTACTTGACTAAACTTTTTGCCAAATACTTTTTTAATCTTACTAAATTTCTTGGTCATCTACTTTTTACTTAAGTAAAAGCAATAAAATATGTTGAAGTTTAACTCTTGAGTTCAATTTTTGGTACAACAATTTGCCAAACAAATAAACTTCAAAGCTCTTTCATAAAAATAACAATTAATTCCCAGAAAATGTGACCAAACAAGGAAAATTACTATCAGACGAATCAACCCAGAAGTTGCTTATGAGTTTTTTAATAGCTCAACATCCAACTGTGCTCTTTTTATTTTTCTCCACTTTTTAAATGTTTTTGTTTTTTTAATTCAGGTGAAGTGGGGGACTGGAAAAACCATTTCACACCTGAGCAGTCAAAGATGTTTGACGAAGACTACGAAAAGCAAATGAAGGACGTCAACATACCGTTCAGGAGCCTCATCTAGAGGGTCTGGAGGGTTTTTCTGCAAACCAAAGGCCGATGAACGTACTCTGTTCAGCACATAAACAGCATCACTGTCAGCAAATTTACCACAAGCTTCAAACCAAAACAAACGATCAAAACAATAATAAAACAATGTTTCAACACTAATCACTGCACCTTATGTCTAAACTTTAAAAGTGAATAAATGTGTTCCACAAAATAAGAGTTTTTAATCGTCACTTTATTAGAGCTTATCACGTAAACAATAAATAAGACCAGAAGTGTTGTGGCTGAGTGCCCATTTTATGCCATGAGTTCTCCATCACGGTTCCTACGGGGAACGCTGGCAGCTGGAGGCGCGTGAGTTTTTATCGTTTCTAGTTTTTCTGCCCTTATAAAGTCATTTTTTGCAACTCTACAACACGTTGTACAGAGCCTGGGCCAAGCAGGGAGGCTGCACGAGACGAAGAGCGACAAAGACTAGAATAAAAGCACTGAGCTGGAAAGTCAATCATATGAAAATGGACAGAGGACACAAAAACACAACAGCTGAGAATATCCAAGAGGTTAACAAAAACAATTCACCTTTAATACATACTTTAAGTCTTAGAATAAAATCTTAAATATTTTAATACTTTGTCAGCAGGCATTCTCTCCTTTAATTCAATTCAATCTTCTCTAGGCTGTTTTTCAGAGAATTTTTGTTACGTTTTTATTGTTTTTATGTTTATTTTCCAGTGTTTTCTCTTCTTTTCTTCTACTGGTTGGAAAACTATGGCTCCCCCTTTTGGTTATGATCTCTCGCTTTCTCTCTTCATCCCAAGAAGATTTTCTTCTTCTACATTTCTACTTTTTAACCTCTGTGCCTGGTGAAGAGAAAACAGATCAATTAGACAAGGTGCAATTTTTAAATATGTAAAAAACACAAAGCACAGGCAGATCAAATGCTACTTCAAACAAAATACAACCTTTGGACATTAAGCCTGGGGAAGAAATCTGTCTGAAATTCTCAAGAAAGCTAAACAAAAAAATACTAGATAATCTGTTAATTAATAATACCTGGAAAATTATTAATTTATTTGCATCAAAGCATAACAAGGTTTAATAAAAACTACATATTTTTTCAGTAACTTTTGAAATCTTTTTACTGAAACGCAGATTTTTCTCAGAGAGCTGCTTCTTGCAAACCACTGGCACCAATTACTAGTGTTTTTGAAAAACAATTATTCCTCTATATGGGATTTTTTTCCTCCCACTGAATAAATGCACTCAAATTAAAGGCTATTTTTCTACATTTTTTAGAAGATGATGTCTCAACTTTAAGCCTGTTCTTTATCAGACATGGGAAACCAAAGCAGCACAACGTTGAACAGTGACGACTCAGACGAGACCAACTCACCTGCATGGTGTCAGAAGCAAAACTAGCAATAAGCAGAACTAATAGAAGAAGACAGCTGCACTGTAAAATCTCAGATCAAAATGTGTTTTTCTATATTGCTTAAAAGAAACAGACTAAATGCAAGTACAGGACATGGAAAAGACAAAAACTAAACCACAAACATCAACAGCTAATGCACACCTTATCACCACTAGCGACAAACAGTGGAATACCTTGTTTTAGTTACAGGTTAACGGAGATGGGTTGTTCAAATTTACTCTGGAAATGAGCAGAAAGGGTCAGTGAATTAATGATGAAAGGAGGTGAGAGACATGACAGGTCAGGAAAGGTCAAGCAAACGCAATGGAAGTTAATGAAGGGAAATTATGGAGTGATGAAAACAAAAAATATTAATGATTCCTTAAAACAATGTGGTATTATTAATGAATTATCCATCAGAGAAATGAATGTGAATGGTTACCCTAAGAAACGTTTTACTTATTTGAAATTGGAGACGCCCAAAATCGTGAGGCTACTCACTCTCAACGTAGTTGCGGGCCATGAACTTCAACACCTCATCAATGAGGATGACGGGGAAGGAAAGTTTCAGGACCATCATCCACTGCTCAAATGACAGATGTGTCAGCTTGAAGATCATCTGTGGAAGCAGAGGTCAAAGGTGGAGGTCAGGGCAACTTTCATTTTAAAAATGGCCTCTCAAAAATCATTTTTGTACTATTTTGTTCTTCCATTTGGGTCTCAACTGCTTCTAAAAACAGCCCGGGTGCTTAAAAAGACAACAAGACATTTTTTTGGTGTCTGGAAATGATTAGTTTCTAAAACCTCCCGATTGTGAAGTCACAACCAACAGGAAGTTCCTCGTTGACATTCCTTCATCAGAGTATCTGCAGTTTTCAGCAAGTCAAATTTAAGACTTTTTAAAGAGGATTTATTAAAATTCAAATTTTGCACATTTTTTGTACTTCCATTTTTGCTAAGGGTTAGGGGTTTATGATTTGCCATCCAGAAAGTACTTACTCCATTCTTGTTGGTTGTGCATTCGGCTTCACTTTTGCTATTCAAAGATGTAAGGTCGTATTACCGTGTGTCCATTTTCGTGTGCGTGTAAATAATGAGTTGGGGTTTGTGGCCAGCATCAACTTATTTGGATTAAAAAAGACAAAAGACCCTAAAACAGCTCATTCTGAAAGGAGCTGAAATCTCATTATCTCAGAATGATTTTGTGCAAAAAAAATTCAATCATGTTTTGCATAGCCTGCAGATCTATCCTAAATTGTTCAAAGAAGCATAGTAGGTCATCTTTAAAATGTTTACTGAATTCAGAGACAGAATTGGTACAATGGACTTACGGGCAGTGGGTCAACATAGATGATCATGAAGTGCAGGGACATGGACAGGGTCATGGCGGCAATCAGCCAGAAGTTGCTCCATGGGGGCATACGCAACAGAGACTGATTCTCAGACAAGCTGGAAAAAGAAAGGGACATGTAAGTTGAGGCTAACGCAGTAGCCATAAGAGTTATTTGTGGTTATGAAGGTTTAGAACCTGTTGAGAGCGTTGCACATCTCGATGGTGACCAGCACAGACAGGGCCATGGTCATGGGTGGAGCTGCCTCAAAGATCTCACACTCGAGACCGGCGAAGTCCTCATTCTCTTCATGGCACTGCATGAAGTGGGACTAGACCAGAAAGATGGGAGGGCTCAGTGAGCCAGTTCAGGTATGTTGGTGGAAGACGTATCGAAAAAGACATCATAACTTACCAGCTGGTAATAGGTGATACCGGGACCAGTGGAGTCATAGAGGAACCACCAGGCAGCACCGCCAACAGTGGCAGCACCAACGTATCCTGTTGGGGTTGGACACCAGCATCAATGTCTGCAGATGTTTGTCCTACAATGAAATGAAACCCAAACTAAATCTCTTACTTACCACCAATAGCCATGTATCTGAAGAACAGCCATCCAGAGATCAAAGGCTCCTTGGGGGAGCGTGGGGGCTTGCCCATGATGTCCAGATCAGGGGGGTTGAAGCCCAGAGCGGTGGCGGGCAGACCATCAGTGACCAGGTTGACCCAGAGCAGCTGGACGGGGATCAGAGCCTCAGGCAGACCCAGAGCAGCGGTCAGGAAGATACTGAACAAACAGGCAACTAAGGTTAACTCAAGGAACGAAGGAAAAACATTGCTTAAACCACACAAGTCACTCACCAGACGACCTCACCGACGTTGGAAGAGATGAGGTAGCGGATGAACTGCTTCATGTTGTTGTAGATAGCTCTGCCTTCCTCAACAGCAGCCACAATGGAGGAAAAGTTGTCGTCAGCCAGGACCATCTCAGAGGCAGACTTGGCAACGGCAGTGCCAGAGCCCATGGCGATGCCGATCTCGGCCTTCTTCAGGGCCGGGGCATCGTTCACTCCATCACCGGTCTGGAGTGGGAAGAAACAACCATCATTTAGATTTTAATGTCCGGAATGACATCAAGTTAAAGCTCCATCACCAGGTTCAGAGCTCTTACCATGGCTGTAATGTCATCGTAACCCTGAAGGAACTCAACAATCTTGGACTTGTGGGCTGGCTCCACACGGGCGAAGCAGCAAGCCCTGCGGACGGCCTCAGACTGCTCGCTAATGGGCAGATCGTCAAACTCACGTCCGGTGTAGGCCTTGCCAGAAACATCCTCATCCTCACCGAAGATGCCAATGCGACGGCAGATAGCAATAGCAGTTCCCTTGTTGTCCCCTAGAATCCAAAGGGAAACATTTGGTCTCCAATTTGAAGGATTGTTTTACATCTCCTGGAACATGCATAACATTTTACTATGTATGAAGCATTACATTAACACAGCCTGCGATAAGATTGTGAAATTGCCCGATACTAACCAGTGATCATAATGACACGGATTCCAGCAGCTCTGCACAGCTCGATAGAGCCAGTGACCTCCTTACGAGGGGGATCCAGCATACCAACACAGCCAACGAAGGTCAGATCAGTCTGAGGAGGGAAAGGTGATGATTAAGGCATGTTGTTAAAGTCTCAATAATGACTGGATTCTGGTCGTAGTTTCAAAGCCGCTCCACCTTCATGTGATTTTAAAAAACGGTTCCTACTGTTACTACATCACAAAACATGGTTAATGAATGAACACTTTATGTACACACAATGTATTTGGTTCAACAAATGTGTCTACTTCACATCCTCTCCTAAATTTTGGTGTTTTGGTATCATTTGCCCCTTCAGAGTTTTTGTCATTTCATACAGGAGGAAGTCAGGCATGAAAAGTCAACATATTGTCTAACACAAGATGTCTCGTACCCGTCTGTGTTTTAAATTTCACCTAGCTTGGGTTTTTTTTTTGTGTGCCTTTTTGACAATCAATGGTTATTGTAGAAGAAAATTCCTATCAATAGTATGTAGCAACTCAAGTGCAGTATTAGACAAAATAAATATGTATGCAGTGGATGTGTTGTATATGTTGGGCGCGATATGTGTTGGTAGCAATGTCGCCTTAAAGGTCCTGGGGTTGAATTCTTGCCTGGGGACTTTCTGCATGGAGTTTCTATATTCTCTATATGCACATGTATGGGTTCTCTCCAGGTAGTCCGGCTTCCTCCCATAATCCAAAAACATGGCTGTTAGGTTAAATACTCTCTCATATGACTAACTTTGTCATATGGCGAAACTGTGGTATTCTGACTCGACATCTCATAACAGCCGATATCCATGTTTCACCTCATAATCGGCAAACTTGGTTGAGTCCTCAAGGTTCATCTCCTCTGGCTTCAGTGGGCTGTCGCGTGTGGCAAGAGCCAGACAACGCAGGGTGTCACGGCCGGTACCCCAGTCCCTGATGACGGCCATGATCTTATCCTTGATGGCGTTGGTCAAGGGAACACGGGTGGTGCCAACGCGGACATAGGCACACCTGTCAATCACACCCTCAGGGGCACCCTGAAGAGACAGCAGGTTTGAATAAGGAATGCCTTATTAAATCTCAGGTTGGTGGGCAACAGAATAAGAACCCACCTTAACGAACATCTTGGCGCCACCGTCACCCTTGGCTGGAGTACAGTACACAGACATGGACTTCCTGTCACGGGAGAACTCCAGAGTAAAGTTCTTCTTCATGAGCTGCTTAACCACCTTCAAGAGGATAATGAGACGAGAGGTATTACCATCAGGTACGTCACAGTCAATAAATATTTACAGAAAAGCAATGATTCTCGTAGCTTCATGTATGTGAAGAGCAAACTTACAGAGCAGCAGGCGTTGGCTCTCTCAATCCTGGACAGGTTCTTCACATTGCTGTTAAAGACGTTCATCTTCTCAACCAGGCAGCACAGGGCAGTCTCGGTGGCCTCACCGACCTTCTCATAGATCTTCTTGGACTGGAGAATAAAGATGTTGATAGGGTGACTTGGTTTCATCACTGACAGCAGTTGGGTTTGTCTCTGGCACATGGGCAGTTTTGGGGTTTACCTCGTTGTAGTCCAGAGAGGAGTCGTTGCACAGAGCACAGATGGTTGCCAGCTCAACGAGGCCATCATATTGGCTGCAGTTCACCTTGCTACCTCCCTGGGAACTGATAGGAAAGGGGAAAATCCAAATAAGTAAGTGATTCAAGAGTATCAATGGTCTGTGAACAATGACAAATTGTAGTGAAGACAGACTTACACCTCGCCCTCGGGGGTGTACTTGGAGCCAGAGATGTCAAAGGCATCAAGGTCAACATGGTCCCCATCAACGTTCTTGATAACAAACATCTGGAGGAGAGGAAACAGTGATTGGTTTTCCTTTGATTAATGCAGTCTTTGACAGAAAACAATCAACATTCTATGGCGGTGTTTCTCAATTCCAGTCCTCCGGGACCACTGCCCTGCATGTTTTAGTTGATTCCCTTATTCACCTGACTTGAATAAGTGGGTGATTGACAGACTTCTGCAGCAGTTGATGGCATGCAGGGGAGGTCATGCAAACGTTTCAATCAGCTGTTCTGGAACAGAGACACGTTTGAAATATTCAGGGCACTGGTTCCTGAGGACCGGAATTGAGAAACACCCTTCAATAAAGGGAAGATAGTGATGATGGTAGAAGTTCATCTTGTAACCGGTGGGCTGCCAATTTGAGCCCCTGTCTTTAGACAAGGCACTTCATCCACTTGGACTGATGGTGGTGGTCAGAGGGCCACCATATCACCATCATCTCAAACCGGCAACCCACTGGTTACAATTCAAACTCCTACCACCATCACCCAATAGAAGAGTGTTTCTCAATTCCGGTCCTTAGTAACCACTGCCCTGCATATTTTAGATGTGTCTCTATCACTCTACATCAGTTGATTAAAATAAGTGGTGAAGAAGCCTATTAATCACCTGCTGGTTGTGGCTCTTTTTCAAACACCAACAGGAACACCACACTGAATGACTGAATGTAATGTTTGAAGAACTTTGGGGTCCTCTGAACTTGGTAAAGAGCAGGCCATTTACCATTCTTCTTTGGCAAAAGACCCACCTTGGTCACACACATCTGGTTGGTTGTGAGGGTGCCAGTCTTGTCGGAGCAGATGACAGAGGTGCAGCCCAGGGTCTCCACAGAGGGCAGACTCCTGACAATGGCGTTCTTCTTGGCCATACGGCGGGTACCAAGAGCCAGACAGGTGGTGATGACAGCAGGCAGACCTTGATGTTCAAGAAGGACACTTAAAGTCAATTGATAAACAAAGAAGAGAACAAAAGAAAAATCTTTATTCGTCCTTCTTACCCTCAGGAATGGCAGCCACAGCCAGAGCAACAGCAATCTTGAAGTAGTAGACAGCACCACGGATCCATGAGCCACCGTGGACTGGGTCGTTGAAGTGGCCGATGTTGATAGCCCAGACAGCGACACAGATGAGTGAGATAACCTTGGACAGCTGCTCGCCGAACTCGTCCAGCTTGGCCTGCAGAGGAGTCTTCTCCTGCTCGGTGGCGGCCATCTGGTCACGGATCTTGCCGATCTCAGTGGAGACGCCGGTGGCTGCAACCACGCCAATGGCCTTGCCAGCAGCGATGTTGGTGCCCTGCAGCAGCAGTTAAAGTCAGATGAACGACGTCAGATTCAACAGAGACAAACTGGTGATGAATTAGACGGCAGAAGGACACTCACAGAGAAAAGCATGTTCTTCTTGTCCTGGTTGACGGCTCTGGGGTCGGGGACGGCCTCAGTGTGCTTGATCACACTGACGGACTCACCTGAGGAGCAAAAAAAACAAACATTTACCAAAACGCCACAGAGATGGAACAATAAAAACACAACTAAAATGTTTTTAGGAGACCTTACCAGTGAGGATGGACTGGTCAACACGCAGGGTGGTGGACTTGATGGAAACAATCCTGATGTCAGCGGGAACTTTGTCACCAACTGTTGGGATTACAGAGAATATTTAATATTTACTGAACTCTTACATAAACCATGGAGGGTTCATTGCAGTGTGGATTAGTTTGTCTACAGCTGCAGCCAAAACCCAATATAAAAAAATTAATTAGAATACATAAAAAAGATCAAATAAACAAATAGAAACTAATCTGAATATCTGAATATCTAAGCCCATTTATACAATGATGGATTTTGTTTTGAGGTGCTCTTTAATTTTTCAAGCATATTTAACACAACTGGCAGTAATGTTAATGTCTTGTAGTGGCCCAAATGGAGTCCTGGCTTGAATCTGAGAGACTCTGTGAAGGAAACTAAAGATTAGGGTGATGGCATGGAGGTCTTCTGATTTTAAAGACTTGAAGCTCAGCACCACACATAAAGTGATGAAATTACCAATCAAAACATGGAGAATAAGCTGCCCAGCCATGACAAGAAGGGTTTGATTGCAATAATACCAACATTCCCCCTTTAATAATTAACCACTTGTGGCCTGTAATGACAGTTTTTGACAGGACAGGTTGAGTATTTTTTTTATTTTCTATTTTCTCCTGAAGATATTTTACATTGTTTCTGTTTTTTAAAATAATTTAGTTGTCCTATTTCACTGAGTTTTGGTGTATCGTATCTAATTTAGCCTCTCCCTAACTAGAGAACATAAATGTGTCAAAACAAGAAAAATACCTCTGAGAATTAATTTGCAAATGACCCCTATGTCGTCAGAAAACAGTATAAATCACCCTGTGTATTTCATAGTGAAGTGAGGTTTAATGCAGCCCTAAGCTGAGGAGACCAGCTGGACGGGTGACAGGTGTACACTGACGGACGAAGGAAAGTGAGCGATGGCCGGCTGGGGAGAAGAAATGAAGCAGCCGCTGGTGAGGGTATTTATACGCACGATTCTCTACAGTCAGCATGTTTTCTCCGCTGCGCTGCACACGACGCCTTAAAAAGGCACAACGCTTTGGCATGAGCGTACTGTACGCTCTGATTCCCTGAACACAGCCTGAAATTAACCAAAAACTTCAAGTAGTCAGTAAAATAGTTTCCATAATGCTCAATTATCCCTGTTGTTTTCAGAAGCGGTGTGTTTTGTTTGTTCAACTTTTTTCATTTCTCTGATGTTGATTAGTTGTAGCCCCAAAATGGACTTATAGTTTTATGTTACTGTGATGTAGTTATTATAAAAGAAGTTTGCTCAAGATGCCATTTGGTTGGATCTTCAAAGTGGAAAATTTGAATAAAAATATGTAGGTAAAAAAAAATCAACTGTGAAGCTTATTTCTGACAGGACATGTACGACGAAGTATTACCATAATAATAATTATAATAATAATTATAATAATAATACAATTGAGGCTTAAGTAATAATACTACAAGGATAAACTTGTAATAATACAAGAACAGACTTTATTCTTGTAATTTTATGTTATTCTCATAGTTTTATTTTTTTCTTTGCATGGCCCTAATACTCCATCAAAGTGAGACAAACATCTCTCAAAAGATAATAAAATAAGATAAAGGATATATTAATGTAAAAGAAAAAAAACATTTAACTATGGTGATGGCATAGATAAATGTCCATCTCCATCATCTTTTTCTCCCTCCACAGATTTTCTGTCAGATACAAATCAGAACTCATCACACCTCCCAGGAGTCCAATCTTTCAGCCACAGTGACGAGGCCGGGCTGCTCTTACCAGACACCTCCACAATGTCTCCGGGGACGATTTCTCTGGCCTTGATCCTCTGCACACTCTTTCTGTCAGAACGGTAAACTTTGCCCATCTCAGGCTCGTACTCCTTGAGAGCCTCAATGGCGCTTTCAGCGTTACGCTCCTGAGGACGGACAAGAGAGGAGATGACATTCAGAGCTGGGTAGAAACTAGTTACATTTACTCAATTATATTTATGCAAGTAACTTTTTTTGAACCTCTATATAGGAAGAAACCAATTTGGACATTTTTTGTTTTGCCTGATTTTGTTGTTTTTTGTTACTTAAATGAATTAAAATACCAAACTTTCCACTTAACTTTACATTTTGGTCCATCTGATGATGTGATTTCGTCATTATATATAATATTAAAGGACTGATCATTTGATCAGTTACTCAGTTAAAGGAGTAGACATTTTACCAAATACTTTTCTACTCTTGACTAATGTCTTGGACGGCTACTTTTTACTTTTACTTGAGTAGAAATATGTTAAAGTAGTGCTACTCTTATTTGAGCAAAATTTATGATTACTCTTCCCACTTCTGATAATATTGAGACAAGATATAAAAACTGAAGAAAGCAGCTAAGGACGCTTAATGAGTTAAACTAAATTTAATTGCTCTTATCGATCTAATCGCCAAGCGGCCATTTTCTTAAAAAGTTTGGTTTTCTTTTGTATTTGACCAGCTTTCTACAACACGGAGGACTAAAGTTTTCATAATATGCTCAAGCCAAAAATTCACATTATATCTGAACCTTGTTTTTATACATTTTTAATATATGTTGTTACTTTTTTGTTTCGCGTTACGCTTTTCTGACATCATCACATTCTTGCCTTCCTAGCAAATCCGTAATTTCTGAATGAGAAGTTAGTGCTGCTCGGCTAAATGTGCGCTTTTAAAGGCTACACTCATGTTTATGTTTGAAAACAGACCCGCATAAAGTTTGTTTTCCATCCTAAACCAGACTCCGTTTGGGCCGATTCTTTCCTGATCCGCCATCCGTTTAAGAATGATCAACGACGCCCTTTACTGGATGGCGGCCAAACTACAACAAGGTCTAAACAGACGTTATTGGTCACGGTAATCGATTGGATCCAATTCTAATCCGATAAACCAGTAATCAACAATTAATTGTTTTCATCTGTAAAAACACCAGCAGAATACGTTTCAGATGCTTGTTCCCTGTAATGTTTATGACTGACTTCATAACGAGAAAAATTAAGCTGGCTTAATCTCTGAGCTATTTTTAGCTTCGATGTGAAGCAACCGTGTCTGGGTGCGGAACAGGAGCAGTAACCAAAAACCTGAGTACTTTCTGTCATCGCTGAAATGGATATGTGTGGAGATATTGCTCAATGTCTTGGGTCGGTGTCACCGACCTGCCACACTCCGACGACGGCGTTAGCGATGAGGATAAGAAGGATGACGAAGGGCTCCACGAAGGCGGTGACGGTCTCCTCGCCCTCCTCGAACCAGGCCAGCACCTGAGGGCAGAGCAGGGAAAAAAGTCAACAAATCACCCTGCTCAGGCATTTTTATTGCTGCGAATCCGAGAAATCAAACGGTCTGAAACTTTAGAAATGAATAGTTCCCAAAAAGTGTATTCAAGTAAGATTAGCACCACTTCAAAGACATTTTTACTCAAGTAAACACAAAAAAATATTTTGTAAAAATGCAACTCAAGTACTGAGTAACTGACCAAAACATCAAAATTACATAATCAGACAGACTAAAGTATATAGTTATGTTTACATTTTAGTATTTTAAAGACAAATATAAAAATAAACCATATAAATAATTACAAACTCCAAAAAAAAGCAGGCAAAAAAAAATCTATTTCTTTCAATATATTATGAAACTAAAAAACTGCAGGTGTGTGTTTGTCTGTCTGGTGATTCGTTTTGTGAAAACAAGCTTCTTCATTCATTGACGTTACTCACAGTGAGTAGAGTTTACAGAAATTTTACTCAAGTGCGAGAAGTGATACTTCATAGTGAAAATACTCAAAAGACCCAAAGTAAATTTTTTACAAAAACATTACTGAAATAAATATAGTTACTTCCCAACTCTGTGCTTGGGTTATCAAATATTTACATTTTGTTTTGAACAACTTTCTTGAACACAATTTGTATGACGACATATTCCTCATTAATTTTAACCCTGTAGCTTCTCTCCTGGTTTCCTCCTGAGGAGTTCCTCCATCTCTTCCTTCACGCCTGACCTTTCCCGAAGGATTCGGTTTCTCCCCTCAGCTTGGGGGCTTTCTTAAAATAAACCCCTCACCCTTTCAGCCCCCTACACTTTCACGGGCCCCCATCTCTCGTTGGCTTCTTAATATTCGCCTTCTAAGGCCATCGTGACAGCTGGCCACGAAAACTAGGCACAGCAATTAATACACCTCCTTCGCGCTGCGGCTTCTCAAGTTGTCGTCTTTAAAAATACATAGAGGGGTTGAGGGCCTTGAAGAAGGGGTGATGTAGAGATGTATTTCACAAAAGCGGCCACAAGGGGTTTGGTTAACAAGTCTGGATTTGCTACGGAGGTTTTCGTGATGAAAAAGTAAAAGTCTTTATGCTCTCAAAGCTTTAAATGTGTTAATGCCAACGAAGGTGAAAGATAAATGGCATGAAATAACTTACAAAAGAGATGCATGCGGCCAACAGCAAGATCCTGACAAGCAAGTCCTCAAACTGCTCAATGATCAGCTCCCAGATGCTCTTGCCTGAGAGACACAAACAGTCAAATCAGCCAATGACGAGAGGGAATGTTGAGAAATTGTCACCAATGACTGACAAACATCGTCCAACTTTTTGCTGTCATGTCATTGCTTAAGGGGATTGCTCATTGTAATTGGTGCTCATGTGGAGGAGGTACTCAAGTAGACACTTACCTTCCTCAGCAGGAAGCTCTGGAGATCAAGTTGAGGCATGGCGGAGACAGAGAGAGACAAGGAAATGCATCGTTTAGTCAGTGTTCACTGGAGAAGCATGTTTTTATGAATTGTTGAGGGAAATTCTCAAAAGAAATTCACCAAAACGCAAAATTTTCTCAAATTGGTGAAGAAACTTTAATTTAAAAAGTCAAGCTGCAGTGTTCTTCTGCCAAATGATCATTCATTAAAATGTTTACAGGCCATCCATGCAATGAACACCCTCAGACCACAGATATTGATCAGATTTATCAGCAAAAAATGCCATCTCAGGCCCTGTCTGCATTACCAACCCTAAAATTATCTGCCTCTGCTTGGTGAGCCTGTCCATATATCACCCAGGAAGTTTCTTGAGCCGTCACCTGTCTCTCTCGCTCTCCAGCCATCTTCTTTGGCTATCTTTAAATAGCTCCTCACAGCCCTCAAAGTCTCTGCTTCTCAGTATCTGTGCATTTTACCAGCTGTTGTAAGTCCGCTCTAAAGTTTTTAGAAAGCTACGCTGACGTCAACCCAACTGAAAACGAGAAAATGTCTGGAAGAAGTAATGTGGTTTTCTGAACGGACTAAATGCCAAACTTCTCCATCCCCATTGCCTGGACTCTCACCATTGTAGCCGTATTTCTCCAGGCTCTTCTTGACCTGATCGGGAGAGAGGCCGACGTTCTCGTTCACCCCGAAGTAAGACAGGCATTCTGCCGGCACCTTTGTGTGCGCGTTCTCCATCCTCTCAGGATAGACTAGCCGTGCCTATCCACGCTCTTATTCTCCTGTTGATGTGCTTCTGTTGTTTCTGCAATGTTCAACCCTTGGTCCACCGCCCTCACCTAGAAGTGTGGCACCCTCCAATTCAGGAGTGCTTGACTGACAGAAAGAGCGAATGGGTGCGTACACGCGGAGGGTTTTATACCCCAAATGGGCTCGGGATGGGAGGAACACCCCACTCCAAATTCCTGCATGGGCCGACATGCTGGTGGTGGCGGTGGGGGTCAAAGGGTGGGGTTTGAGGTGGAGCAATGAGGAGGTAAGACGATGGAGTTGGATTTGGAAAGTAGGAGGTGATGCAGGAGAGGGGCTGGAAGGAGAAGGAGGTGTTGCGAATGGAAATGAGACCTGTTTTTGGAACATGCATGGTCAGTGGAATAAGAAGAAGGGAGAAGGTGAGAGAGCAAAGATGGGAGATTATGAAAGGGCGGGTGGACTGGAGGGAGCACAGAGGGAGGGCTGTGGGGGGCATTGATTGACGGATCAACTGGTTCCTGCTTAGGACGATGGCCAAACTGGTGGGAAGCTGACTGACCCGTGGAACAAGCTGGCACGGTTGGCACAGGTGAAGCTGCTCATCCCTGAAATCTCTGCAAACATGTTTTGAAGCTTCTATAGACTGAAACTGCAACATTAATCCCCAACCGACAAAAGTCGATTGGCTCTCCCATTAATCAACATCCGGATGTGTAACGATAGCACTTGACAATTTGCTTGCTTCAGATGTTGAGTCTGACTTGTTTTTTGTTTTTAAGGTTCAAGGTGATGTAAAGCACTGCTTTGTTGCTGAAATGTGCTATAAAATAAACTTAACGACATTTTTTACATTTTCTGTTGGGTTTTTACATTTTCACACTGCAATGCATTTTACAATTACTATTGTTATATAACATGAACTAGTTGACTCAATGTCTTGTCTTTACTATATGTATATTTATTGTAAATCTTTGTGTGTATCTGAATGTACATTTTCTTGTACCACCTGTTAAAGCTGCAGTATATTAGTATTTTTTTTTACATATTAGCTGAAACTGTCACTGTGTTGCGACAGTTTGGGATAAGATCAATTGGTTATCTAGAAACAACCAATCAGAGCCAGGGTTTTGGTGCTGGGACAATAAAACACCCTTAATATTAAAGTTACACTGTAACTTTAAGAAATATAATATGCATCCCCCTTTTCATGCCTTCCTTTCAATGTTTTAAAATAAAGCATTAATAAATGATCCCAACTCTTTGAAAAACCTATTCCCCTCCTTGCCTGTGGGGGCGCTGCGCCAAGAACCTCTGCAGGAAATGACCCACAAACCTCTAAAGTAGACTTGAGCACAACTTCCTTCTTCACAAAATGTAACAAAATGGAGTGGTGTCAGGTCACTTTGAGTTTCAAAAGCATAGGTCATGTTAACAGAATATTTTTCGTATTTGACCAGTTTTTTTTTTTTTTAACAACCAGAAAATTTAAAGCCTGTCCGTCATTTAACAGGTTATATTCAACACCCCTGACTGCTGCACATGGGCGCCTTTAATTCCAGTCTCCAATACAGACCAGAGAAAACTAAAGAGAATGCAATGTCGTGTTAATCCATTAATAGTCTAAACAAAGGAGTTTGTCTTGAGGAAATAAATAATGGCGCTTAAGTTAATTAGACTGTAAAAAGAATGCGGTAAATAGCCGATGTCAATATGGTTATAATTTGACGGGTAAAAATTACCGATTTTCTTTACGCTGTCCGTCAAGATGACGGAGAACAGAAAGTCGAGGGATCTCTGTTTAAAAAAATCAACTTTTTACACTCAGAAATTTTCATGCTTTTTCTAGAAAAGTTCTAAGATTTATCTCTAAATTTCTTTTTTTTTTTTCTAGCAATTTTTTTTACTTTTCAGTTGGATTTTTACTACATTGTACCTCTTTTCCTTGAGTAACGATATTATCAACGATACATGACGTATATAGAGTATTAGGCCAATTGTAGATAGAAAAAAATAAATTCTGAGTGTTTTTAAAGCTAATTTTCAAGTTTTGGGTCTCAGAAATGAGTTTTTTGGCAAAAATGTACTGTTTTCTACAATGGTCCTAATACTCCGTCGTTTAGACCAGAGTTTGCTTTTTGGTTCAGTTGTGCATTCACACCCTTCCAATCAGACTTTGTAGTTTGATTAAAACGGACCAAACAGGACTGGTGTGAATGAACCCTGAGAGGACAGATGCAGAAAGAGCAGCAGAGGAATGATGGCCAAGATATGGCATCACAGAAGAGTAGCTCCCGCCTGCAGATCCTCCAGGATCCTGCAGGATCAAGTTTTATTTATTTATTTGTTTTTCATAAGGAAGGGAAAGAGTCAGAGACGATTCAGGTCCAGAGCAGGACATTGGCCTCTTGTGGTGGAACCGGTGCAGTGAGGGAAGCAGGTAAAAACTCAGTGTGCTGATTTATTGTTTGTTTGTTTTCAGAGCTGTAAATGTCCTGCTGCCTCTTGTACTGAACTTACAGGACATTTTCATCAATATTTATGAATTATTGACTGAAAACAAGCTTCTATGTCTTGCTGAAAAGTTACTTGTAAATTTGGTCTGTATTATTCTAAGTATACTAAGATATTTGTACTAGAAACTAGACAGAAAATACTTGGTAATCTTCTGTGTTTTTGCATTTGAATCTTTCCCCCACTGAAACATGTTTCTATGTGTTGCTCTCCGCCGACGTACCATCTCCGTTTCATCCGCTCGTTCTCCGGGCCCCCAGCTGTCGTACAGCCGCTGTGACCTCTGAGATTTCGGGGGCCGTGAAAGGGTTTGGCCTGTCAGTGTCTCCCTCAGGGCACAGCAGTGACATTTAACTCAATATCCCAGAAGGATAAGGTTTCTGCCGTGCTCCCCTCCATCTTCCGCCTCCGACTGTCGCTGAAGTGTGAGTAGCCCGTGCACGCAGGATCTCTTGCAGACCCTGCGAACTGGGACACCCATCTCCACCAGCCCCCCGCTGGGTTAGTACGCCACACCCTTCAGCCTGGCTGAGGGATCACCGTGTGCCAGCCAGCGCTTTTGAACTTTGTCTATGTTCCCAGTTCTTAACAAGTGTTGAGCACTGCGGTGGCGCAGCTGTACTCATCCTATGCAACTAAGTCTGTCTCTGCTGACTTGCAGACCTCAAGCAAAGTGAGAGGCAACGGGTGTCACTCTGAGATGTGTAGCCCTGGTGTATTTTCTGAAGATTGCACTGTGGAGAGGTTTCGACCTGCCACATCGAAAATCGGTGCACAAATTTGCAACAAAAAAAAAAAAATCCTACCAAATATTTTGATGTAGTTTTATTCCAAATGTGTTTGTACAGTTGAAATAAGTCTAAAGTAACTTTTAAGTAACTTTTCAGCAAGATATAGGAGGTTGTTTTCAATCAGTAATTCCTTAATATAGGTGGAAAAGTGCTTACTTCACTGGCAGATTATTTCACTTATAACATGGTAAAAAATTCTTGTTCTAAGTGAAATAATCTGCCATATTAAGCAATTATTGACCAAAAACAAGCTCCTATATCTTTCTGAAAAGTTACTCCTTAATTGTCTTATTTCAAGCACTAATATACAGACTTGTGAAGTAACTATTTTAAGCGATCATCGTCAATAAGACGTTTAATTTAATTATTCAGATATTTTCAGCTTGAGCCTCCTGTTAATTGTATTAAGTATAAAGTGAAGACGAAAGCAGCATAATCAGGTTTCAACGTGAAGGGAACCGATATGTGTAGCACAGGCCCGACACGTCCTCACAAAGAGGGAGAAAACCTCAGACTCATAGCAGTCACTTCGAACTCACCTTGAGGGAAAACGCTGCACTGCACACAAAAAAAACGCAAATGTACCAAGTAGTTTTAGTCTAATTTCTGAACACAATTGAAAATAAAACAAAACTTTCTCACAAGTAACTTTTCAGCAAAAACTGTTTTAAGTCAATGATTCCTTAATGCTGCTGAAAAAGTTGCAGTTCCTCTGGCAAACAAATGTACACCTAGTATTTTCACTAAATTTTCATACGTTTCATATTGAAAGAATTTGAAAATAAAGAATGTTTCTTTAGAATTAGTTTATTTAGCAATTATGCCATTTATATTAATGATTCTCATTTTGATCTTAAAAAAAACAACGCAATTTTAATGTAACTTTATATTTTAGTCCGTCCAATTATATAATTTTTAAATATTGTTCGGTTGCTCTGTACTTGAGTCGATTTTTTTTACTCGTGTAATTTCTTGGACAGCTAATTTTTACTTTTTCTAGAGTGAATTTATGTTGAATTACTGACACTCTTACCTGAGTGCAATTTTAGGGTCATCTAAGATATTTGCACAAGAAACTACCAAAGATATTTGATTAGATTTGTGTTTTTTGAAGTGCAGGTAAAATTCAGTTACACCACAGATATTATTTTTGTAAAAACAAAGCAGAACTGAACCTGATTGCACCTGCATACCATTTTCCACACATGCAAAGCATGCTAAAAGGTTCTCAGACTGATTGGATTTATACAACAGTGTGGACATAATTAGGGTTATGGATAAAGCAGCCATAAAGTTGGTTTTAGCACCGTGCTTGTTACAGTATTAGCTAATAGTAATAATAGAAGTGGCAGCTGAGCCTCTGAATCCAGAATTCCTCTGCAGATATAAATAGAGAAGGCGACAGTGTGCAGTCGGCGGTGGCAGCACAACAGCTTTGCTGCGTTTTTATGTGGGAATGTCTGATCCTCACTGCAGCTCAGATTCATGAATCAAACCTCCACGTATCACGGAGAAACGCTGGGACTCATTAAAGCTCCTCAGTGTCGTTAGTGTCCAGTAGGACTGCAAAGGTTCTGGTTGTTCACACCATTCCAACCACTCAGGGATGTACTATATAAGTCATGAGGGACCTGATGAGGGAACGCAAGACTGTTGATCATTTTAATAGAGTGTCGCTTACCTGGTTTGCGCTGCATTTTACAAACCAGAGGCGTTTCATTGGGAAACTCGAGGTGAGCTCAAAGTCTCACAAAAGAGAATAATTTACACAGCAGCTAAAATTTTTAGAAATTGTTTGTTTTTTTGTTTTGTTTTTTTGCAAAATCATCAAACCTTTGTAAAATTGTTGTCATAAGTCATCTGTTATCCTATTATCTATTCAAAATTCCATCAGAATAAAGGAGATCGATTATAAAAAATTTATATTTTGCATGTTTTTTGTACTTCCATTTGGGTCTCTATTGCTTCTAAAAGGAGCCCAAGCACTTTTTGGCAATAAATTAAAGTTTTTCGGTGTCTGCAATGTGAATGATTTCAAAAACCTTCTGAATGTTAAGTCACAAATCAGCAGACACTCGCCTAGCAACCCCAGCCGGTTACCTAGCAACCCAAGCTGAGCTCCATCATGTTTGATCAGTTGGTTTTACTGATGTATGTACGTGTAATACAATGGCTGCTGCAAAAGACTAATGTTTTGTTGCTGACTTACCATCCAGAAATCACTGGTTCCATCCTTGGTTGTGCATGAGGCTCGACTTCTGCTTTTCTAAGATGTAAGGCCATTTTCACATGAGAGCATAAGTTGAGTTGGGTGACATGGCTAACAGCTGCTTATCTTAGTTTAAAATGACAAGAAGCGCTAAAACAACTAATTCTGAAAATTGATCAAAATAAGCAGAACTGAGCAAGTTAACAACATTATCTATAATTTTGTGCAAAAATTGTGATGAACATGTTTTGTATGGCCCATAGACCAATCCTAATCTGTTCAAGGAAGTTCAGAAAATCTGAAAATTTTAAACTTTCAAAGATCTTTCTAGAAAATTTCAGAGCTGAATCTCAAAGTTTCTATTTTTTTCTTGAAACATTTGGGTTTAGAATGTCATATTTTCTTCTATATTTCTGAGATTAACCTCAAAATTTACTTTTTGGGACAGAAGTTTACTCCTCCTTTCTTCCTTCTACAATGGCTCTGGTAGCCAGGCTCTGATAGCCACAGCTATTGTAATAGCCAGGATATATTCATAGCAAGTTAGCATTAGCATCGCGCCTCTAACATTTGACTGACAGAAAAGTCCCAAAAGAATACAAAAATACAATCTACAGAATTCTATCTTGGTAGAAGACAGAATGTCACTCTAATTTAAGACATATTTTATGAAGTTGGATTAGAAATAAGAGCGCTACAGTCATTTTTGTGTCTAATCGAACGGTTTCGTTTTCCAACATGACTCAGTGGAAAGTAATGGCGCCTGAAGGTTCGATACCTTCAGGTATCGAACCTTCTAACTTTCTTCTTTCTAACTTTCTAACTTTCTTCTTTAGCGAAGAAAGTTACTTATTCGCTAATGAAGTAACTTTAGCGAACCTCTGCCCAAAGATGATGTAAATTAATGTAACTTACATTTCTGGGTTTCATCCTGTTAACTGAACGGTTCTCACGCGCCAGCGCGTCGATGGGCGGGGAGTAAAACAAACGTCTTTTTGGACCCGCTACACTCTAGGAATGTGCGCATGCGTGAAATACCCGTATGTAAATAATAACGTTGAATTGGTCTATTTTAAATAATCCAGCCGCTGCAGATTTTAATGGAATCAAACGTATCTGAGGCCAACTTACTTTTTTTTTTAATTTGGCTTTTTTCTTTATTAAAATTTTAATTAACTTCTGATTCATAAATGTTATATTTTTAAAGGAAGCACAGATACCCTGATGTAAAAAATGTAAAGATTTCCTTCACATGCAGCTGCATTTTTAATTAAAATAATCACAATCTCAAAGTGTTTGTTAGAGTAGTGTTATGGTTAGTGTCTTTTCATTTGGTTCTTTTTTTTTTTGCCTTGTGTGCAGACAAAAAATATGAAGAAAAATGTCTTATTGAGAAAAAAAAAAGATTGAGTGAATGTCTTTATTTACTCAAGGCTTTCCACAGAATAATGTTTCCAGCTCAATTAAAGAATCAGCATGATGAATTTAGTTGCAGTAAAACACATTGTTCAGCATTAAATTACCAATATTTGCGTACACAAGAACATCTGCCTTGCCATTTGACTGGCACACATCCATGAATCAGGAGGTTTATATTTCATGAGGGCCATTCTGTTGCCAGAGTGTCATAAACCAAATCCTTGTGCAGTTTTATAATAGCTGTCATAAATTACAAAACGGCTCAATGTGTCAGGCGGGCAAGGCGATATGAATGGCTATGTACAGTATTTGGTATCATCTGAAAGATGAACTCTGTAAAATAAACATATTTAATGTCTTATCTATTTTAAGTCCACTGACCTTCCCTAACCAAAGGCACAGCTGTAAGCGAAGGAGCCGCAATACTCGAGTTTTCTCTTTCCAGTGAATCTTAATTTGGTCAACAGACTCACTGAGGTCAAAATCAGGATTAATTCGGACCTCAAAGCTCACCGAGCAGCACAGATTTAACCCAAAAATACCCCAGTACACATAAAAAAAGAGGCAAAAAGAGAAAAAAATTGGTGATTTTTGCAAACAGTGAGCTTCAGAATACAAATAAATAGGTAAAAACATAAAATATTTGAAATTCATATAATCTCAATTGAATAATTGGTAAAAGAAAGGTCAGAATTAACGTCATTCAACTTGTAAAATACCTTTATTACGATCTTAGGAAGAACAAAGAGTTCATGACCTTTTTAAGCCTCCATTCTACAGTAGTACATGTCGCTCCTCACCTCTGTGTTCCTGTAAAAGGACGGCAGAGTGATGGATGGGGCGTCTTGACCGGGTCGCTGATGACAAGAAGATGAATGAATGCAAAAAAAGAGAAGAAAACAAGACTTCCTTTAAATCAGTAAATATAGAAAGACGCCAATTTTTTCCAGAGAACGACAGCATGAAATAGTTTTATCTTTAAAAAACAGCTTTTTAAAGATAAAACTTTAAAAAATAGTTCATATCAAACAACACTTTGATTGTTTGATATTAAAGTGTTATCAAACAATAACACTTTGAGATTGTTTTTATTAAAAATGCAGCTGCATGTGAAGTAAATCTTTACATTTTTGCATTTAATTAAATTAGAGACATCTTAACACGTAACCTAGAGTAATAAAACATTAAGCTAAATTTTACTTCTTGAACTGATGGGAGTGGATTAATTTATTCATCAACACTGCCACCTTGTGGACAAAAGCAAACATCACACACCAAATACAAAGTAAATCCTCCAGTTTTTTCATTTGGTTCCTTTTTGTGCCTTGTGTGCAGATAAAAAAAAAACCCCTGAAATGTGTTTTTTTATTTAAACCCAATAAAACACAGTCGTGGAAAACACTTAAACATTAGATTATTCATTTTGTGATTAAAAAAAAGTGGGGTAAGTCATGTTTGAAGACAATTTTCACCTTTTCTGAGATGCATCATGAAGAAATATGTTTCTCAATGTAACTACTATAATTTATTTAATCAATTTACTCATATTTGCCTTCACTTTATTCTGTGACGTACGTTTTTGGAGTCCTTTTCCTCTCTGATCCCTTTGAACATGTGTTTGTAATTTATGCACAAACTCAAGCCATGACAGACAAAACATGAACGAAACTTAAGACCTGTGCCAAAGAAAGTTGCATGTTTTATGTTGTAGTACCAAAGCTTTTTTGTGCAGAGTGCACGTAGCATCATACAGTGGCTACTATGATCTGCATTGTCCCGCCAACAATTGACATTTACCAGAGATGGGCACAAAAAGATAGCGAGCTCATCAGCCAACAAGGGTTTATTAGCACTGATGAGGTGCTGACAAACTGGTGGGTGAGGCTATCACTAACTGATTAGCTGCTAAAGTCGCTAATTTAAAGTACTGTGAAAGCAGTTTAAAGTTTGTCAAAGTACTTCAACAACTAATTACCTTCAGCTAAGTAGCTGAAAGTAGCTAGTTAGCTACTTTAGCAGCTAATTATCTGCTAAGCTTAGTGATGGTGTTAACTGCCAGTTTATTAGCAGATTTCTAAACGCTAATAAATTAACAGCTAGCTGTTATTTTAGCGGTAGCCTCAATTACCTTGAGTCATAGGCTGTAATAAAGATTTGCCTGACAGAAAAATAAACTATACAGACTGATATTAAACAACATTTAAAACCTGTGATTAGTAGTATTTAAGGTAAATTTTCTAATAAATCTAAGACATTTTAGGGCCTTACTTTTAGATACATGCAATTAAAACTTTTTAAGGATGTGCAGAAACCCTGATTTAATATATTAGAAGAAACAAAAATGCTTAAATCAATGAATAATTTACAGTTTAATTTCTGTGATTAAACATGGTTCAATGTAAAACTGATATTTACACAAACACAGAAGAAGAAGGAGACACAGCAGCTCAGATTCTCGGTTTATTGGTCAACTCGATGAAAGACTACAAAACGAATTCACAAAAAATCTCTTTCAAGTAATCAAATCTGTACAAACCTAAACTGTATGGGGGGTTTTTACAGCTCTGGCTCATATGAATCTGACGAGTCATTTGTGTTTGCGCGTGTGTGTCGGCGTGTTCTTGCTTGGAAATGATGCAACTCCTCACAGCAAAGTAAGCAAGACACGAAACACACACAGACACACACACACACCTGTGTTTGAGATTTTACAGTACAGAAACAGGGAAAACAAAACACGCCTCCCCCCTCTTACTCTCTACAAGTATGCTGCCAAAGCAGCAACGACAGCAACCTGTCTCCCAAAAAAACCCTGCGATTTCAGTCTGGTTGCCATAGAGACCGACCCTGTGGTTGCAACGCGGTCAGAGCAAGGGGAAAGTATAAACCTTTCAATAAATTTGCAAAAATGTACATGTGATTTTAATGCTCACCTGCAGACGAGACAAGTTTATAATCCGCGCACGCACGCACTCACTCAGACAATTCATTACATTAAATGTTTTAAGAAGTACAGATAAAAAAGGAAGAAAAACAAACAAAAAAAGCCCTGGGTATAGGTTTGATTTCTGGCTGTTTGGTGAAATAAAGGAGAAGAGAGGTAGAGAGGGCAGGAGGGATGGGCCGGAGGTCGAAAAGCAAACTACTGCTGTCATTTCTTAGCTTTCCTGGGAGGAGTGACGGGGCGGCCGGAGCCCAAGCCACCTCCGCCGCCGTAGAACAGCTTCTTATCGGCGGGTTTCAGGATCTGTTACAGAAAAAAAACATCATGTAACAACAAATAAACAGAGGAAGTACTGTGTTTTCTATAGATATTAATATCTGCATCAGTTCCAATATTGGGAATAGAAAGAAGAATATCAGAATCAGTATCGGTAGGGCTGCAACGCTAAATTTTGCTGGACAATGAACTGTCCCAGAAGTTATTGCGATACCGATAATGTTGTTTTAAGACAGTTTTTACGTAAAATGATGGTAAAGACATAATAATAATTTGAGAGCACATTGTAAAGATAAAAAACATTAAATTTTAATGAATGATGTGTGCAAAAAAGCTAGCTAGTCAGCCAGCCTGCAAAAAGTGAGGAAAAAAAAACACATAGAATATACAATTAAATAATTCTGTAAAGACACAATTTAAGACCTGTGACTTAAGGCCAACCTACTTTAAAGGTCTAATTTTTAGATATGTGAATTTAAGAATTTTTTAGGACATCCTGTTACGACTTCATTCTCACCATTAAACAGAAATTTCTTGTGGCCTGGCCTTAATACTCCATCTGTCATTTGTAATTTCTTTACAAGAGACTCAAAATTTATTAAAATTGCAAATCGAAGTAGGTATGAAAATATTGGAGATTTTATTTTTTGAGTGCTGTGATAATTTTCAGGTGTAATGCTCACCTGGAATGAACACATGAGGGTTTCGTCTACGCTCATCATGGCCCCTGCGTTGTCAAACTCCCCGCAGTAGTTTGGGGCTGAAAACAGCGTCACCAGCTGACGCTTAGCAAAGAACTCATAACCGTCCTCAACCACCTGGAAACACATGCAGGAGACGGAGTGAGGGGGGCCGAAGAATAAAAACAGATAAAAATGTTAAACAGGAACAATAATGCACACAAAAAAAGAGAAAAATGGATAATAAAAAAAAAGAATTGAAAAAATTTAAATTTGTTCTCCCCAAACTCTCAATAGTTCAGGCGGGAGTTAAACCGCTCCTTCAAGACGCTAACAAATGTTTATCAGTGATTCCAACAAAGGTTTTAATATCTAGAGAACATTTGATACTATTAACGATACGGCTAACAATTATCTGAGTAATTGATTATTCTATTGACAGACGATTAATCGATTTTCCCAAATATTAATTGACTATCCCAATGATTAATCGATTATTCTACCGATTAATTTATTATTCTTACTATTAATTGTACCAACTTTTCAACAGCTTTGGCTTATTTTGGACAGTATAAAAAATACATTAAAAATGCTAATAAATAATTAAATTCCTTTCTTAAATGAGAAAAACATTTTATTGCCTATAATGCAGCAACACATTATTCCTTTAGTGTACTCTTGAATCTGCAGCCAAACAAATTTAAAAAATAATTAAGAAAAATTAACATGTAAAAAGTTTAGTCCTTTCTGCTCGACTTAATATCAGTGCAGTGTAGGGCTGATTATTTTTTTAGATGAACTAATTAATAATTTTATAGAAAAAGGAGTGAAGCTAAATTTGCCACTTTAGGATTTCTGTGTAAAACACATTTACAAACAAAGAAAGTTTTTCATCTTAATTGCAAGATGTTTATATTTCTGTTCAGGTTTAGATTAATTGTTGCTCTGACTGTGCTGTTCTTTCTTAAGAAAAAAAACAGTACAGTTTTACTTTTAAATATCTATATAGTCCAAATTAGTTGGCCATTAATTTAACTACTGATTAATCACGATTGAACCAATTAATCACGATCGGGCCGATTAATTAAGCCCTAATAAAGGTAGGAAAATGTTTGTAATTGGAGCGTAGGTAAGAAGGGAAACCAGTAAAGATATAAACAAATAAAAATACAAGTATAGAAATATTAGCAATTTAAGATTTATGTACAATCTACAACCGTAAGAAATCAATAGCCAATATTTACAACGTGGAGAGAAGTATAACTGAGCTTCAGCTTTTATTGTTGTTTTTTGAGAAGTTCCACCTGCTGCACTTCCACAAAACATTTGAAAGTCAAAAGTCAAATTCAGAGGAAGTTCCCAGCCGAGAGGAACAACATGAGCGCAGAGAAAGCCTCGCAGAAACAGGTTCCAACAAGCTGAACACACCTCGAGCAAAAACATTCCTTTGTCCTGACAGATTATTCTATAACCGAATACAAATAATCAATTCAGCTGAAGAACAAGTCGCCCAGGTTTTGCTTTTTGACATCTCTCATGAAAAAATTAACTCTCCACACCGACCTGATGGGCTCGACAAATCAGGTCCATGTCGTGTCTGTGGAGGAACTTGGTGACCACGTCTGCGCCGAAGGTGAAGGAGACGCCGCGGTCGTTCTCGCCCCAGCCCAGCACGTCCTTGTCCGGGTCGGCCCACAGCAGGTCGCAGAGGAGGCCCTGGTCGGGCACGTCGGTGGGACGCATGACCCTCCTGACCTGCTCCATGGACTGGAGGTCCGGGGAAAGGCCTAAACACGAACAACGGCCAGGTTAAAAACGGCAGAATCAGCAGAAAATATACTAACATTTTTGAGGTAGGGCATTTAAAGTGTAAGAAACTCAACCAGTTCCACAGCGATGACTATTTAATCAATAGGGATAAGTGGAGACTTCAAAAATTCAATAAACGTAAGCGTGGTCCAAAACGATTAATTGAATTAGTTGTGGTTAATCAATTATTGGGACAATCGTCAAACAATTCTGTAATCAATTAAGAGTACAGACTTAAAAAAAGGAAAGTTTTCTGACCAGACATCATCTTCAGAACAGCAACTCAGCCAAAACTGTATAAAATATACATATGTTTAACATTTAAGATAAAAAAAAAAACTTTTGTTTGCATATATTTATTGAGGCTAAAGCGATTAATCGGATTAATCGGTTATGGAAGTAATCGTCAACCGCTTTAGTAATTAATCATTAAATGGAGCATTCAGACAAATAACCCT
This sequence comes from Poeciliopsis turrubarensis, assembly GCA_010277015.1. Classification (NCBI taxonomy): domain Eukaryota; kingdom Metazoa; phylum Chordata; class Actinopteri; order Cyprinodontiformes; family Poeciliidae; genus Poeciliopsis; species Poeciliopsis turrubarensis. Next base: position 215,118 of record VMRN01000136.1, on the reverse strand, counting down.
AACCACTCAACAAGCTGTTATTTAGCATAAAGTCTAGAACATTTTACATAAACTGATTTCTAATTATTAAATCTGTGAATTTCTGACTGATATTCATTATTTTGTTATATTTGTTTCATGTTGGATTCATGTTAATGTGTATGTAAAGACTTAACTTTGAAAAAAAATATTTATATAAAAAAAAATTTCAATTACGACCACCATGGAGTTTCTCCACGACCCTCCCACGGGTTGCGACCCCCATATTGAAGACCTCTGGACTAGATCAGAGGTATAAATAATCAGTAATTATTTTTTCGTCAAAAGGAGCAAAAATGTGAAAGAAATCCCTGCATATACCCAGAACAAAACAAACTTTTGAATTTAATTCTGCAAACTATGAAAGTGATTAAACCAGATTTAGATTCAATCGTTGTCCTTCTGCAAGGTAAAGCTCCTTCATGTGTTCACTCTCTCTTATGTAACCAGTTTACAGATCAGCAGTCTGTGTTTACATATTTTCACTCGACGCCGCCATTTTGTCTGAGCCCACTTTCACATGCTTTTTAATTTCTCTACCCCTACAAACGCACATTTTCACTGTGAAACACTAATATTTATTCTCAGCGGACGTGTTGAGTGATTACCTACAAGATTCTCCAGATCCTTAACTGTTTTATCAGATGTTTTCCAAATGTAAATCCTAATAAGAGCCGGATGAAAATCAACCCAAGTAGCCAAACGGTGATTGAAAACGGGACAAAAATAGAGTGAATTTTACGCTCGTTTGGCTGCGACAGAAACAACAGAGCAGAGATGAGAGACGGGTTACGGGGAGAAGAGGATACCTCCATGGCAACAGAAGATCTTCTCGTCAACGATTGCTGCGACGGGCAAACAGTTGAAGCAGTCGGTGAAGGTCTTCCACAGCTTTATGTTGTATCGCCTTTTACCTGTGAGAGAAAAACGCATTAGGAAGCCTGAATGTTGATTTCACTGCTGCAAACTACAATGCGTTTCGGTGGGACTGCATGCAGAAGAGGAGGGAAAATTATGTAATCTTCACTTTTGTTTTCTGCAAATAAAATCTGAAAAATGTGGCATGCATTCAGCTGAACAGAGTTAGTAGTTTGCGAAACAGAACCAAGTGAAAGTAAAGGTGCACCAATTGCAGATTTCTGAAACGTGACAATTACAACTTATGGGTCTGAAAAGTTGAAAAATGATCAACTTTCTCTTTGCAAAACAGATCAAGGTAAGTCTGATTGGATGAGCCAAGCTCTCCGCTTGACCTTCCGAGTCTGTCAGTTAATTTCTGAGCACTTTAAACTTCACAAATTAATACATTTTCAAGTCTTGCCAACTGGATTTATGTCTGGACTTTGACTGGGCCATACACTTTTCCCACAGTAAAAACTTTTCAGATGAGTTTTCATACTTTCCCAGCACTGCACTTTAAAGAGAGAAATAAAACAAATGAACTAAAGAAAACAGTTTCTGTACAGTATTATACAATTTATTACAATTATTAATGTGGTTGCATTTTAAAGCAGGGGCAAAAAAGCAAAATATAACAAAATTTTATGTTTTGAAATGTGACTCTTAGAACTGACTGGTCTGAAAAAGTTACTGAAAAATGTTTAAGTTTTCTGAAGTTTAGAAAATAAAAATAATGTTGTTGATAATAACCTAAAACAATAAAGATAGATTTAAGCTCAAACAGTGAGACAAAAATGTTTTTGTATATATTAATTATCTTTAAACATCTGGATTCAACTGTAAATAACATTTCCCAAATTTATGCTTTTAATCAAATAGATTGCACTTTATCACAAAACTGTGTGGGCTGAATATCTTGAACATTTTCAAAGATTTCAAGCACCTGATTAAAAAAACCAAACACAAACAGAAAAGCTGCTATGTATATATTTTACTAATTAGGATTAATTACTGGATTTTTAGAGTACTTTCTGTTGAACGGGAATAAATTGATTACATTTCTACACCATGTAAGAAGGTTTAAGGGGAATGAATATTTCCAATAAGTGCTACCAAACCAAACTTCTTCTTAAGCGGCGGATAAACAAATACAGTTTGAATTTTTCATGACTTACACTCATCGTAGAAGCCGTATATTCTGTTAATGGAGGCGCACTCGTGGTTTCCCCTCAGCAGGAAGAAGTTTTCTGGGTATTTGATCTTGTAGGCCAGCAGGAGGCAGATGGTTTCCAGCGACTGCTTCCCTCTGTCCACATAGTCGCCCAGGAACAAGTAGTTGCTCTCTGGTGGGAAGCCTCCGTATTCAAACAGCCTCAGAAGGTCGTAGTATTGCCCATGAACATCGCCTGCAGAGGGGGAAAGAGCAGACTCGTACGGAAGGCCGAAAATGACAAAAGTAAAAACTGAAATATATCCATATGTGCGTTTTTGTCAAGAAATTTGCACATTTTGTTTTACCTCTGACAAAAAAAACATTTCTGCTTTGATTTTTAATTACGTCAGTTTTGGTCCTCCATAGATCTGAGCTTGATTTTAATTACATTTTGACTCACAACAGTCATTCAGAGGCAGATAGAGAGAAACAGATCTGATTACTAAAATAAAATTAAACCATAAAATTCAAAGATTTCCATCTGAGGAAGCCCAGACATCATGTTGAGCAAGTATTGGGTCACGTAGGCAGAAATAACTCCCTTTTAATATTATCTGTGGGTAAACTGAAATTACAAAAATAAATTTATTTATCGCTAATTTTGTAAAAAAAAAAAAAAAAGTTTTTCAATAAAAAGTTATTGAGATACATTTCTTATAAGAATTAGAAGAATTTTGATTTACTGTTGTCACAATAAAATCTAATAATGTTTTTTAAAAATTTAAACCGTCCTTATTGTCAGGATTGATAGTTTTCAATTTTCTCTATTGAAAACTTGTCCTGCAACCAGAGATGGTCGATGCAGATAGACGGCTTGTTTTTCATCTTTTAGGGTGACAAAATCTTAAAATAATTTCAAAAATGTTAAACAGAACCAAATTTATTAAGCAGGTTTCTTCGTTCCCTAGCATACCATCGTAGTTAGAATCTCAAACATGCAGCAGCTTTTACTCAAAGCAGCTAAAAAAAACACAGAGTGACCTTGTGTCCTGTTTTTGTTGTGGAGTTTAGACGAAAAAATCTTTCTAGCCCGAATAAGAAAAACTAAACCAAAAAATTTGAGAAGTTAAATCCTAGTTTTCTATTTTAGATCCTCAGTTATTTTTCTTTCCTAAAATAATTCAGACTTTTTAGTTTATTTCCATACCATCTTGCATGTTTATTTTATTAATAGGTGGATACAAATTTTAAAAAGGTACAAGAAACAACCATTTTATTTGTAAAAATAAAACAAACTGTGAACCTTGGCATAAAGTTTGGACACAACTGCTTTAAGGAGGTCCAACTTTAATCTGCAGTGAGGCTAAAACAAATGGAGAAACTAAACTTTGTGCCACTTTTTAATCCTAAAAACATTCAATCCTTATTACTTTTCAGCCAAAACGTAAAATTATACTCCAACAGTAATTATTGGTCAAACAGACATTAAACAACTTTACATATAAAAGAACAAACTGAAAAGTGGTCAAAAGTGTGATTATCAAAAAGCTAAAGGTTCAATTCTTTCTTTGGGAAAGGCATTCATTTTTCACACCAATCATTATTTAACAAAATATTCAATAATCAATGGATTTTCAATAGAATAAACTCAAGACATGAGCCTGTATTTAGCGCTGTTATGTAGGGCAGAAACGATTAATCGTGATTAATCAATTGGTGAAAAAATCGTTAACTAATTTAACAATCGATTAATCATTAACTGGAGTATACATCCATAAAAAAGGGATGAAACAACAGTTAAAATTGTAATTAAGCTATAACTGTACAAAATTATACACAGTTTGCATTTAAGATAAAGAAAACATTTTCTCAGTAAACACGTTCTCCCACATTTGCTAAGCCATTTATTGCATTTTAAGCATTAAATTATTTATTTTTTTATATAAAAATTAATGAATTTGTTTAATTGTATTTTTAAATGCATTTCTGATGTTGTATTTAAAAAGCTTAAGAAGTTAAATAAAAAAATCTGCAGAAAGAGACATTATCTAGACGATTAATCAATTAATCATTAGAATAAGTGATTACTAAAATAATCATTAGTTGCACTGTAGTGGTTTTTTTCTCTCCGTTTTCTGCAGAGTACTGCAAACTCTGTCACTTTCTGAACTCCACACACTGTTCCTATGAAGTAACACTGAATGGTGTCATCAGCACAAAGGCTCAGGAGAACAAGTCCCAGGAGACTCTCACTGCAAAACAACACAGCAGCGGCAAGACAACAAAAAATAAATACATCTCTGCATGCTTTTAATAAGAGAAAGCCAATTAATCGTTTGAATCAATTGAGAGCAAAAGTTAAACTAAAACTGTATTTAAAAAATGCATATATTTTGCATATAAGGTAAGAAGGCCTTTTACTATAACAATGTTTCGCCAAAACTCCTCAGGTGGCAGTTTTAAATTATTGCATCTTAGGCAATAAAATGCTTATTTTCTTCTTTAAAAGGGAATTAATTTATTTATTTGCATCTTTTAATTTATTTCTAAAATAGCACCAAAAAAGATTTAAATGGTTAAATATAAAATATATAGAAAGTGCCATTTTTACACCCGATTAATCGATTAATCACCAAAACAATCAATTAATCGTCAGAATAATAGATTAATTAACTACTAAAATAATGGTTAGTAGCAGCCCTGCAACAGTTTTCCACCTCTTTAGAGAATTCACCATCATGTTAAAATAATCCACAGAGCTACAACAACTGTCCTCCCAAACTCAAGTGTGTGAAAAAGCACTTGAAGATGACCCTTGACCCCGAAGCTCACCGCAAATCTTGAGGGGCGCCTCCAGTTCTAGCAGGATTGGCTGGCTGAGGAAAATCTCCCGAGACTTCAGGCAGAGGCCGCGGATTTCATTCTCTGTCAGCTGAACGTTTTTACCGGGTCTGGATCCTTTCACTTGGCAGATAAAACAAAACAGAACAAAAAGTACGTCAAAGGAAAAACAATGATTATCACTCTTAATCGCCTGAATTTAATTAGATTCATCATTTTGTGCTCAAAAATGCAAACCATTAGTGCTGACTATTCCTTCTGAACTTTTAAAAATTACAGTTTTATTCTGGATGTGGGGATAATTTTTACAAGAATTTCTGAACTGTGAATGCAGCTAGTATTTAAGTCTGTTTTAAAAGACAATTTTCAGATTTCCCAATCAATAATTGTGATATTTTATGTCTGGAAGTAGAAATATTACAGAAGAAATTGCCAACAAAAATAAGAGGAAAGGACTGGATGTCCTTTTAAAAAAAGGCGTTAGTGGTTAAATGAAAACTACATTTATAAAATCCAATTAATTGCTAGGACAATCGATTAATTGTCAGAACAATTGATTGTTCAACAGAGAAGGTGCTGTTATACAAAATTAAGATAAAAAAGCTTAATCTTCCAATGGATTTATTTTAAAAAAATCAAAATCTATTTTTTCATATGCAAAAATAATGTTTTTATTTTAGCAACCAAAAATTTTTGCAATACAATTCAAAAGCATATAAAAATACTTTTGATATTAGTTAATTTGCTTAAAAACCTTAAAATCAGCAACTATTAAACATATTTAATAATTTTTATTTTAAATTCTGATAGAATCAACTTTTTGTTTAATTAAAAAAAAAAATCAGCTACAAACTGGATACATTGGCTTAAACAAATCTAGCAATTTATTAATTTTCAGATTAAATAAAATCTTCCACCTCTATCTTAGAACCAGTGACACATTTTAGTCTCTTATTTAAAAAAAAGAGAATAAAAGAACAAAATTTAAACTCGACAAGTCAAAACTCAAGGAAAACCAAACATTTGAATTATTAAGTTAGTCTGACTGCTTAACCTCTAATTCCTAACCTACAAATAGGATGAACATATAACAACATTAATATGTTGTTATATATTAACAACATATTAATGTTATATAATGTTATGTTAATATATAACAACATTAATGTTATATATTAACAACATATTAATGTTTTTAATATGCCTACATTTGATTACTGTTAATCTTTTATTTTAGCTATTCAAAATTCCCACCTTTTAGATGATTTGCAAGCAAATTAAACATTTCAAGAAATGCATTGGAACCCAGGAGGCATTATCTCGGCTCAAAGTTTACATTTCATCCCAAATCTGAGATAACATCCATTCTTTCCTTCCTTAAAGTCTCAATGTAAAGTTAGAGGGGGAAACAGGGTTTAAATGTTAGAAATAGGGCTGATGCTGCACATTTTAAATGTTCAGCTTCGTTTGCAAGACGCCAGAGATGACTGACTCGCCTAGCATTGGCGGCTTCCTTGTTCGCTAAAATGGCACCTATGTGCGGATAAATGTATATTCTGAGTCTTACCTTCGAGCAGGCGCTGTATAATGGAGTCGATGTTCAACTTGTCGGCTTCCGCCATTTTATTACCCTATTTTTGGATCTTGGAGAAATCGATGAAATAAAGATGCGGCGGCTTAAAGTGGCTACCGAGTTACTGTTAGCCTAACTACTTTAATCGGCTGTCGTTAGCGCGCTAGCTCACTAACCTTGGGGAAAAACTGTCAACCTCAAAGTCTGAGGCCGGAAGTTCAATTAATGAGGATGTGATGGCTGACATGTGCTGCAAAAATAATAAATTGTCAATCTATTTTTAGTAAATATTCCAATTGGCTCTTTAATGTCAGTATTTTTTCCCGTCACAACCCCGTTTATGCCGCAGCTACTAGCACCATGCCATCGACAAAAAAAGGGTAGAAGAGTGTTAGCTCAAAGCGACGTTGAGCGGAAGTGGTAAGACTGTTTTTGCGCTGCGATTGGTTAGTTTTCACACGGAGGCGGGATATGGTGCGTTCTCTCCTGTCCTGGATTGGCTGTTTTCGAAGTATGTCAGCATTTGGTGCTTAAAGTTACAATAAAAAAAAAAGAAAGAGTAGTCGTTCTCTGTATATACGGTAGGGTGTGGTGTCATATAATCAAAACAACATTTATGACAATTTTTTGATCATTTCATTAGTTTTAAACAATGATATTTATTTAGATCTAAATTTTAATAGTTGAAAATTAAATTTAAAATGTGTAAGAAGTTCCCAGTTCCCAGAACTCTTGAACATTGGGTTGAAAAACATCTAAGTCATTTTACAAACAGATTACATCAGGTAACATCAGTTTAATGACTAAATTAGAGGAAAATTGAATCACATGAGTTACGTCAACATTTAATTTCCCTTTGGGATCAACAAAGTTGTTGTTTTTTAAGACAGCATTACAGATATGTCAAATGAAATACTTCTTCAGTGTCTATACTTCCTTGATAAAATTATATTTCAGTTCAGAACTACAGAATGCCAACCATCTGAAAATAAGCTTGATTGTTTAGAAACAACTTTATGCATTGGTAAAACTTTCAACTAAATGAAAACAGTGTGTCTTCAGTCAGACGCTTTTCTGTCACTGTAATACAGACTGCTACAGGATAGCCTTCCTGCCCACAGCCATCAGCATCTACATCTATTTGAAAAGCCTTGGATAATAACATTTAGTTGCACTTCAGTATTAATAAAGTATTTCTGAATTTAAATGTAACTGGAACTGAACGTCACGTGTAAGCATTAAATTATAAGACAGCTTGCCATAGTGACGCCTACGGAAGTGACCCACATGGAAAGACGTATTTTCTCGTGACGTAACGCCTCAGCGCCTGGCAACATGAACTGAGTGATTCATTCTGAAGTTAAGACATGGCTTTCTCTTAGTTTGCGCTCCTGTCGGTATAAACATGTATTTAACTTGGTCAAACGCGAACCTCAATAGCTTAGGCTAACATTTGAGTTGATATTTTACCACCGTCCCACCATGAAGTTGCTCAATAAAGATATTGAGAAAGATAATGCCGGGTGAGTGCTAATGTTAGCAAGCTAAAAAAGCATGCTATTTGGTAAATGTGTCACCGCAGACGTGTGCAAACTGCAATAACTCCTGCTTTAAGGGGCGAAGGGCTTTGTAAAAATAAATAAAAGCATTATTAAGATGTGTCCAGAATATAACTCTTCTATGACTAAGCATAAAACTATGAGTGAGCAGCAGCACTTATGTTATAACTCATCTACGCCGTTTAAATGTGTTTCTAATTAAATTCTAATTCAATTTAAAAATGCTGTATTGATCCCAAAAAGAAATAAAATTTAACGAATATAATTAGAGAGCTATTCCAGATGGCGATGGCTGTGGGCAGGAAAGATCTCCTGTAGCAGTCTGTAT
>VMRN01000136.1:141887-203594 GCA_010277015.1 Poeciliopsis turrubarensis | reverse complement strand
AACCCTTCAGGGCCTTAAAGCTGCAGTACGTAACTTTTATAAAAAATGTTTTTACATATCTGTTACAACTGTCACCATGTTTGTCATGAGACGAATAATCTGTGAAAAGATCGATCTTCTCCACCTCTTCCCTGAGCTTCTACTGCCGTCTAAAAACAACCAATCAGAGCCAGGAGGAGGGGCTTCAAACTGTCAATCATGCTGGGAAGTATGCTAATGGTGGAGAAGCCATAAATGGTTACAGGAAAACCATTTATCAACTGTCATCTATGGCCATGCTAACTAGCCTTAGCATTCATGAGAGACTCTGCTTAGCGTCGCACAGAGATGATTGGCAGCGCTAACACCCCCTTCTGGCTCTGATTGGTTGTTTCTAATTAGCACTGAAAGAAAGCACAGGAGCTTGATTTTTTTTTTCCTTTTTATATTTTTGGCTTTAATATTTAAGTAAAAAACTTTTTTCTTTGAAAAATCTGATCTACTACATAGAGGCAATAAATTTAACTTACTTTTTAAATGCTTCCTTTTTATTACATGATTATATTTTAATGTTTTCTTTCAAATCATATTTTGCTGTAGTTTTACTCTTTCAAGAGATCCGTTTATTTTCCTAACTTATCTTTGGAAATTGGACAAAAAGATGTTTACATTTCTTTAGATGGTTTCTGTACAAAAAAGACACATTAACTAGCAAATAAGTATGTTTGGATTCCACTTCTTGTTATTCTATCTAAAGCATTTGTGATTTAGTAAACCAAGAGAGCACAAGATGAGACGATAGATTTCCTAGCTCAGAAAAACAAAGCCTTATAAATACTGACTAGAATAGAAAAACATATTCCTGCGCTTTAGAGGGAAACACATAGATAAAACCAGATTTACCATTTACACGGAAGGCCAGACCAACTGTAGCTGGTGCTTGAGGTCTGGCAGTCTGGTTGGTGAATCCACAGTCTCCCAGAGTTTTACTGTCCTCTAGCAACTGATCATCCTGCAGAAAGAAGACAAAACCCATTACAAACAGGAAGCGGCGCAGGAAAGCGCTCCAATAAACATGATTCCAGAACTGCGTGCTCCTGAGATTTAAACTCACTTTGTAGAGCCGCTGGTCCTCAGGAGGTCTTTTAAGTATTCCTTCAACAATCCGCTTCAGCTCATACACTGTGGTGCATTCCTTGGCGTCTGTGAAGATTGTCGTCTTGTGACGCCGGATCATTAGGAACACGTCCTTGAAGATAATCGGCACAGTTATATGTTGTTTCTTAAGTTTGTTGTTGATCTTTGTTGCTTGTTCTATAAAACAGATGTTTCATAGAATAAGCCAAAAACATGGCATTATCAGTTTGATTTAGACTTTGGTTTAAACACGTTTAGTTTCTTGAGGGTTATTAAAATTTACATTTTCTTTTTAAATACAAAAAAAAATGGCTAGTTTTACAAAGTGTCTGATTTTTATGTTGTAGATACTGAAAAAAGGGGAAAACAAGATTAGAAACTAACATGTTTCCACATTAAACCTTTTCAAACTTGGAAAGTAGCGCTATAAAAGTGCACTGAATCACAAATCACCAAAATATTATTGTGTGCTGAGTTGGTAAAACTCATGTTTAAGAAAGAAAAGTGTCAGAAAAATGATGATTAATACTAATCAATGAGGGTACTGCAATTAAAAAGTGAGAAAAATCTTGATTTAATACTTTTCAACATTTTATGAACATTTTTTTCTATAAATGACCTTATAAAGAGATTTTTCACATATGTGAATAAACAAAGTTTTGATTATGTCTAGGGATTTCAAATAAAGAAGCAAAATGGTAAAAACTGCCACTTCCAGTTTTCTAACTCACAAAAGAGAAAAAATTTAGTGCAGTTTGGAGTGACAAGATTGTCATTTTTTAATGTTTACAAAAGGTATAAATCCCTTAACATAATCTGATATTTAATAAACTAAAATACCATCATTACTTGATGGACTTCTTATTTTAGACTCAATTCATAAATAGAGAAGGAAATAAAACATTTTTCAGTGATTGACAAGTAAATCACTGATCAATAAGTCAAATATTGGAACATTCTTTTGTATTAGATACAAATTTAAAGTGGTCATCATCCAAGTAATCAAAAACAATGTAAAAGCAGACACAAAAATAAACCAAATGATAAATGATTGCTGTGTCTTCCTTAGAACAAGCAATTTTAAATTACTTAGATAACATTCCAACTATAGTTTCTATATCACAGGATAGCAGAGCGTTTTTATTTTCGATTTTCATTTCAGGTGTTTTCAATTTAACATTTAGTTTTGTTACGAACTCATAGCACAAAGAAATTAACACAGAAGTCTTCCCAACAAATCGCTGTAAGGATACAGTTAAGGCTGCGGACAAAACATTGATTGACAAAGAATAATACCTAGCTCCTTCAACGCACACTTAGCTGCAAGCTAGCACGTATCCACTTTGAGTAAGCCGGTAAAATGAAGCTAGGTCGCAAAAGGCAACGTTGGAAACTTGACAATTAAAGTAGAATTGTTCTCAGCTGCCCGTAGTTAGCCTAATGTTGCAGCTAACTTGTTAGCATTACACACATTAGCGATAAGATAACCAAGCTAACACAGCCAGTTTAGCTTGAACAGGCTAACAAAACCAAAGCTAATTTAGCATTCTATAACATTAACACTTTCACGCAAGACAATTGGTGTTAATTCCGTTAAGGTAGTTCAGGACTAATCACGTAAAAAACCGTTAAACAAAGTTACCATTTCAAGGGATCAGCTAGCTAGCCAGTTACGCCAGCCCCGACTGTACTGCACCAACGCTTGCGGATATTGCGCAACGTACGTAGAGTTACGTGGCACTACGCAACGCTGCGTAAACAGTTCAGAATTTGGCGCGAGCAGGTGATTATGAGCCGAAAGAGGACGGTACGCTTAGTTCTGGAAGCAGATACCAACAAACAGATTATTTTTCACTGGAAGAAAACAGGAAAGCTGGATTATGGTTGGTGTCATGTGACTAATTTAATGTTGTGACTAAACCCGGAGGTGTCAGAGGGTGGAAGGGGGTTTGACGGGGCGGTAGTTAGCTAGCGACGTTATGTCTGCAGCTGCCCTGTTATTGTTAGCTACTCGTTTCACACATTTGACAGTTGTCCACGTTTATGACAATTGAGAACATTTTTATGGAGAATATTGTTAACTCTCAGTGAAGTAAGTGAGTTTATTGTAATTGCTACAGTTTTGCAGTGTTTGGATATTTGAAACTTGTTGATTTAGCTCAGTTTTATTTTTATTTTTGGACTGTTTGTTTCGCTTTCATATCACATTGGGTTTCTCAAGAGACTGATTTATCTTACTGAGCCTTAGATCACATTATGCCTGTTTTTAAACAGGTTTGCTGAAATATCTGCTTTCTGTGTAACTTAAAACATGTTAGAGATGCCATCACAATGGAAAAGGAAAACCACAGCTTTTTATCTAAGTTTAAGTTAAAACCTCGTCCTGGTTCTAACTGAGAAGAAAAAGTTGTTTTTTGAAGACGTAACACTGAGATCAGTGTAGTTCTCTGAGTATAAACAAGAAACATCCATCCATCCATCGTCTGCCGCTTACCCGGGGTCAGGTCGCGGGGGTAGCAGCCTAAGAAAGGCTGTCTCTGGCCTTTCCTTCCAGCTCCTCTGGGGAATCCCAAGGCGTTCCTAGGCCAGCCGGGAAACATAGTCCCTCCGGCGTGTCCTGGGTCTTCCCCGGGGCCTCCTCCCGGTGGGATGTGACCTCTTCACCAGGAAGGAGTCCAGGAGGCATCCTGACCAGATGCCAGAGCCTCAACTGGCTCCTTTTGATGTGGAGGAGCAGCGGCTCTGCTCTGAGTCCCTCCTGGATGACCGAGTTTCTCACCCTCTCTCTAAGGGAGAGCCCAGCCACCCTACGGAGGAAACCCATTTCGGCCGCTTGTATCCGTGACCTTGCTCTTTCTGTCATGACCCAAAGCTCATGACCATAAATGAGGGCAGAAACGTAGATCGACTGGTAAATCGAGAGCTTCACTTTTTGGCTCAGCTCTCTCTTCACCACAACGAGAAGGGAGAGCAAGAAACACACAAATATTATTTTTATGTTCAGTTTTAAAATTCGTCCATTTATAAAAACAACAAATGAGATGGAAACAATGTTGTTTTTATATCTTCCTGGAGATTTGGGTAGAAATTAGTCACATTTGCTCTAGTAAATTTACTTTTAAGGGTATTTTTAATGAGCTGTACTTTTTCCTTTTACTTGAATAATTTTATTATGAAGTATTTCTGCTCTTACTTGAGTAAAACTTGCAGTTTTTGTAAAAGATTTTGATTGAAAGAAACTGATTTGGAAAAATAATATATTACCTGCTTTGTTATTTTTTTCTTGCTTTTATGAGTTATTGTCATTTTGATGCTAAAATACCAACATTTCCACTTAACTTTATATTTTGTTCCGTCTGATTATGTAGCTTTTAAACATTGATAATTTGATCAGTTGATAAGTACATTTCTTTCACCAAATACGTTTTTACTCAAATAATTTCTTGGATGAATACTTTTGACTTTCACTTGAGTAAAACTATATCAAAATAGTGCTACTCTTACTGAAGTACAACTTTTGGTTGCTCTGTTTTCCAGCCGCCATCTTGATTGAACAGAGCTGAAGAAATTCTCCCGCCATGTCAGTTGCCGTGGAAACTACGACGTCCAGGGCTCCCCTCCCCATCCCGGCGCACTTTTCCCACGCAGAGCAGTCCTTCTCCCTCAAAAAGCGCAGATTCCCGTTTTCCTCGTCGTCGACATCCAACGCCTCCTGCTCCTCCCCTCCTCGAGGTTCCTACTCTCTCCCTCCGCTGCCGCCCTCCAAAGGATGCCCGCCTCTGAGCAGGATGTTCCCTCAGCATCAGTCGCCGTGGACGCCACTGTCCGATTCCCTCAGTAAATCTCTCCCTCCCAGCTCTGTGTACGATCCCAGTAAGCATACGTCCTATTTTGGTCAGTGCTTCACTAATTTGGGTCTTCTTGGAAGAGGATCCTTTGGAGAGGTCTACAAGGTGAGCAATATTAGGATTGATAAACATTAACACTGAAATGATTAATTGTGATTAAGAAAATAAATAACCAAGTTAGTGATTGATTAATTGTTAACTGGAGTAAACAGACTCCAAAAAAGGGTCATCGGTTGATAGAACAACACACTTAGAGCAGTAATTAAGCCAAAACTGGACCAAAATATTTGCATTTAAGAGAAAATATTTTCTACCCAGATCCCCTCAGGTTGCAATTTTAGCTTCACCTCGTTCAAATTCTGTGAAATAATTACATATTAAGCATCTTTATTATTCAATTATGAATCTGTCAATCCAAAAATTAGGACTGAAAGAATTAATTGTGATTAATTTGATTAATTAAATAATTGTCAACTAAGTTAATTATAGACTAATTAACTGGAGTATGAATCCTCAACAATAAAAGGAAGAGCTGAAGGTGGAGTTTCAGAAAGAGCAGGAGCTTCTTAAAGAGACAGCGCCCCAATTTTATGATGTTAAAACTTCTAAGTAATATTTGAAATTTACAGCATTTTTATAACATGATACCTGTAAAATGATACTACAGGCCTGGAAAACGCATAGTACTTCCCCTTTAAGCATTTTCTGTATTTCTGCAGGTGCAAAACAACAAAGACGGGCAACTGTACGCCGTGAAGCGCTCCGCCCAGCGCTTCAGGGGTAACGGCGAGAGGCAGCGAAGCGTTAAGGAAGCCAGGAACCACGAGCGAATTTGTCCTCACCCTCACGTTCTGGATTTTGTGGCGGCGTGGGAAGAGAGTGGCCGTCTGTACATTCAGACGGAGCTGTGCAGCACCAGCCTGCTGCTGCACGCTGAGAACAAGCCTCCTGGCCCAGGTCAGCCTTAAAACATCTTCATTCAGAAACTGAATTGTTTCTTCACCCGCTGATCGCAATTTTGTTTCTGGTTGATCCAGATGAGCCGGCGGCGTGGGGCTACCTGTGTGACCTCCTTTCTGCCCTGCAGCACCTCCACTCTCATGGTTTTGTGCATTTGGACCTCAAACCTGCCAACGTCCTGATCACGGATTCTGGGCGGCTCAAGCTGGGAGACTTCGGGCTTTTGTTGGAGGTCAACCAGACCGGCACCGAGTCCAAAAACAGGAAGACGAAGGAGGACGTCCAGGAGGGAGACCCGCGATACATGGCGCCGGAGCTGCTGCGCGGGGAGTACGGACCTGCAGCGGATGTTTTTAGGTATGGCAGGGCAGACATAGGGCATATTAAAGGGAACCTATGATGCAAAACTCATATTTTGCTATTTTTTATGCTTCTATTTGAGTCTAAACTCATTTTTTTAAAAAAACAAACAAAACAATTATCATATTGGTTATCATTTATTGTGATAGATTTCTAAGGTTTAATTTATTGTTATGATAAATTTCAATTAACGATGTTAAAGCCCTTCGAAACTCCTTATTATCAGGATAGATACTTTTAAAATTTTCTGTTTGTTCAATGAAAGCATCAATAGATGCCAATAATTTGAAAATATATTTACCCTGCCCAGTTTATTGATAAAAATCACACTTCTTTATTATTGTTGTTTACTTACCATCCAGTTATCACTTGCTGCATTCTCGTTAGCTACGCAGGAGGATCTACTAATGCTTTTCAAAGACGTGTGGTTATATATTTCGCATCTGTTTGACAGCGTATTAGGGCCATCGTAGATGGGGGGGGGGGGGGGCTTAAAAGAGGAGTAAACTTTTGCCATACCACTCAGAAGTCGTAAGATTAATCTCTTAATTTTTCTAGAAAATACTTGCAGATTTCTGAGTTTGAAAAGTCAAAAAATTGCTAGAAATTCAGAAAAACTTGACTTTTGAAACTCAGAAGATAAAACATTTTTTTAGGAAATTTCTAATTTTTTTCTTGCAAATTAGCAACTTTTCAAATCCAGAAATTGTTCTTTTTTTCTCAAAAAAATTCTAACATTCATTTCAAAATTTCCAGTAAATTTTTGACTTTTCAAACTAAAATTTTCTTGTTTTTGTTTTATAGAAAATTTTAGATTTTCAGCAGAAATTTTTTTTATATCTACAGTTGCTCTAATAGGTTGTAATTTGCAGCCATTTCTGGGGGGCGTGGCCAATAGCAGCTTCTCAGGATTTAAAGTGACAGAACCCGAATTCTGAAGGAGCTCAAAACAGGAAAAACTGATCAGACTAAATTCCCATTATTTAATGATTTTGTGAAAAAAACTGTAATACACGTTTTGTATAGATTTTAAATCTATCATAACCTTTTCACAATGGGTCACCCTTAAAAACTCATAGTTTAAGTTTAATAAAAGCTATTTTTTTATGCTCTTAGTTTGGGTGTTTCTATTCTGGAGCTCGCCTGTAACCTGGAGGTTCCAAACGGCGGCGAAGGATGGCAGCAGCTCCGACAGGGCCACCTTCCCTCAGAGTTCACCAACGGTAACATCCGCCCTCCAGCTGCCTGTAATGAATCTGTCCGGATAAATTAAGGAGTTTTTTTTCTGCCTGTGTTTCCAGGCCTGTCTGTTGAGCTTCAGTCAGTCCTGAGGATGATGCTGGCCCCAGAACCAAATGAAAGACCAACCGTCTCTCAGCTTCTCGCTCTGCCGTGCGTCAGGAAACGCAGATGGAAAAGGCGGATTTTCCTGATGGTGACTGAGACCATGCTGACACTGGTCTCCTTCTGCCAAGTACTGGTTCCAGTCTGCATTCTGCATCATAGATACATTAAATCAACGCAAAGCTTTTTAATGTTTGATTGTTTTCTCTTCAGTTCGTGGTGTGCTTCGGTTGCAAGCTCCTCTCCTCGGTTCGCTTGCCGTTTCTGCCTTGTTGGTCGAAGCCGGAGCCCTGCACGCCGCCGAAGGACAGCTGGGACAGAGACGTGACGCTGTCCCTCAGTTCCCTGCATAACGACCCGGGAAGTCCAGAGGATGACGGAGTCTTTCTGCATCACTCAGACCCAGAACTTTCCCCCACCTTTTCCAGCAGGTACAGGATCACGTTGACGTGTTTGTACGTTTGTACACAGCAATAACTTACGTATAATTCATGTTTTTTAAATTGGTTTCAGGTCGAGGATGTTTCAAAATATTTGCTTTAATTTTGGTATCTTTGTGTTTTTTATATAATAATAATAATCATTATGATAATATGATAATAAAGTCAGAATATTACCAGAATAAAGTAATAATCTTATGAGGATAAAGTCGGAATGATACGAAAACAGCCAAAATGACGCAAGAATAAAGCCAGAACAAAGTCGCAATAAAATGAAAATAAAATCAGAACTTTGAAGTTGAAATGATACAAGAATAAAATCGTAATAATAAGACAATAAAGTTGTAAAATTACCAGAATAATATGTATTATTTTATGCTTATGTTAATATCAAAATATATTCATGTGGCAGTACAGTGATATGTAGAAACCACTGAAGTTGTCTGTTGAATCTTTTAATCATCGTGTCTTTTATTAATTTAATAACATTCATGAAATTATTTACTGTAGTTTTTTTTTAACTAATATAAATTTTTGAGGTAACTTCCTTCTTTTTTTTTTGTTTTCATTTTTCCCCTCAGAATTAAATCCCGACTGTCAGTGGAAAGCACATCCACTCCTCTGCCGGGTTCTCCGGTCCGCGGCCCGGTCCACTCCACCCAGTCGGTTCTGGGCAGCTGGTCGTCCTGTAACCTGCCTCTGACTCCAACCAGCTCCCACCTGAATGGCTCCTGCCACAAACTCACCCCCAAAGTCAGCCCCATACGCGCAGAGCGCCTGCCGGGCTCCCCGTCCACCGCGTCCTCCGAGCGGCGCCACGCTGGCCGGGTCCGGGCACACGAGGCGGCGGTGCCGCCGCCACCGCGACCCAACTTTGAACCAAAGAACCTCCTCAGCCTGTTTGAGGAAACGACTCTGGACGGACAGGCTTGAGGACATTTTTTTTATGCCTCTTTGGAACTAAAGAGTTTATTTTATGGCGCCCCCTCATGGACAGAGTGGGGTTTATTGTTCCCTTGCAATGAATTTGCAATTTCTCTTTTGCACACAGTCACTGTGATGACAAATGTCAATTTAAAACTGCAAATTTACCTTTAGAGTTCCTCAATAAAAACTGTTTATGCATTCTTAACTGATTGTAAATTGATCTATTAGTTCAGATCAATTTCCAAACTGTCTGCAAATTTAAACTGACGGCAGGCCACAAAATTTATTAAATTAAAATGCAAAACTTAATTTCCTTTTTTTCTCATTTATTTTTATCAAATCTGTTCATCATTATAGATCCAAAGCATAAAAAGAGCTTCAGACTGATGCTTTATTGCTAGAAAAACAGGCAATTTTCTAATTTTGGGG
Organism: Poeciliopsis turrubarensis; assembly: GCA_010277015.1. NCBI lineage: Eukaryota > Metazoa > Chordata > Actinopteri > Cyprinodontiformes > Poeciliidae > Poeciliopsis > Poeciliopsis turrubarensis. Next base: position 194,170 of record VMRN01000136.1, on the reverse strand, counting down.
TCATCAATTGTTTCTACCATCCTTGACCCTTTAGTTAGGGGCCGACCAAAATAATTTCAAGGGCCACAATTGGCCCCTGGGCCACACTTTGGACACCCCTGTATCAGTGTTGATGTTTGTTTCTGTAAGGTTGAGCTGGGCGTGAAAAAACTGCCTTTTTTAGCGATTCAGACCAGCAACACAAAAAAAGACGCAGTCAGATTATTTTATCACTCAAAAATATTTCAAATAGTTTTAACTGTCTTTCCTTCTGTAAAGTTTCTGATTTTTTCTTAGAAGTGATGGGAAGCACATGTTTGATCCGTTTTCTCTGAAGTTAGTGATGCATTTGTATAGAGAAAAATATAAAACTTAAGACATTTCACTCACAACATATTAATATACATGGAAAATCTTTATGTTGCAGCAGAAATACTTTCAGTTTTCAATATTGTGTCCACCAGGGGGCGCCGTATTATTTAGTGTTGGGTTTTTGTGAACTTTTCTTTTTTCCTGCCATTTTTTAAAGCGTATTTGAAAAGGAAGGGATCCAGGTAAAGGATTTGAACGTGTAATCAGACTTTACAGCACTTTCTTCTTTGTGTTTGTGCGGATAGTTTCCCCAAATGGCTTGATTGTCACTGAAATAAGTCACAAGTTGCATGATGGGCTCAAGAGTAAATTTGCTTATGGTCTGCAAGACAATACACTTAATTTGTGCTGCATGCTGTGGCTATAAAGCTTCGGAAAACATAAACTTTGACTTGTCTGGTTTGTTTTTGTTTGTGGTTAAAATCTGAAATCAACAGAATTAAATTAATGAGTCTGTTTTACATCATTACCACAGCCATATAGTGAAGTTATCTTAATTAAACATTCACCTTAAAGTATGTGTGTCAAACTTAAGGTGTGGGGCCAAATCTGGCCCATCATAACTATTTGTGTGGCCCACTACACTATCGGGCCACATTAGTACAACTTTTAAAATAACATTCGCGTGTTAAAATACTATTTAATCAATCAAATCAAAGACATCTTCATCTGTATACTATATATATATATATATATATATATATATATATATATGTATTTATTTAGTTAAAAAGCGTTGGCCACGATGTATTTTTAAAATCCAAGTTTCGGAATGGGGCGGCAGCTTTTATTGTGAAAGGGACCGGAGATTTGACGTAACTTCCGGTGCGCTTTCTGGGCTATCAACGGTGTTCCTAGGTTAGTATGGTCATGTTTTGTAATGTAATATTCGATATATACGCGTGGGTGTGACCCGAACCAGATGAAATGTTGCCATGTTTCTGCGTCTTTCGATCTTCGGGATGTTAAAGGGAATCCTGGCGGAGCGGAGCTAATGTTGCTAATGCTAGCTGCCCAGGTTAGTGACGTGAAGCAGGACCAGACGCTCAGCCGCCGTTTGGAACCGAGTCAGACTGGAAAGTGATGCGAATGTTTTAGTACAGAGGCATTTATAATTGCAGCTTAGTTTAAATTAATAATTCATAAAATATGATCTGTATCAGTTAAACGTTGATATTTAACTGCTAATGTGTATTTAATGTCGAATTGATGAGCTATAAAGCTCAGAAGTCAATTTGGGAACATCAAGCTTGGACATAATTGAATTTTTATAATTGGAGTTTAACGTTTTTATTGATGTTGGAAATTGATCAGTAATATATGAGTGATTTTGGGGTTTTTTAAGTCACTTTTCTTCCCCATTCTGATGCTTTGTTTAAACTTCAGCAAGTCATTTAATTATGTTGCAGTATAAATATTTGATCACTTTATTTCACGTTGCATTTTAAACTGCTGTAAAACTAGTTTCTGAATGAAAAACAATCAGTGAGCGCCTGTCGCTAAAGATTTTTCACTCCAGGAGTTGGATTAACGAGGCCAAAATTGAATAGTTCAATCATCTGATCCTGCTTTCTCTAATTGTGATCTGTTTTATGTTCTTAGGATGACTAAACTGGATCGTCTGAATGCCCGTGTGGCCAAACTGCTGACTGAAGCTGTGCAGGAGGTTCTGGTCCTGGTGAAAGAGACGGTGTGCGAGTACCAACAAAGGACCTTCAGAACACAGAGAGAAAACGAAAGTCTGAAAAGACAGCTGCAGGAGCTGCAGGTCAGACTAACCAAAGAAAACACAGGTGGGTTCGATGTCGTTCCGTCCCTCCAGGAGGTTTTATGCAATAGTTTCGGCCTAAAATGACTGATTTTGCAGACCCTCTTTCAAAAAGTTGTGATTAAAGTTGCACATTTTTTAAGCCTTTTATTTTTGGTAAACTGCTGCTAAGACTGCAACTAACAATTTATTTAGTAACCGGTTATTCTGACAATTATTTGATTAATCAGATAAAAAATCTGGCAGATTCTAACCTGTTTAGCATTCTTTAGAAAATATTAGATAAGCATTAAAATATGCAAATAAACTAATACATATCTAATGTTTAATAAAATAGCAAGGCATTCATTTTAATGTTTTTTTTATCTTAAATGCAAAATATTTATATTTTTGTTCAGTTAGTTCAATGCCCTTTTTTATAAATTTGTTGACGATTACTTCAATAATTGATTAATCACAATTAATTGTATCAAGTCTAATTGTCTTCCCACAAAGAGACAGAATTTTAACACTTAATATTTAAAGTTTGGTCAGCAAAGAAGGAAATACAGAAAATATTAAAGTGGTTTGTCAGATTTTTTTCTTTCCAGTTATGAGTTATTACAATTTTCTTTTATTTTCTAATTATTTTCCTTCAGAAAAATTTGGCCTAAATTGTCAGAAGTTAGAAATTTAGTTTGTTTTTCAGTGGAAAGTTTTGAAACTTTTCATGAGTTGAGTCAAATAATGCCCATTAAACTAATTTAGACTGGATAACATAACTTATAACGAGAATAAACATTTCAAAGTAAAACAATCACTGCAGAGTTGACTTAACTTAGAAATGAGTTAAAAAGTTATAAAAATGCAAGAGAGAAAAAAAAATTACTTGTAAATTGAATTAAATTTAAAGTTTCTCAATCATTATCATTTAATATAATAGTTAAACAGAGATTGCTGCAGCAATAGTTTTTAAGTGTTTTGAACTTGACAGTTAAAGTTGATAACTGAGAAAAGCAACAATAAAACTAGACTGAGTCAAGTGGAGTCAAATCTTTTTTACAGTGTGGTAAAGTTGTGATTGGTGAAGTCTGCAAGTCCATACAAAATGAGCAAATAATGAGACAATTTGCACGAATTGTCGCAATTTCAACTTCTTGGAGGGACGGTTATTCAGGCGTCTTGCGTTTCCTCATTCATGATGAATAAAAGTCTTTTATTTTTATTTCTGTATTTGTAGCTGTTCCTTCTTCGACGAAGCCGTTTCTTGAGAAAACGGATCATGTGGACGAGTCAAAACAGGATTTGAGCTTCTTTCAGAGTCATCCAGATGTAACTTCCACAGAGCCAACTCTGATCAGCGCCACTGATCCCGGAGTGAAGCAGGAGCAACGTGTCGATCACGAATCAGGAGCTGAGCGCTGCAGAGCAACAAGTGAGGAAGTCCAGGCGACGCGCTGTGCGACCGGGGAATCGGACGCTGCGTCGTCCAGCGTGTGCAACTCTTACACTGGCGGGATCCAGCTTCCTGCCATCAAAACGGAAACGGAGCAGCAGCAGCCGGCTGGATGTGTTGACTTGAGCTGCAGCTCTTCAAAAGACCCCGGTCCACAAGCCGGCGCAGAACGAAACGGACTCGTCTTCGTCAATTCAAATCTCGCCCCTGATGTGAGACATGGCGTTGTCAACAGCAACAGGGCCGTCACGGTCAACGGTAGACAAATCAGTTTGGATCGTGTCGGCAGAAGCGGCCTCCATCTCTGTGTCGTGTGTGGAAAAACGTTCAGCCGGATGGCCAACCTGAGGATCCACCAGCGGTGTCACACAGGGGAGAAACCGTATGGCTGCGTACAGTGTGGGAGGCGCTTCAGCCAGGCGGGAGACCTGAAGAAACACAAGAGGGTCCACACGGGGGAGAAACCCTACTACTGCAGCCAGTGTGGGAAGAGCTTCAGCCGAGGAGAGAACTTGAAGAGACACCAACGGATTCACATTGGAGAAACTCTGCAGCTGCAGCGAGCGTGGACAGAGCTGCAGTAGATGGACTTGGCACACTTTCTGCACCTGATCTTACAGGTTTCAACCTGGCCAAGATTTGTTTGGCTGCGTTCCCACAGCAGGCTAATGCGACCCAAATTTGATTCTTTTTACCTTATATCCATAGCCGATCTACATCCAGCTTTTTCACTGCAGTCAGAACGGCCAGTTTGGACCTTTTCACCTAAAAAATATTCTATCTGTGCCATTTCCATATGCGGAACTAATTTGGTTATTCGATTGTTAAAAATCATGGCAGCGACAAATGAAAACAGTAACATGACATATATTCATAATTCAGCCATAGCTCCAGCACTCATCCAATCAGAGGAGACGATGGCGCCTCATTCAGGTGTTGGAGTGACAAGAGGTGTACAGTTGGGAGCGGCTACGTCTGCGGCGTTTTGGGGAAATGGTGCGATTTCACAGAAGAACTATGGATCCAACACATTAGAATGACGCAACTTTTTTATAAACTGAAATAAAAAAACAACCAATCCTCCAAAAGCCTGATTACGGTCGGGTTTAATCCGTAGTTTGAAGGACAACACACTAAGTAAAAATCGGATTTCAGGAAAAATAAAAGATTTAACTCCAAGACCTGCTGTGTGAATGTAGCTTTAGTGTTTTTTGAAACATGTCCCACCATCTTGCTGCTCAGTCTATCAAATGCCTTCCTTTGTCACATATTCACAGCGATGATGATGCTTTGTGTAAGAATTGCTGCATGTGAGATGATTAATCGGTGGAGTATACGCATTCATGAAAATACGGTAATGTGCTGAAGCAATAACATTCATAGCAGTAATTAAGACAAAACTGAACAAAAAATGATACGTTTTGCATGAACGATGGTAAAACAACATGCTCTACTCTCAAGTAGCATAGTTTAAGCTTGAGCCAATTCAAATTCTGGGAAAACATCTTAACAACCTTTTGCAATCCAGTTATGAATCAGTTCATTGAAAAACACAAGCAACAGATTAAACTTGCACTGTATTGTTAATAAAGCAAAAAGGGCTTTTTATATCTCTTTCTGCTTCAGATGCATCCTTGGCTACAAATGACCAATGTTTGCCTAAAAACATTGTATTTTAGGCAATAAAATGTTTATTTTCTGACTTTAAAATGAATTGGATTGTTTATTTGCATGTTTTTTAAATCTATTTCTAATATGACATAAAACCAGTTTGTGTTTAAATGAAAAATCTGCAGAATGTGACATTTATGCTGAACCAGCCCTGTAGTGAACACAGTTTGAGTTTTAATGAACTCCAGATTAGAGCATGATAAAGGAAAAGTTATTCTCAGTTCATCATTTAAACTGTGGTGACCTGAGTTCATATCCTGTAAATCTGCTTCACCAATCACCATATTTAAGCCGATAATTGTTGTTTACATGGTGGAAAATATTTTTCTGTAACTATAAGGCATGCAGCGGCGCCTGTTACTGGTTGACTCCATTGTCCTCCAGCCGAAACGGTTCAAACATTTAGTTTTGAAACGCATAAAATGGCTGAGTTAATTATTTTCAGCCAGTTAAATATTTAACATCCTTGTTATCATTTATTACAAACTTGTTGAAGTAGCTGATGCTTTTTTTTCTCAGTTTTATCAGTGGTTGGTTATCAGAAAGTAACATGATTTAAAGTGCAAACATTACACAACTAAATGTCTTGATTTAATTTCAACTAACCAATAAAGATGGTTACAAATGATTACTGTGAGCTACTTTGTGTTTTTTATCTTTGTAAATATGGAGTTTTTCTTTTTTTTAATATTTATGTATGGGTCTGTACATACCCTCTTTCCTTTAGATTGGGTTAAATAAACTAAATTATTTTATTTTACTTTGTGACTTTATAAACGGCACTCCGTATTTCTTGAGATGCACTACTGATTTATTTTACTCGGGGGTTTTTAAATGGATGAAATTCACATTGAATGCACGTGAAAGTCAGTTTGCAACACTTTATTTTGAAGGTTTCGAAAGGAGAGTTTGGGACAGCGCCTCTGCAACACAAACCGCAAGATTACGCAACTCCTTCACACGAACATGAAATTTATTTCCAATGATGGAAAAACATGCATTGAAAATTAGTAAAATTATTAAAATAAAAAGGAAAGTGTCACCTTAAACTTGTAAGATTATATTATTTGCACGCATATTTTTCTATGTTGAAAGCTTTATTTGCTGAAGTGAGTTGACGTGGAGCCGGACCAGGAAGCAGCTGCTTTACACACACACGCACACACACACCGACACACACACCGACACACACCCTCTCAAGGGAGGAAACTGCAACACGCTTTACGGAAAGGTGAGTAACCGATACTCATGCTGATGGAAATGTTTTCTCGCTTCCCAATTTCTTCAAAAGTTTCGTCTCTGAGTCAGTTTTTGTTTTTAAATGGACGCTGTCGCTTTAAATAAAACAGCTGGGCAGGTAAAAGCGGCGACATGATCGCCGCCAATAAATGAAAATATTTGTTTTTATAGAAAACAAACAGTCCTCCTCTGAAAATAAATAATGATAAAGACAGTAGCATGGATGAACTCTGGTGTGAAACAAGGGGGGAAAAATCCAGTTCTTTTGAACTGAGTCACAGTTCGTAACAGTCATTCGTTCTCGGATCAGTTAGACCCGGAAGTGGCTCAAACTGTGTTTGTGTGCTGCAGGTTTATGTTCTGAACACCCTGCAATGTTGAAATGAAGATTGATGAAAAGGTTGTCAACTACTTTGAATCTTGCAACTCACCTGTGGACAAAGAGGGATACCTGTCCAAAAAGGTAAACACCAAGGCTTCAAGTTTTTCAAAATAAAATACGTTGTATATGTTTACACGTTTTAGAGATGTGACACGTTGCAAAATATGAAAATAGCTGCGGTTGCATTACCAATATGCAAAATATTTTCTTACTTGTGGTGTTAATTCATGTGTAATTTTAAAATTAAAATTACACATGAATAAATTTGTTCGTGCTGTAAGTCATAAAAAATAATGGCAGCAGCTGTAAAAATAAATATTTTTGGAGAAAATATTTAATCGGCGATTTTACAGAACAAATATGAATTCACCACAACTTTTTATAAACTGAGAGCTGTGAAGCTAGAAACCACCATCCTGCTCTTCGACGTTTTCGGCTGTAGTAATTTATCACGTGACTCGTGAAATAACGTGTTTATACCGCTGAAAAACCACCTTATCCTAGCGCAAAAGCCTTCTTTTAATAATTTTTTAAAATATTTGTTAATTTGGCATTTTTCCACTAAGATGATTTATTTTTGTCAATTTGATTCTCTGCTTAACGAAACGCAGCCATTGTCTTCAAATCCCATTTTGACCAATGTTTCCCGGTGATCTGTAAATTATTGATAAATCTTAACAGGTGGATTTATTTGACCGGTAAAGCTTGAAGTTGAAACCAACTTCAAAAACATAGAAATAAAACACTGTTTGTTGCATTCCCAATTAAACATTAACCCAGAACATAAAACATTATGAAATTTATGCATTCTACCTTTTGTCTCTTTTTTTTTTTTTAACTATACCTTTATAAAGACATAAAAATGTAAATGTATTCACTTCACAAATTCATTTATTAGAGGATGTTTCTATTGCAGATTACAGAACATTATTAGAAAATATTATTTATGTAACTTTCTATGAAAATATTGTGTTTAATATTTCCACTCCTCCAACTTATTTACATTTTAATAATTGATATATTTTTTAATCAAGAAACTGGATATTTTTTATCTTTACGTTTTAATTCCAAATAATACAGCAGGCAACAGATGTGTTCAATTTTGTAGTCAAACTTTTCAGGCTCTATTATTTACTTTGGAAACAAGTAAATTTGCAGAGTCGTTAAACTAACAGAAACAGGCACAACTCGTCTCCAGCAGTGATGTAAAATTATTAGTTATTACAATATAAAATTATTACAATATACTCTAAGCATTTTCTAGGTTAAATGGGTTAAACTGCGTTTTTCAAAACAGAGATTAATGCGTCTCTGAAGACACATTGTTCTATCGCCTTCGGGCCTCGAACTGAATTCAATCTCCAGTTCTCTGTTATACGTGAGAAATGACTCATAAGTTTGGATTTTAGGAATGAAAAGGAGGAAAGCTGATAGTTCAGTCAGAATATGTGATAATCCTGCAGGAGTCAAACTTTTCATGGCTAAATACGGGAACGATAATAAAAAAAAAATCCATAAATAAAGATTATTTCTACAATACATTTCAACAATCAAAAGAAATGAATGTACTTAACATAACAGAATTGACTACTATGATGTGAATACAAAATACATTGCAACAAGCAATATATTTTCTCCAATTCCATCATTAAGTTGATCAAAAATCATCACAAAATACTGGAATGAAGTCTGGACTTAATCAATGTTCCAGTTATTGTTAATTTAAAGCAACTCTTAGCAAAAATTTTGCTTTTATTTCTTTAAGTTAAAAGGACGCCATGCTAAAGCATTTCTGACATTAGAAATGTGTAACTTTATTTGGCCTGGACAATCCGTAAAAGCCCCAGAATTCGCCAAATGGTTTCCCATTGTATTAATTTTATCAATAAACATTGGTACAAACTGGAGCAGTTGCAGTTTTCTGGAAGTTTGTTCCAGATTAGCGGAGCGTATAAACTGAATGCTGCTTCTCCGTGTTTGGTTTTGATTCTGGGGATGCAGAGCAGACTTGAACTAGACCTCTGAAGGCACTGTCATCATTTCAAATAAAGACAAATGGATGAATGAGTTTTTCAGGATCTTGTTGGAACATGTGGAAATGTTCTTCAGCTGATGGAAGATTGATTTTCTAACTGTCTTTATGTGGCTCTGAATGTCCAGGTCCATCACTACACCCAGATTTGAGGCCTCCTCAGTAGTTTGTAGCGTCGTTGACTATGTGCTGACTCCACATCGTTCCTGTTTTGATCTAAAGATAATAACTTCAGTTTTTAACATTCACAAGAAGCCAGTTCAGTTGATTCAAAACAGGAAATATATAAGGTTGCGTGTTTTAGTCGAACAATTCTTCCGTTTGACTAATGAACGCTTCAGTAAAGCTTTGTCTAGTCTTGTTTACGATGGTAAATGATGCGGTTTTTAGATTTGAATAATGGGAGCTAAACCAAAATAACAATGGACCAAATAGGAAGCCTTGGGGAATGCCACAGCTCACTGAAACCTTCACATTTGAGTAGTTAGACTTTAAACTCAGTTCAACAATGAACTGAGTTGAAATTGGATTAAATTCAGTTAATGTTGGAACCAGAAATACCAACGAAAACTATTATAACCCTGATATAAAGTCATTGTTTTGTCACCTGATTTTAGCCCCATTCCACACCTCTCGTAATTACAAACCAACACAATGTTTTGCAATAAAAATGAAGAAAACATGTGCAACGTATCCTCTTTGCAGACTACACATTGCTTCATAGCAGTTGCATAATCTGCTCAGTAAAACACATCGTGTGTCACAGGGTGAGATAAAGACTTCGTATCAGAAGCGCTGGTTCGTGCTGAAGGGAAACCTCCTCTTCTACAAGGACCGGCCCGGGGACCGGGACGTGATTGGAGTCATTGTTCTGGAGGGCTGCACCGTCCAGCTGTGCGAGTCAGAGGAGCAGTTCGCCTTCTCCCTGGTGTGGAGCGAGCCGGGACTCCGGACCTACAAGTTTTCGGCGGAGGACCAGGCGAGCCAGGAGAGCTGGATCAAGGCTCTGCTGTCGGCCAGCCACAGCTACCTGGCCCTGCTGGTGACGGACATGGAGAAGCAGTACAGAGGTGAGACACGAGGGAGAGAGGGCGACCTTTGTTCTGGCTCTGAGTCACTGATTACAGCCTCTCCGTCTGGCACCAGGCTCACTGTGGTACTGATTATAAGTGTATGATTCATTTAGTTATCAATTGTTTTGACTAGTCCTGATACTAGTCATTTATCATCCATCATGCTGCTGGATGATAAATTGCCCCAAAAGTTATTGCAAAAACAATAATATTGTTGTTTTAGACCATTTTCAAGTACTAAAGTGATCATGTAAGAAACATTCTCAAAGATCAATAAACTTTAAATTAGGGATAATCGATGTATCGGCCAATATTAGTTCTTTTAACATATTGGTATCGGCCCGATGAATAAAACTGGGCCAATATTAATATCCAATATTTACTTCCATATTGTTTCTGTCTGTTTTTTCAGAAGGTGACTAAAGCGCAGATAAATACAAATAATATCAGTTAATATTGCAGAAGTATTGATATCTGCCCAAATTTTCCAATGAGTATTTAACACTGGACCTGGAAGGCATTTTAAATATCAATGAACAAAAAAAGAACAAATGAAATTAATTATGAACTCTTTAATAAATTTCCTAACCGTTTTTGCGATAATATTGTGGTTTTGAGAACATTTTCCAGTAATAGAACAATCAATAATTTGAAAGATTGATAAACTCTAAATTAGGGATTCACAGTAACATTGGTATCGGTGGATATTAGTCTTTTTCTTTTTTTACATGTCGATATTGCCCGATAAATAAAATATCTAAGATTGGTAATTTGATCTATGTATTTATATCTATATATGCTGCCTTGATGCTCTTGGGGGCCCCCTGGTGGTGAGGGAACCCGACATATGCCTTGGGCCGATTCAGCCTTTGCCGTTGTTGTTATTGTTGTTACAAGCAGATTTTTGACTTGTGGTTTAAACCATCTGACTCTTTGGAGCTCCGTTGTATTTCTGTCATTCAGTATTTCAGTCCATCTTCTTCTCCTTCTCCTCTTTCGTAGATGCGTTGCAGACGCATCCCAGCCAACTCCACCGGCCGTTCACGATGCCAAACTTCCACTCGCCAGCACCAAACTTTGTGGAAGCAGGAGTCTCCAACCAAATGCTTCAGCCTTCAAACATTTCGGTGGCCAGAGCGGTTTCTAAGAAATCGCCCAAACTGTGGCCTAAGAAGAACTCGAACCTGCTGCCTGTCAGCACACCGGCCCTGCCGATGTCGGAGTATTCAGGTTTGTCTTTCGGTCCAGAGGAAGATTTCAGTAAAATGCATGAAGACTTTGGAAAGGAGGTGAAGAAACTGATTGCTGACTGGTCCAGGAGGAGAGGCGGCGATGAACCAGCTCTGGAGGAAAGCCTGATAGATCTTGGTTAAAGAAAGTTTAAGTTCTCGGTTTTTAATCATCGAGTTAAAGAATGTTTGAAACATTTCTCACCTTTTATTTAATTAGAAACGGGTAAAGTTTTGTTAAATGTATTTGCTTTGTTCTGTTTTTATGTTTTTCTCCCTTCCATTGTTCAATAAATTATCTATAATCTTTTTACTTTTTTGATCATTAGTGTGAAGTTATTCCTATGTTACATTTTGACTCTGTAATCCATAAATTACAGTTCTGATTAAAGAATAACTGTTTCTCCACCGTTAGCACAGTTAGCATTGAGTGGATGAGGTTGATTGACAGCACTAAGACCCTCCTCCCGGTTCTGATTGGTTATTTTGCCCAGAATGTTGCATCACTTTAGCCAGCAGTAATTCAGGGAAGACTCTTATTGTGATAATTGTTTTCACAGATTATCTGTCTCATAACAAACTGTCACAACATGGTGGCAGGTTTAACAAATGTGGAGAAACATTTTTTAAATTGAAGTTATGTTCTGCATCTTGAATGAAATGCAACTGCATAACATTTTTTGAGAAGTCTGGATCGCTTCATGGATCTTTTGCATGTTGCCTCTGACTGTTCCTCGTGGGGAGAGATATTCAGTAAGCTAAAACTAATTAAAATTTAACCAACCTACTTGCAAACTGTATGCATATTGTAAAATTAATAAGCAGTAAATATTGCGCTAATATCAGGATTGCACAAAAGAAAGCAATTCTGTTGCAAGCTTTTATAATTGTGATGGAGTTAATGGGTCAGAGAGACTCAAGAAATTGTAACAGCAGCTGCTTGGGGGTCAATTTAATTTTTTGTCAGGGGGCCCAACATTCCTGGTGACGCCTCTGCATACAACATGCTAAGTAAGTTCAACTGTTTTCTTTGACACAAAACTAATTCAACCAGCTTGTATTATGAACTGAACATGACTACATTACCATGATGGTAGAAAACGTTACAGTGACTCATGTCATGATATTTCAACTCAAACTGAATTAATAACTCCCATTTTAGACGCTCTAAATATATTTCCTAAAAGTCCTAGATTAGCTATGTTTATATTTTAGATTAGATCCGGCAACTCTTCACCAAATATTTCAATAAATGTTCAACATTACAAGTGATGCTAAATACGAGTGGGTTTTAAAAAAGCAAGCTAATCAGTGAAGAGTGTCAAAATGGCTGCAGAAGAGAATGGTGGTGGTGATGATGGGGGGGCAGCGCTGCTATTTCAGTCTGTACAGCTGTCTTGTTTTTATGGTGTTTGCCTGCTGCCCCTGCCTCTCCTTTCACCTTCAAGACAATATCTGGAGGAGGATAAAAAAAACAGAAAAAGATTTTAAATAAAGCCCAGTCTTATGAAGAGACCTGGGTCACACATATGTCATGTGAAAAACATTCAAACTGCAGGAGAGGAGAGGCGCCATCTCAGCTCCAAATACATGGCTTGGTTGTATAGAGGACTGATTGATGGGAGGCAGTGGAGCTCATATATGGCATTAGATGGGTGGGTTACGCTCCTCCTGTCCTAAAACCATCGGAGTAACCAAAATTAGTGCATCCCTGACTGGAAAACCACCAAACTAATTAATAATCTTTATTTTTTGCTTTCCAAATTCTAAAAAACCCACAAAATCTTACCAAGTAATTTATCAAGGGTACCAAATAGATTGGTACACTTGAAATAACATAAAACTAATTTATAAGTTACTTTTCAGCAAGATACAAGTTTGTTTTAAATCAACAATTTCTTAGTATTGAGAAAAAGTTCTTGCTCCTCTGGTTTATTTTTTCACTTAAAATATGGAAAAAATGTTTTGTTTTAAGTGAAAAAATCTTCCAATGGAACTAGTACTGGGTTGCTAGGTAACGGACTGGGCTTGGTTGGTGTTGCTAGGTAACGGCAAAGTGCCAGTTTATTGTGAAATAACCTGCTCGTAAAACTAGCACTTTTTCCATCATTATTAAGGAATTATTGACACAAAACAAGCTCCTACATCTTGGTGAAAAGTTATTTGCAGGTTAGTTATTTTAAGTGTAGTAAGATATTTGCTCCAGAAACTGAATAAAAGTTTGTGTTTTTGCAGTGCATTTAACACTGTCAGACATTTTACTTAAGGGAAAAACTTATTCTGAAAAGGGAGATCATCCTAATACAAGCTCCTATCTCTTGCTGTAAGTTAGGAAGATATTTTCACTAGAAACTCGACCTAAAGAGATTTTTGGTGAACAGCTGGACTCTGGAGGATTTTTACGTGAACTTAAATTGCAGCTTTTCCTGCCATTTATCATACATTATTTCTATTTGCAAAGTGTTTTGCTGCGTCTCCTTCAGTCGCTTTGTTTCTCGTGTGAGGCCTGGTGGTCATGTGTCATGTTGGAGCCGGACCAGCATCCTCTCGCCAACCGTTTTCAGGTTTCATTACTGTTTATACATCCTAACTCCGACCGCTGATGGGTCGTTGAGGGCCAGGCCTATCACTTATCCATGTGTTGACTTGGAAATATGTTTACACCGACCGCACGTCGCTGGAGGATAAATTAATAGAAAGCAGAGTTTCAGTTGACCCCCATCTGTTTGGGGGTCATTCGAATAAAGCCGCTGGACGTCTGTCGTCTTCTTTCACTGCCACCAACAAGCACAAAGATGAACCAGTCGTTCCTCTGCATCCGTTTGGCCTTATTTGTCCGCTGACAGCACCAAAGTCAGCCCTGTCTGTTGGCATTGAATTCACCTCATTCCAAGACTTCTCTGGCCTATTTTGGAGCCGCCTGTAAGCCGATCCACCCAGCAGCCTCCTCACTCCTCCCCTGTTTCTCTTACTCTTTCCTCAGCTCTGCTTCCCTGCCAAACCTGATGATGTAGCTAAAGTTAGCCCCCGTCAAGTTAATATATAAGACCCCAAGGGGCCGATGCATACATGTCAGTCTCATCGGCTTGGTGTACAGGCTTCTCTTCTTGACCAACAACAACCCAACAGACTTTAGAGATGGTGAGTGTTGTTTCTTGGAGCTACGTTTGCATCACAGTTTGGAGTCACCCAAAATCAAGCCTCAAAACTTTGGATTTGAAACCTTAATTATGAAGAAGGATAAACTAGTTTATCTCAATATTATAAGATAAACTTCCACTTTAAGTTGGATAACCAAGTCATTAACAACAAAGTGGCAGAAATAAAGGTCTTTTCTTTGCTAGAAATCAACAGTTTGCTCTAGGGTTAACATCAACTTTTCTTGTCTTATGTGTTGATTATTTTCTGTATGTTTAAGGTTGTAGAAACCTTGTTTTGTGTGTGTTTTACCTGTTTTTCTCCATCTCTCAGGCACCCAAGAAGGCCAAGAGGAGGCAGCAGCAGCAGGGTGAGGGTGGATCCTCCAACGTGTTCTCCATGTTTGAGCAGAGCCAGATCCAGGAGTACAAGGAGGTAACTTTTTTAATCTCTGCATCACATGCAATTTTAACTGGTGTGATTTTGGGGAATGTGTCTGTTTTTCTATGATTTGGCCTTGTTTAGTAACGTAGGAGTGCTTCTGAAAGCCAATGTTGTCCTTCTCAGCAGGACAGGATGGTAAACGTGAGCTTTTCTGGAGTCAGGTGATACCTCCTCTCCTCTTAGAGCTCCGTAATTCTCCTTAGAGACACTGTGCTCCATGACTCCACTGGAATGCAGCCCAACAGCTGGTGGAAAGTCCAATTAATCAAAGCTGGAAAGAACGGGGTGGGGGGAGTATGAAAACATACAAGTTGAACCAACATTCAGGGATTACCAAGGTTGTTTCGCCCCTTGAGTCTAGTTTTTATAGCATCAGAGGGTCGCAGCCTTGATCTTGGACAGAAATGTCTCCATAAGCATCTATGGGATTGGAGAATGCGAGGCCAACAGTAGCTTAGCTGGCACCTCCAAAGGTGGAAGAACATTGGTGGCATGGTCAGAAGATTCGGTCACAAGGCAAAAGGACGACAGCTGTAATCAATACCTTGTCCTTAAATGTCGCAAGGGGGCTTGTCTTGCATTCCAGAGCCTTTTTAACACCTTCGAGAGACAAGTGGACGACCAGCTGCCAAGTCCTGAAAGGTTCCCAATGCCATCTTTGGTTTCAAGGGGGGTGAAACGCCCTGCTATGTGACAAGGGAAGCGGCTAACGGCTCCACATTTACACGTTTGTCTTGGCAGACTAGCTCCCACTTACAATCACTATTAACAAGTCTTAAGACAAGGACTTGTGAGAAATGTGAGAATCTTCGTTTTACAGTTTTAGTGTCTTATATCTTGACCTTTTAATCCCACGCATGCTTAAAGACACAGCGAGGCCAGTCACCGTAACAAGTTTTGCTGGACGATAAATTGTCCCACAAGTTTTCAAGAAATTCAATGGTAATGGAAACTAGTGAAAGTATCTTAGCGTACTTTAAATAAGACAAAATAATTTAAAAGTAACTTTTCATGAAGATTTAGGAACTTGTTTTACGTCAATAATTCTTTAATATTGATGAAATAGTTCTAGTTCCACTGGCAGGTTGCCCAGCAACCCCAGCCGAGCCCAGCCCATCGCCTAGCAACCCAGTTCTAGTTGCACTGGCAGATTATTTCACTTACAACAAAACATTTTTCCCATGTTAAAAGTGAAATAATCTACCAGTGGAACTAGAACTTTTTCATCAGTATTAAGAAATTATCAACTTAAAATAAGCTCATATGTCTTGCTGAAAAATTGATTCTTTGTTTTTCAAGTGAACTAAAACATTTCCACTAGAAATGTGACAAAAATACCTGGTGAGATATTTTATGTCTTTGAGTTCAGTTAACACTGGAACGTTAAGGCATTTTAAATATCAAAGTAAATAAACAAAACAACAAATAACACAATTTATGAAGTTTCTGCAAGCAAAATTATTCTTAAAAAAAAAAAGGTCAGTTGTGAAAAAAGCACCAAACTTTAGTTGTCCAGTTTTTGGTAGAAGAAGGTAAATAATGCAAACAGAAATTATTGTTGAGCTCAATTAAATTTAACGTGCGATTAATTGTTTGCGAGTGGCCTATGCATATTATTTTAATTTTGAGCTTTTCGACTCATGTTTCCTGCAGGCTTTCACAATCATCGACCAGAACAGAGATGGCATCATCAGCAAGGACGACCTCAGGGACGTGTTGGCCACCATGGGCCAGCTGAACGTGAAGAGCGACGAGCTGGAGGCCATGGTGAAGGAGGCCAGTGGCCCCATCAACTTCACCGTCTTCCTCACCATGTTTGGCGAGAAGCTGAAGGGTGCGCTGACCAACACAAACTGCTCACCCAGATGGCAAAACATCCGTCGAATTACGTTTAGACACAAATACTGTCTGCGGTTTGTTTGCCGGGGTTTGCTCTGCTTCCGCAGAGGCCGCCATCGATAGCTTGATGGTTCATCCAACATCAATTGTCTACCTAAACCAAAAGTCAACCTTTTTGACCACAATTCAACATTGAATTAACATCTTAGATTATTTGACGATCTGGGTTTGCGTTGCTGTTAGGTGCTGATCCTGAGGACGTCATCGTGAGCGCTTTCAAGGTCCTGGACCCCGAAGGCACCGGCAGCATCAAGAAGGAATTGTAAGAATATTTCTGTAACATTTTTATAACATCTCAGAGTTGTTTTTCCTCAATACAGTGTATTTGTTTCCATTTCCAGTCTTCAGGAGCTCCTGACCACCCAGTGTGACAGGTTCACCAGTGAGGAGGTGAGCTACTTTCACAGACTTTCTTAGCTGTTAGCTGCAAAACTTTGAAGCCCTTTCACACATATTTTTGTGGGCCTAACTGCAATTCAGCAATGATAAAAATTTATTTATTGAACTTTTTATATTAAATCAAGGTAAAATTATCACTCATGTGTTTTACAGTCAATGAAAAATGTTAGTTACAACACGAAGTATTTGTCCTATTTCTATCAAAGTTTTATAATAAATTGAAAAAATGTCAGGCCTGAGACTTTTACTGAGAAGCCAACTGAATTTTTTTTTTAGTTATCAAAACTCAGCTATATACAGCAAGCATTTTAAAAGAAAGTGACTCAAATTATGTTTCTATAATTCAGAATATTGGATTTTTACATGAAAATGAAAACAATTTTAGGAGTAAAATCTTCTAAACTCATGAAAACTGGAGAAAAAGCATGTAGTTTATTTTCTAGTGACAAAAATACCTGAAAAAATGCATAATAGGTATTTATTTTACCTTTGAAAATGGTTGTTGAAAATCTAAACAAAAATGAAAGAATCCTCTGTTCATTTTGTCATCTTTATATTTCCAAAACGGTTTTGTTTTTTAACACTTGTGGGTAAAATTATGTTGAGTGAAAAGCCACATACTAATAGTACATTTTTCCATATAATAAGTGAAATAATCTGCCAATGGAACTAGAACTTGGTTGCTGGGTAACGGACTGGACTTGGCAAGTGTTGCTAGGTTACGGCCTGGCCTTGGCAGACGTTGCTAGGTTACAGCAAAGTGGCAGTTGATTGAGGAAAATAAAAGTGAAACTAATACTTCATCAATATTAAGGAATTATTGACTTAAAATAAGCTCCTATATTTTGCTAAAAAGTTACTTTTAAGTTTGTCTTAATTCAAGTTTTCTAAGATATTTGCACTAGAAACTTGACAGAAATGATTAGTAAGATTTTGTGGTGAAGTATAAATGCACCAAGTAATGAAACCATTTTTGACCTACTCAGACTGACCTCTGTGACCTCCTCCCCCCATTATTAGATGACTAATCTGTGGGCTGCCTTCCCCCCCGATGTGGCTGGCAATGTGGACTACAAGAACATCTGCTACGTCATCACACACGGAGAGGACAAGGAGGAGTAGATCCATTCTTCTCTTCAGCTCTCTACCTCTACCAACACTCTGCCACCATACACTCGCTCCGTTTTCTCCAACGCAGTGACTTCACTTTCACAAACTCTCTCGTCCAACATTTCTGCTCGCCAAAAGACTTCTCTACTTTGCCCGAGACGCTGTGGACGGGTGCGGTTTGTGAGCAACAGGAGGACATGGGATTATTTTCCATAAAAATAATCTTATGACACTGAAACTCTCTCTCTATCTCTGTCCTTACCTCTTTCTCCTCCCTCCATCATTCACTCTGTTCTGTGTTTTAGGGCCAACAGTGCAAATGTACGGTTCGCATGAAAAACTTAGTTACATTTAGTGTAGTAACGTTTTTGACAAAATTGATTTTTACTTTTATTTTAGTCATTTCATTATGAAGTATCGCTACTCTTACTCGAGTAAGACGTCTGGATTTTCTGCCCACTGAGTGAAAAAACAAACACGCTTTAACCAATAATTCACCAGACGCTGCCCTTGCAGTTTTTGTTAAAGTTTGATACGTTTTTTTATTGAAAGGAACTGATTTGGAATTCTATTTTCGCCGATTTTGGTTATGTTTTGTGACTGGTATGGCTTATTGTCATTTTCCTCCTCAAAATTTTAATCCGTCTCATGTTGTAATTTTGATCAGTTACTCAGAACTTGAGTAAAATTTTTACTAAAAAATATTCTTAAGGCATCTCAAGAGTTTAACATGATTTAAGTCCACATGTGGATCTTGAGTAATTTTTTTTATTTGAGTAAAAATATGTTCAAGTAATGCTGGTCTTAAGAATAGTTTTTGGGTTCTCTGCCCACCAGTTGGTCAAAATGTCTCTTGGTTAGGGTTAGGACTAGGGTTAGGACTAGGGTTAGGGTTAGGCCTCGGTGTTTGCACAGCAACTAGCTTGAAACAAGCTAGCAGTCTGACCTGGTCGGGTCTGTTGGTCTCAACTTCACAGAGTGCTTAGTGGCTTCCTTTATTATCTGTAGGAAAGTAAAAGAGTGGAGGTACCGCACTACAATAGCTAGCCTACCCCTCTCTTTTACCAAAAAGAGGAGCTGCAATCAGAAAAAAGAGGAAAGCATTAAACTAGAGAAAGAGATGCTGAAAGGTGGTGAGTTGGGGAAGAAAATGGACAATCCAAAGGAAAAAGAGAAATAAATCTTTTGTTTTTGACTTGTCCTCCATGTCACTGTTGTTTCGCTCCTGTTGTGACTGTGATTTAACTGCACTGTAACAAAGAAAGAAGTACAAATAAAATCCGCTTTCTTTCGTACAACACTTTCACTGAGTCTGCTGGTTTGAACAAGTTTCAAAGCAGAGGTAATTTTTAGACTATTTATCAGTATGGGGCATTAAAAGTGTACAAATTTGTGGTAAATGTTGATACCCCTCTGCAGAGTTGGGTAGTAATTAGTTACAATAACTCAATTACATTTGCTTGAATAACTTTTTGAAAAAATGAGTACAATTTCTGAATTTTCTACCCACTGAATTAAGACCACACTGAATTAAGACCAAACATGTTTTAACCAAAATAATTCACCAGACACAAACACACACCTGCAGTTTTTGTTAAAGCTTGTAAATTTTATATTGAAAGAAACTAATTTGGAAAAAAATTCTTTTGGTTGCTATTCTTAATTTTTCTTACTTGTGAATTATTGTGTTTTTTGACATGAAATTACCAAAATTTTCGACTTCACTTTATATTTTTTTATGTTTGATGATGTCATTTTTAAATATTAAATGACTCAGCACTTGTGTAGACTTTTTACCAAATAGTTTATTACGCTTACTTGAGTAATATTTTTTACTTCAGTAAAAATATGTTCAAGAAGTAGTACTCTTACTCATGGACAATTACTGGGTACAATGTCTGATTTTGGTTGGTTAATTATCACTACATTTCTATTTATTGCTACTTGTCTCAGTTATTTTAGAGATCATTGTGGGGTTTTTGACCATTAATCCACTTCCTCCAATCGGCTTCAGTGCTTGAGTTAATTCCTTTTAAGTCTTCAAGTAAACGCAACTAAACCAGAAATAAATGTGACGACACATAAATCAATCAGATCACAGGTTCAACATGTTTGTGCTCTGAGGATCGGCATTCATTACATTCTGATCAAGACACAAGACCCTCAAGGTTTTGTGTCTCTTTCTCCAAGGTTGCTTCGCCCAGTTTAGTAGAGCAGGAGTCTACAAACGTTTTGTCACACAGACCAAAAAAAAACAACAGCTATCCCAACCTAAAATAAAATCAGATTTCATTCATTTATTTTCAAAATTAATATTTACTTTAGATCCAAAACTTGACATGGATTTATATGGTGGTATATTAGGCCATTGTAGATATAATTTTATTTTATTTTTTTACTTAAATTAAAAAAAAAGTTAATTTCCACCAAAAAGATTTAGAAATCGAGATTAATCTCAGGAATTCTCTAGAAAAATTTATAAAAAGTTTTGACTTTTGGATTTTTATCAAATTTTTTTTTTACATTTGAATAATTGAAATTTCTAAGTTATTTTGTGAAAAAAATGTAGTTTCTTGCTGGAAACTTGCAGCTTGTCTAAAAAAAAAACAAAAAAACTACTATAATCTGCTATTATGAAAGAAAGACAAATTTGCTCTGTAGTTTATTCATTATACTTTACTTAATGTATGGGAGCAGAAGCTGCTGTGCTGATGTTAACCACCAACTTAATTTCTTCTTTTGTTAGAATGAATACCGTGAACCTGAGTGTGTCTGTTGTGCATTCAACATTCTGGACCTGAGACGAACATGGAAAGGTTACAAATGCACATTCTTAGAGGTTAATGCACATTCAGATTCTGCAAATGCGGAATCAACAAACAGACCTTCGCTGAACACCAAGCTCTCACTCTGATAACAAAAATAGACCATGAGACAGCTACATCGTCGGGTAGCTGTTTCCTCAATTCTTAAAGTAACTTAAGACTGTTACCAGAAGATGAGCCATTAGAAAAAACCCGATGCCTTTTTGGACCTCAGTCCATTTTATAATTATCCAACAGTCTAAATTGATGGTGAGCAGAGGACAGTAGAGTACCCAAAAAATTTACTCAAGTAAAATTAAAACGTAGAAATTATTCAAGCAAACGTGAAAAAGTATTTGGTAAAAAGATTTCTCAAGTACAGAGTAACTGATCAAGCAGACTTACCAAAATATAAAGTTACGTTGAAATGTTGCCATTTTATGGACGATATTGACAATAATTAATAAACGTAAAAAATAAAATCAGACAAAATAAGTATTATTACCAATAACAATGATAATACAGCTACTGTTAATAATAAAAAATAGTTATTGATAAAATTATTAGTAATAATAATGACTAATGATCAAATTCCCCAAATTGGAAGTAATAATTACATAACAATAATAATAAATGGCATTATTATTATTTTATAGTTATTAGTATTAATTATACTACTAATAATAATAATAACCACTACTACTACAATAATATTGGCGATCTAATAAATGTGAATAAATGTAGTAATAATAATAAATGTTCTGTTATAGGATGTAATTCCATGCTGTGACAAAAATCCCTGTTTTAAAATAAATGCAGGGATTTAAACAACATTTAATAACATTTTCTTATTTCCTCATTTTAGTTGTATATCGATTTAATCTATTGTTATCCATAAACCCAGCGGGGTGTCATGAATAAATTAACTTTAATAAACAGCTGCTCTTATTTTGAAGCTGTAACCGGAAGTTGTTTAGCTGTAAAACCTGAGGGAAACACAGCACCGAGTTCGAGCTGCTGATTTTCCGGTTCATCCCCTCCGACTCGGAATGAACCAGCGTTGATGTCCGGGCCCGTTTAGTCGCCGTCACCCCGCCGTGCCTCCGTGATCCTGGCGGGCCCGAACCGTCCGCCATGGCCTCGGCGCTCCCCCGCTGCACATCTGTCAGACTCCCCGCGTCTGTCGCCGCCATCCTCCTGCTGATGTCGGTGACCGCGGTGCGGTCCTCCCAAGGGGACAAGGAGCCGGTGTACCGGGACTGCATGAAGCTGTGTGTCCGGACGAACTGCACCGGAGCCCGGCTGCTGGGCTTCGAGTCCAGCCAGCCGGGCTACATGGCGCTGACAGGTGAGCCGCTGCTGACAGGTGATGGGGAAGCTAGCTTAGCTTGTTAGCTTCCTAACATGCAGCACCTTAATAACTACGAGTTAACATTTTATATACTAGTTCAAATATTCATTCCTCACTTGTTTTGTTAGTTTAATTCATTTTCCATGAAGTCCTTCAGGTAAAATCTAGCAGGTTAGAACTACAAAACATGACAAACTTGTTTTTCTGGTACAGAAGCATCACTGTTCAGCAGTTGGGCTCCTTAAACAGGTTTTCACTGGATTTATCATCATTTTCTCCTTATTTTATCTTAAAATTTTATATGATTAATTTTTAAAACTGTATGAGATTGGTTAAATATTTTGGGAATTCTAAAATACTCCAAAACAAAATGAAAATAATATAATTAAAGGAGGAGGGCTGAGTACCCAGAAATTGTACTCAGGTAAAAGTGGCACTACTTCATAATAACTCAAGCAAAAAAAAGTACAGTATCATAAAAATTCTCTTAGAATAATTTTTTTTTTCAAAAAAGTTACTTCAGTAAATGTAATTAAGTAAATATGACGAGTTACAACCTAAATCTGATAACTAATAACTAAGAAAACTAAATAAATGACTCCCAACTGGGTTTATTTCCAGAAAATTAGGGCAAAGTCAGGACTAAAAGCAAGCATGAGTGAAAATAGTAATCATATTGAGAAAAATACAAAAAAATATTAAATTAATAATTATTTAGAACATATATTAAATGTATCTAGGTCAGGACCACATTGTGTTTAAACAAAAGAATTAAATTTTTTTAAAGCGCTTAGAATTTATTTAAAAAGGCTGCAGAATGTGTAATTTTTTACAATCAAATGAGTTGATTAATTGTCAGAGTAATGCACTTCATTGTCTTCTCTGCGCCGCAGGTTGGACGTGTCGGGACGACTGTAGGTACCAGTGCATGTGGACGACTGTTGGCCTTTACCAGGCTGAGGGATACGGAGTCCCACAGTTCCACGGAAAGGTTCGTCTTAACACTGCAAAAAACCGGAAATATCAAAGTGTTTTTGGTCTAATTTCTTCTGTCAACATCGAGGAAAAGCTGAAATAACACAAAAATAACTTACAAGTAACTTTTCATTAAATGGGGAGTTTGTTTTAAAGCAGTAATTCATTGATATTGATTAAAAAGAACTAGTTCCACTGGCAGATTATTTTACTACTAAGACATTTTCTCTTTTTCTTCTTTGTGAAATAGTCTGCCAGTGGAACTAGTACTTGGTTGCTAGGTAACAGCCTGGCCTTGGGAGGGGTTGCTAGGTAACGGCGAAACGCCAGTTGATTTTGAAATAATTTTCCAGTGGAACTAGAACTTTTTCATCAATATTAAGGAATTATTCACTTAAAACAAGCTGCTACATCTTGATGAAAAGTCACTGTTACGTTAGTTTTGTCTTATTTGAAGTTTTCAAAGACATTTACTCTTGAAAGTGGATCAAAAATACTTGGTAATATTTGTATTTTTTTTGTAGTGAATGGTTTTAGATCTGAAATGACTGAGGACTTTTAACTAAACCATCCTTCTGGATCATCATTGATATTTGATAAACGTGGAGTCAGAGTTAAGATTTTTTTCCCTCGCAGTGGCCGTTTGTGCGCATCTTGTGCTTCGAGGAACCTGCATCTGCGCTGGCGTCTCTGCTGAACGGCTTGGCCTGCCTGCTGATGATGCTGCGCTACCGGAGCACTGTGCCACGCCAAAGCCCCATGTACCACACCATCAACGCCTTCTCTCTGGTGAGAGCCGGGAAGACCACAGAAGAAGTGGATCTGGTATTAAAGAACAGATTCAATTTCTTCACTTTCTTTTGTTTTGTTGTTCAGGTGTCACTGAATGCTTGGTTCTGGTCTACAGTGTTTCACACCCGGGACACATTTCTCACTGAGGTAATGCTTGAAATCATACATTAAAATGTTAAAACACAGACAGAAAACTTCCGTCGTTAAAGGATTTATTTGGAGCAATCAGTAAAAAATATTTTATTTAACTGCTAATCATTAATACCCTAATATCTTCACTGGCACATTGTTGAGGTCTTTCCTGTTTGTTTTTCAGTAAAGAGCAGATCTTGATATTAGTTTATCTCGTCTGAAAATGAATGTTACTCATTTAAAATCATCTTCTATTTCAGAAAATGGACTATTTCTGTGCAACAGCAGTGATTCTTTACTCCATCTACCTGTGCTGCGTCAGGTGAGCCGACGGTTTAATTCTGCAGGAAATCCTTGAAATATCAGGTGTTTTCAAGGTTTGGAAAGTGCTTGATTTTTGTATAAAGTCTTTGGAAATATTAAATATTCAAACTGCGCAGTTTTGTAATAATAAACTTTCTCTGTACGTTAACACGATTTGTTTGGATTGTTTCAGTGTAATTAGTTTTTATTATTTCTGATGGCTCCATGGACTATTTATCTATGTAATTGAAATAAAAATTAGCTTGTATTTTATGTGTTCAACAGATGAAATTGGGATATTTTTTTGTTAAGTTTGTCTTTAGTTCTTGGACCAGAGAAACACTTCGAAGCGTAAAATTTAGTTTCCTCTTTATTTTACCCAGGAATGTAAAATCCAGTCTACAACTGGACATTATTAACAACAGCATAAAATTATATATTTTTAAAGATTATATTTCACTCCGAAGAACCTTGAAAAGTGCTTGAATTTTAAACCCAGCTTGAACTAGAATGAAATTATTGTAAGTTTTTTTTATTACAATATATCTGCTTTAATATTATGTCAGTTGTTTCTGTGTATTTGCTCACATTGCAACGTTCTCCCTCCTGACCAGGACTTTGGGTTTGAGGCGGCCGGGTGTGTCCAGCATGGTGGGCGTTCTGCTCATCCTGGCCTTCACTTCCCACGTCTCCTATCTGACGTTCGTCAGATTTGACTACGGATACAACATGGCCGCCAACGTGTCCATTGGTACAACACACACCCAATAAATCAGGTTTTTTATGGTTTTATAAAGGGTTTGTTAGGCTTTTGTGTGATAGACCAACACAAATTGGATTTAAGTTGGGAAGACAATTATGGTTTTAAAATTAATAAAAAGAAGATCTCAGATTTTTTTTCTTGCGTATCAAATTTACAACGATGTATTAGGGTTATTATAGGTCGAAAAAAGGAGTTAATTTCTGCTGGAAAACGTATAAATTTACTCGAAGGAACGAGGAAATTTCAGAGCTTCAAAACCTTGAAAAAAAATCTACATTTTTAAAATTTTTGACTTTTGGAAATTTTCTGAGTTTGAAAAGTTGAAAGTAATGTGACCTTTCCAATTTTATCCCATCTTTACTCCACGTCATTGTTTTTTATTTTTTAGCAGTTATGAGGCAAAGTGGCGGAACATTAAACTGCAGCTGTTGCTAGGTGACCAAAAAATCACTTGAGTTGCTAGGTAACCGAAGAGTAAGCTAGGCTGATTTACCAACGTAGCTTAGCTGGCCAGAGTTTTGATTATATTTCATATATTAAATATTGAATATTATATCAGATGTGTTATCTATTGGTATTGATCATGTGTCTATTGTGATAATACATTATTT
Source organism: Poeciliopsis turrubarensis (assembly GCA_010277015.1). Lineage (NCBI taxonomy): Eukaryota > Metazoa > Chordata > Actinopteri > Cyprinodontiformes > Poeciliidae > Poeciliopsis > Poeciliopsis turrubarensis. The sequence goes on along the minus strand of VMRN01000136.1, from coordinate 168,269 downwards.
ATTGATTGATTGAGGCATGGCGGTAGCGCAGCAGCATTTTGTGGTTTTTTTGTGGTTTTTCTGTCTCTGCAGGCATGGTGAACATGCTGTGGTGGTTCTGTTGGTGCTGGCAGAACCGGCGGACTCTCCCCTACTGGTGGAAGTGTGGCCTGGTGGTTCTGCTGCTTCACGGACTGGCCCTGCTGGAGCTGCTGGACTTCCCGCCGCTGCTCTGGATCCTAGACGCCCACGCTGTGTGGCACCTCAGCACCGTCCCAGTGCACTTCCTTTTCTACAGGTTGGTTTCTAGAGCTTCGTCGGAAAGTTTGGACGCCATTTCTTTTAAAATTGTTGATCTTCTGACAGCATTTTCTCATTAAAAAATTGTACGAACATATAACTCTAGCATTACTGCACCATCTTTACCTCAACTGTTCCAAAACAAGCGAAAAACTTGTTTTGGAAAGTGATATTTCTAATTCCTACAGTTCAAAGCTGTAGAAATGACTTCTTAAATGCGCTATAATATTAATCTGATATGTAGGAATTGATAAACTTAGGCATAAAATTATGAAAACTTATTGCAAACATATTCACATGTGATTTTAATTGCGGTTTTGTGTCTTTTCAACATTAGTGGAAAATTGACAAAGTTTTGCTCAAGTTTGTAATGGAAACGTAGCTACAGGTAAACGCTTGCATCTGATTGGTTAACCCAACCAACACGTTAATTTAGTGTTTACTTACCTTCTGTATCATTAAAGAACATAATTTAATAAATTTGTGAATCTTTCCAAGATTGCTTAAAATTAATGATACTAATTATGTCATTAATATAAGTTTTAATTTACAAAATAACAATTTTGTTACTCATTTCGCAGTTTTCACATTTTCAGGAATGTCACTTGAATGTGGGTGGGGCAAAAACATAAGTCAACGTGATTGGTCAGAAGCTTAGCAGGTTAACCAATCAGAAGTAACTTGTGTAGTCGCATATAACCTATGAAATATAATCAATAAAAATGTCCACATATATATTGAAGTTAATAAGTTAAATAATGATTGATTAATTGAATTTATTATTTTAATTAAATTAGCACACATTTATTTAACAACTTATTTGTAAAATTTTGCCACTTTTGTGACTCCATAACTTGGAACCAACAATATTTGAATGTCAAGATTTGTATGAATTAGTTGAAATCATAATTCCAATAATAATTACCTGATTTTGGTTGTTTTTCTGCCAGTTTCCTGATAGATGACAGCCTCTATTTACTGAACACAGAGAAGTTGGGGGTTAAAGTTGAGTAGGAGGAGCGGAGCGCCTCTTCATCGCTCACAGAAGCCGCTCCGCCTCCCAGATGACGCTCACCACACCTCTGACTCGCATCAAAGTACACTTTGTTTACATTTTCTCTATTTAACATCCATATGTGTTTTACTTTGCCTTGCACTGCCATGTGTGCTACAGTCTTATCACAACTGCACATTTTGAGACTCGTTCAATGGGGGAAGTACTTGAAAAGAGAAAGAAATGCCTGAAACGAATTAATGAAATGAATCCCTTCACCTCCGAGAGAGAAATCTGCAGCAGCGGCAACCAAAAATGGCGGCAGGTTGGTTTTGTCAGCGCTGCGCCTGAAACGGGCCGCTGGACTCAGAGCGGTTCCCTCTTATGGAGCCGCTGATTGTTCTGGAAAGGTGGGGAAGGCAGTTCCAGCTGACAGCTTTTTTTTTTCTCACTGTCACACCTTTACTTTTGTGCCTCTCTTGTTTCCATGGCTGCTTTTGTTTGCTCTTGTTTCTGTTTTTTATCCTCTGCCTTGTTTGATTTTCACCAGTTTTTGGCTCAGTTTTGCCTTTATTTTCATCTTTTTCATTATTTTTCTGGTGGGTTATATTGTCATTCACCTGGACGGCCTTTTAGAGTGAGAAAAGAGAACAAAAAGGAAGGAAAGTTGCTGTGAATTTAACCAAATTCTGTGGTTTAGATGGTGGGAGTGAAATTCAGTGCTCCAGTGTTTATTTTTTGATTTCATGTTTTTCTTTTAATTTATTGCTTCCTACAAAAACACAAAATCTCACCAAGCATTTCTAGTGCAAATATCTTAGTAGAATTAAAATAAGACAAAACTAGCTTGTAAATAAGTACATAACAGTATTAAAAACAACCACGAGTTTCACTGTCAGGTTCTTTCACTAATCAGATATTTTTTCTTGAATTAAGTGAAATAATTTACCAATGGAACCAATATTTTTTTCATCAATATTAAGGGATTTCGGACTCCAAACAAGCTCCTAAATCTTGCTTAAAAGCCAATTATAAGTTAGTTTGTCTTATTTCAAGTGAGCCAAACACCAAATACTAGACCAGGGTGTCCAAAGTGTGGCCCAGGGGCCATTTCTGGCCCTTGGGTTGATTTTGTGTGGCACAAATTTGGCCACCCGACACTTTTTGTAATTTTTTAGGCTATTTTCCATGGAAAGTTTGTATCTTCTTAAACAGAAAATGTTGAGTACAACACATTTTTTTTTTTTTTTTGAGTTTTCATTTTTTAAATTATTTTGTTCTTGGTTGTGCCACAAACATCCTGTGTTTTTCCCTTAACACACCCATCCATTACATTTAGCGAAATACAGCAAAGGTTGTAAAAGAAAATAATTATTTTTGTTGCTGGGAATAAAATAAAAACATTTTATAGGTTTATAAAATAGAAAAAGTTAAATAACTGTAAACAATAAGGAAAATCTAATAAGATCATCACATAAAATAGAAAAAATTCATAATAATATGTTTGCATTTTTAATTGGGGCGGGGAAAAGGGAAACTTTTCCAAACTCTCTGTGTAAAAAGTTTGGACCCTGCTGTAATAGACCAAAAATACTTGGTAACATTTTGTGTTTTTGCAGTGAATATTTCCTTCCTGCATTCATGTTTTTCTCACACTTCTCCTCCATCAACATGCTTTTTGCGGATATTCTTTATTTTTTCCCATTAGAAGTGAAAAGTGAACTCACTCCCTCCCACACGTGCACTTTATCAGCCGAGCGTCTATTTAAACGCGTTTACGCCTTTTTGTGAGAACACAGAGAGTGAGGACTGCGGCTGTGTTTACACGCTGCCTTTTCCACACATTTTGCTGTTTTTGCCGTTAAAAGCCAAATGCCTGTTTGTACTAAGAGAGCGAGCCACTGAACTTTGGGAGCCAAAGAAAACCTCAGAGGAGCTGCTGATTAAAAAGGTTAAAGAGAAAATAGTAGATCCTCTGGATGGCTGGAAGTGCCTCAACACAATAAATAAATATGTGATAACTTAAATAAAACTGAATCCAAATGCATCAAATTCATAAATAAACATCTTTAGAATCAAATTAATTGTAATGAATATTCAGAATCTTATTTTTTTGTGTTTTTAATCAACATCATTTTGTTTTTGTTGATCATTAAATCAATGAAACTGCCTTTCTATTGACAGTATAATTGTGGAATTTGATTTTTCAAAAATAAATTTGCTTAATGGAAACTTGTTTTTGATACATTTTGGTGATGAGGTGATTATTGAAAATGTTTTATTTGGTTTATTTAAAAAAAAAACTGCAATGAAAACACTGTTTTTTTGTCAAATAATCAACAACCGAATGTTTCCACTGGCACAAACCACGAAGAAGAAAACAGGAAGTAGCTGGAGGTGCAGCATAATTTTTAATGATTTATCCCGCAAAGAATCTTATTCATGTGATTTTATTTAAATTTCTTATTTAATGAAATTGTAACAATGTTTTTTTTTTCAACATTAGCTACAGAAACACAGCTACAGAAGAACTCTAACATCTGATTGGTTAACCTAAACAAGTTAATTTAGTGTTTATTTACCTTCTATATAATTAAGGGGCATAATTTCAGAAATTCTTAATTATCCTTATAATTAGTTATACTATTTTTATTATTATTTCGTTGCTTATTTTATAGTTTTCTGCTTCCACAGATAAAGGATGACTCTTGAATGTGGGCGGGGCTAAAATAAGTTGAGCTTATTGGTCAAAGGTTTTGTAGGTCAACCAATCAGGTCAGTTGGATAATAGCTCTTAACCTATGAAATAGAATCAATAAAAACGTCCACATTTGTTGACATTTAAATTACTATTTAAAATAAATTATCACATATTTATTTAACGGAAATGTTACTGATAAAATTGTCACTTTTGTTACTCCATAACTTGGAACCAACTATATGTGAATGTCGAAATTAAAGAAATTTATATAAATATTTATTGAAATCAAACTTTACTAAAACTATATAGATGTAATTGTGAAATTATAAATAAATAGTAATAAAAATCAGTTATTAAGAGGTGAGATAATTCCCATAAATCATCTGTCTTCCTCAGTAGTAAACGCGTCTCTCTGCTGCCCCCTGCCTGCTGCCCTGTGCAACATCACCTCTCCCACTGAGCGCACTTTCAACAACCTCATATCAGATATTTGACCAAAAAACTACAAAAATGTGGATGTGGTTTAAATAAAAAGTGTTTGTTGATAAGAAACAGAGTTGTGTTTTTATTCGGATTATTGTTAATTATTGATTAACGGAAAGATTCAGGCTGAACTTTGCAAAGACGGTAAGTTTAAAATGCCTTGATAAGTGTGATTTCTCCTAATTTATTGATTTTGTTCATATAAATATTATGAAAATGATAAAGATGATGCATGAGAATCTAAGTAAATTGAAACATAATTCAAAAGTTGCTTATTTTCAGTAATTCTGTTCAAAATGTAAACGTATCAAACACATTTACTGACTGATTTAATCCATGTGTTTATGTTTGGCTTTCAGAAATTAAAAATGAAACTGATTAGGACATTATATTTAGATACAACAACTAAAAAGGCGTTTTAACTCGGAAATTGTGGCTTACAGAAAATATATGAATTAACTCTTTGCTTCAGTCTTTCTTGTTTTTTATTTTCTGCTTTTGCAACTTTTCCTTTTAAAATTTGCATACTTTTTCCTTCCTCTGAAGAATATGAATAATACACACATTTCCACTTTTTAATTTAATTACTGGAATAATTTCAGTGATATTTGAATCTATTACTAACTAACATGAAACCTTTTAAATGTTATTTAATGCTGATATTTCTGTGGAAATGTTTAAAGTTTAGTCTGTGATTCTTCCTGTTAAAACTCACACGTTTTATAAAAGTTGTTCATTTAACATGTAAGATGTAATATATAAAATTTTCTACATATTAAGGATTAGTTTTTTTAAAACAAGCTCCTGCATCTTCTTGAAAAGTTGCACTAAGTTTGTTTTGGCTTAATTGAAGTGAACTAAGATAATTTCACTGGAAACAAGACAAAAATACTTGGCAAAATTTATTTTTGCAGTGCAAAGATGATGATAAATTGTTTAACTTCTCAGAAAATGGCTGACTTTATGTGAAAAAGTAACAGTATTTTCATTGCACTGAGATGTTTTATTAGAAATTAGAGCATAAATACTTGGTCAACTTTGCATTTTTGCAGTGATCATGTTGCTAAAGCTGAATATGAAATAAATTCTGGCAAGAAGAGTTTGGGAAACAGATTTTGCATCCAGCTACGTTTTCACATCACACCAGCTGTTTGTCTGTAAGAAATTAAATCATTTATTATCATCTTTGCGCCGCAAAAATACAACATTTTACCAAGTATTTTGGTCTTATTTCTGGGAAAATACCATCGTCCACGTAAAATTAGACAAAACTAAATTACAATTAACTTGTTCTATGTAAATAATTTCTTAATATTGGTGAAAAAATACTAGTTATGTCTTTTGATTTGTGTTATTTTTTGTCTATTAATGAGAAATTATAAAGTATGGAAAAAAAGGGAAAAAATATCTTTTTAGAAGTGAAATAATCTGAAACTAGCAGGAAAATATTGACTTAAAACAAGCTGGTTTGTCTTATTTAAAGCATACTAAGATATGAATGATTGGTAATATTTTCATTTTTTGCAGTGTAAAGCTCAGGTAATTAATTTCTTCATCTAAAGTCATAATTCAGCCACATTTTGTGGTCTGAATTATGACCACATAATTCAGCCTGAGCTGCATCTCCTCCTGTGAAAGCAGCAGGATTGTTTTCTGTGCGGTGGCGAGACGGGAGCTTTTTGTTCGGGAAGCTGTGCAGGAGGCCGGATTCTGACCCGGCCGGCGATGGGAGGGGGCATCGGACCGCCTGCCATGAATGGAGTCGATTCTTCCTCCTCCGACTCCTGATCTCCTGCCACGACTGCAGAGCCTGAGAAAGCTGAGGGAAATGTGAAGATGCTCCAAGACGACGGCGTGTTGTGCAGGACAACAACTAGTAAAACCAGTGGAGCGGAACAGCCTTCACTGCACAGGCTCCTGTTTCCTTAATGCACTGCAAAAACACATGTTGCCAAATGTATTAGTTCACTTATATATGACAACATGACATATATAATATGACTAAACTAAAATACATTTTTCAGCAAAGAAATGGAGCTTGTTTTAAATAACTTAATATTGATGAAAAAATACTCGTTAAACTGGCAGATTATTACACTTAAAACATTATTTACTATAATTTATAATTTGAGTAATCTGAACTAGAACTTTTTCATCAATACTAAGGAAACATGTTCCTAAAACGAGCTCCTGTTTCTTGATTAAGTTAATTTTGTCTCATTTCAAGCATTGAAACGAGACCAGAAATGCTTGTTAAGATTTGCATTTATTTCTTTATTCATATTTTTTGCAGTGCAGCACATTGAGCTCTTGATAGAGAACAATGCAGGAGGAAATTTCTGCCAAATAAAACTTGGATAAATCTCAGAAATGTTTGAATATTTATGGAGGCTCAAAGTTTTTAATTTTTGAAAATTTCTATTCATTGCAAAATTTCATATTTTTTTTTTCTTCCACACAAATTTTTCAATTTTTGGAGCTCAAAAATATTATTTTTTCTTAAAATTTCTGACAATCTCAACATTTTCACTCGTACATTTTCAACTTTACAAACTCAAAAATTTTCTACTTTTTTTTCTCTATAAAATTTCTGAGATTGATCTAAAAATTTGCGAGTTTTTAGCAGGAAGTTTCCTCTGTCTTCATGTTTTCCTGTCCGGTGACCCCAGTGACCCCAGCATTCCGCGGACCTGGGTTTGCAGCGTGTTTGTGACGTCATCCTCATCACCCTGCAGCCTGCCTGCCTGCGTGCCTGACCTCAGGGAGGGCGGGGCTGATGCTGCCACTCCCCGCTCCGGCCTTCGCGGGAGCGCGCCTTCGCTCCTGCGCGCGGCCACGCGGTTACTACCGACGGGCTCAGAGGAAGTCACTGAGATTGAGAAACTGGCTGCAACTCAGAACCGGGAAAACTAAAAAAAACCCCAAACTAAACACAACCCGCGGACGTGAAGGAGGATCTCCGGGACTCCTGTATATTTTCCAACCATCCAAAGTTCGGGAAAATGGACTGAGACGCGCAGATGGAGGCGGCGAGAAGTTTGTTGCTGGTCGGGGCCGTTTGGCTGGGAGCGACGGGCGCCTGGAGCCGGGAAGGTGGGTGACTTTTTATCCACTCCAGCGCCTCCGCTGCTCGGCGGTGGAGTCGGAACCGGCTGGGAGTTCGGTTCGGTGTCAGAGTTTCCTACCAAACGCAGCGGGGTGGATTCTGGTCCGGACCGCATTCCTGCGCGGCTGCGCAGCCGGGCGGTCTGCTGAGGCTCGCAGGGTTTAGGGAAGGAGAGTCACACCTGTCACCCTGCAAGTCCCACTGGAGACACAAAACCCCCGCAGCTCTGCGTGACGTGCGTTAAAACCTCTGGGGATTCACATCTGGTCCTTTTGCATCAAATTACAAAGAAGGATTCTGTTTTTTTATGCCACATTTGCAGAATTAATGCTTCATAATTTAGATTTTCTTTGCACTTTCACAATTACGCACCAATTTGTATCATTTTATCCGATAAGATAAAAAAAAAAACAACAAAATGTGACAAAAATCACTTATTTTTCTGCAAAACAACAAGAAATCTGATCACTTTTCGCTGCAGGCTGTTTTTACGTCTTTATGTTTGTAAATAACAACAACACTAACAGACGCTGCTTTGTGTCGCTCAACATCATGACGATGTCAATTATTCACTTCTGGCCCTGAAGGGGACATTGTCTGACAGAGGGCCACTTGTCACAGTTGCAGCTTGAGCGGCAGCCAGAAAGCAGAGATAACTGGAAGATTTCAGAAAAACAAGAGATTGTTTTTTATTTCCAGGATTTTATCTGAGAGAAGCAGGCCTGCTGCAATAAACCAATAAGACGAGCTCAATAATTAAAATTTGCATAATTTATTGGTGTTTTTTTTAAACTGGATGATAAAAGTCTTCATCTTGGTTCCAACTAAACCTTTTTGTACACAGAATTTTATTAATTTTGTTTATTTATTTTGTGTATTCCAGTTACAGTGTAAAAGTTGAGAAAATCTCATTGATCTCTTTGACCATTACGTTACTTTAAAATGGTCCCAAAACAATATTATCGTTTATGGAAGAAACTGGGACAGTTTAAAATTCACTGTGGCAGAAAATGACAAACTGGTGCAGAAAGTGAATCAAAAATCTACATTTTGATGTTAGTTGTGCAAATCTGGCATAAAAACAAACATAATTGTTTAATACATTTCCTTAAAAAGGTTCATATTATCCATATTCTCATAATTAAAGATGCTTTTCTTGAGCAGTTAAAGGTTAAATTTGGGCAAAAGACTCAAGAAACGTCCAGTTAGATTTGATCATCTGGCAAAACTTAAACATCGTTTTCAAATATTCTCTCCTTCCAGGCTGATGAATAGTTATCAAAATGTTTTATGTTTAGATGTGCAAAGTACAGTATTTAAAAGTTGGATCTCCAGATATTTTCTGAATTCAAAATTGATGACTCTTTCTTCAGATTTTAATCTTTATTTTCCATTTTTAAACTTTGTGTTGGTCTCTTAAAATCAATTCAATGTGTCACAATAACTGCTTTTGCTGGGAGATAAATTAACAGGATGATTTTCTCACATTATTAAGTTTAGACATAATTATAAAATAAGATAAAATTAGCATCTTAAGTTGCTGATTAGAAAAATAAAATGTTGTTTTGAGACGATTTTCCAGTAACATAAAGGCCAATAATAGACCAATAAACTTTATATTTTAATGTCTTTTTAACACTGGAACTGGAAAACATCTTAGAAGTACAAAATAAATAAAGAACAACAAATAAATTGAGTTATGAAACTTCTATAAACAAAATTATCCTCCAAAAACAGGCAAGTAAAAATGTTTTCCATCCAGTTTTTGGTAGAAAAGAGAAAAACAATAAATGATCCAAATGGAAAATATTGAGCTCATTTCAATTGATCATCAGCTAATATAGTAATTGCTTATTGTATTGGATAAATATTCCTTATTTCTGCTGTTTTTTTACATTTCTGTAGATTATTCTCCTTCAGTCATTAATAGAAAATAATATTCGTTTCTTGGATATTTATAGAGTAAAAATAAAGCAGCACATCTCCGTTTTTGCACGGACTGAATATTGTGCCGAGTCGGATCAATTTGAAAGCTTTCAAACCTTTTCTCTGTTTTATTTTCCAAAAGTTATTGATTTACACTGGTCGATTCTTTTATTAGCGTTCAGTTAAACATTAAAAGCTTAACGGCTTGCTGGTCGGGGGATAAAGCTTCTTGCTGCATCCAAAACAAGCTGCACAAACACAAACAAAGGCAGCAGCAGCAGCAGCAGGTGAAGCCGATCCAAATAAAACCGCATTGTTAACTGGAACTGGTTGGTGAACTTCAGCCTGTCGTGTTTATCTTTCCAGCATCGGAGATCAACATGAGCGCTCCGACTGGTTCCCAGAGTTGGGCAACCAAGCCTCACTTTCAGTAGGAAAGGTTCCCTCTGCGTTCCCACAGTTACTGGTTTCTCTGCCCTCTGAGTGGAGAATCACCAGTCTGGACTGGGTCAGTGAGGCGACCTCCAGTTTGGCTCTGAGCTTCAGATTCTCAACCTGTTGAATAAATTTCCTCTTTCACTCTGGTTGAAAACTGGCAAAGTAAAAATATATGTTTGTATTTTTAGTGATGCAAGTTGCTGATTGAGTTTATTTTCTAAAAAAGTTTCTCTTCTATCAAAGCAGCTGACCATCTTTCCGTAACTAAGAGCCTTTATTTTTTTCACAACATGCTGAATGAAATTTTAACATCATTTTGTCAGCTGTTTGAAATACTAACTGGATAAACTGGAAATTGTTTTGCTCACATGAATAGACTAGTAAAATATGTCTTTAGGTTTCATCTTTCCATCAACTCCCCACAGCATGATGCCGCCACCGCCGTGATGCAGCTGTTTGTTTTTGGAACATTTAAATTTGCTTTTTCTCCAAAAGTTGGAAATTCGGACGACATATCGGCTCCTTACATATAATGGACTCTGTGAATGTTGTTGTTTACGTCCGGAAATGTCGCACATGCGCACAACGCTGCGGGGCAAAAACAGACGATTCTTCATGCAGATCCAGATCCAAATCCAGGTCCAGATCCAGGTCCAGATCCAGGTCCAGATCCAGGTCCAGATCCAGGTCCAGGTCCAGGTCCAGATCCAGATCCAGATCCAGATCCAGGTCCAGATCCAGATCCAGATCCAGGTCCAGATCCAGGTCCAGATCCAGATCCAGGTCCAGATCCAGGTCCAGGTCCAGGTCCAGATCCAGGTCCAGATCCAGATCCAGGTCCAGCGTTATCAGAACCCAGGCTGGGCGTGAAGGTGTTGTGAATTCAGTGCAGGGAGGAAAAATGGCGCAGAAAAAACCAGTTGGAGAACAACCTGGAATCGCGCGTGTTTTTCTACGCCAAGCGCAGACTCGTTGTCATAGCAACCGACAAAAATGCCACGAATGTTTTACGACTCAAGACCAAAAAAACCCACACAAACATTTCCCCGACATGGAGCAGAACATTCAGTTCGTTACAGTTTAATGTTTTTAGGCTGGATGATCGTTGTGGTTGATTAGCTTCCGCTGCTATTAGCTAAGCTAACACAAGCTGATTGGTTAGCTAATTTAAACACCTGATCTACTGATGATCTGTCAGAGTTGGGCTGAAGGTTGTTTAAAAACCAAAAAAACAAACAAAAACTTGTAATTTATTTATTTTTTTGTCAAACTCAGGGAAGCATTTCTCTCCCTTCTTCAATACGTTTTTCCTGATCTTGTTATCTAGTTGTCTTAATGTTGAAAATTAGTAAAAACATCCACTTTCTTAAAGCCACAGTACTTAACTTTTATAAAGAAAATGTATATGTTTTTTAGGATATTATCGCTGTCAGTCAAGCTCATGTACACGCTCTCCCGCTCGCGCTATGCTACGCTACAGGCAGCTTTTACCCAATAGCAATCTGCCAGGACTGCTAACTCCGGCTAGCATAGTCACCAATTAAAGCTCATAAGCAGTTTTCCTGTAACAGTAACTTGTTTCTCTGCCATTAATACAGTAAGCATCATCTGTATGAGCGTGATTAACAGCACTAAAACCCTCCTCCTGACGCTGATTGTTGGTTTTCACTCTACATTTCTGCAGATGACGTCAGCATCTCTGGCTTCATCTTTTCACATATTACCTGACTCTGATTATATCGTCACAACATGGTGACAGTTTTATCAAATATTTTAAAATATATTATTTTATACAAAGTTACATGCTGCTGCTTTCAGTGATTAAATTTATAAAATTGAAATAATCTAATTATAATACCCATAGCAGGTGATGCATCTGAGAAACATCAAATGTAGGACTATTTGCAGGTGAAGAAGGTTGCGTTTCATTTCCCTGCTCGGCTAAAGTTTTGCAATTATTTTTTTCGAACTCTTAAAAACTAGTGAACTGCGAGATAAAACAATGATAAGCAGTGTTTTCCTCCGACTCTTTTATCTGCAGATCCTGTCCTGCTTTCACTCTGCTTGTGTAAATCCAGCTGCAGATCCGTCCAGCTGTGCGTTTTGTTTCAGGGCATAATGCGGGAGGTTCTGCAGCGCTGCCGTCTTTTGTGTGTTGTTGTGATTGTCGTCTTTGCACGTCGGCGCGAATCAGCAAGAAGTTCATCTCTGTTGCTCCGCTGCTGCTTCAGAACAGAACAAATCCTGTTCTGCTTGTCTGTTGAGCAATACCTGTTTTCTTCTTCGTCATCGACCAGCAGTGAGGTTGAGCAGTTTATGCAAGACCCAATCCTGCAGGTATCAGGTCTGCAGACTGAGATTTTACGTTTGTGAGCTGATAATGTGACAGGGAAAGTCCATTTGGATCAGTTTGGTTTGTTTTTGCAGATTTAATGCAGATCTGATTGTTGGTTGCGTCACACGACTGGAGCCGCTGCGCGGTGTTTGTGTCGCCGGCCGCGTTCGCTCCGGTAAACAACGCGCCGGCAGGCAGGCAGGCGCACACACACACACGCGCACACGCGCACACACACACACACACACGCACACACACACCCACACACACACACACACACACACACACACACTCCTTGTGCTCACTGGAACGCTGCCACACGCAGGTGTGGCTTCAAACTGGCTTTCAGTTTTCATGCAGTTCATGAGTTCAGCTCGCAAGCAAAACAACCTCTGAGGTCACACTCACATCTCTCCCTCAGAATTAGCATTTCCAAGAAACCGTCAGGGTTTTCAGGTTTGTTCTGATTTCATTTAGTCATTTAAATACATGAAACATCTGAACGATGTCTCATTCATGCTGAATTCGCCAGTTTTCCCGTCATAAAGGGTAATAAATAATTGTTTACTCAGTTGCATTTACTTGAGTTACTTTTTTTTTTGTTTTTTTTACATTTTACTTCTTTTACTTGAGTAATTTTATTTTGACGTATCTCTATTTTACTCTTACTTGAGTAAAATTTCTGGATTTTCTACCCACTGAATGAAAAACTTGTTTTAACAAAAAACTGACCAGACACACGTCAAACTTTCACTTTTTGTCAAAGTTTTATGAGTTTTTTTATTTTCTTTCTAGGTTGATTCTGTTATTTTTTGTGACTTATATGATTTATTGACATTTTAGTCCATAAAACACCAAAATTTCCACTTAACTTTATATTTTGAGCTTCCTGTTTATGCAAATTTTAAGTATGAAATGATAATTTTATCAGTTACTTTGTGGTTGAGAAAACTTTTTACTCTTAGTTGAATAATAATTTCTTCAACTAAGACAACGTTTAGTTGAAGCAACGTTTTACTTTTACTTGGGTAAATATGCAGAAGCGGTGCTGAAATCTGAGTTTTTTCTTTACCAAAAAACAGTTTTTTGCTCCTTTTATAATAATAAACACAGTGGTGGACAGAGAATTGTCTGGTTTGCTCAGAGTAGGAAAGAGACCCGAACAGAAAGCAGCCGAAACACCAGCCATTAAAAATTCCAATAAGAAAATTAGTTTTCCAATTCCACAGTTACGGTATTTCAAAGGTTTTCGTTGGACTTTAGCTGCTTTTTCATTCACTGATTTTCAGTCTGACCGTTTTCAGAGGATTATTTCTTCCTTTTGGTTTTGCTCTGCTGTGACCTGTGAATCATTTATTCAGAGGAAGCTCTGAATGGACGAGCCTGTGTGGTTTCTAAACTTATCAGATAACTGAACCAGTTTTAAACCAGACCTCAAGCAGCTTCATCACACAGAAGATGACACATAAAATAGTATTTCAGTGCCAGACGGGCTATTAGTAAAGAGCTGAAATGTGACCTTTCTGAAATTTTCTTTGTTACTCAACATTTATTTCTCCTTTTTTAGGTCAAATATGTCTTAACTTGCCCACTTTCTTAGGTTTTTATACACATGCTGCTGAATGTGCTCCAAAGAAAACCTTCCAGAAAATCAACAGATTTAAACACATGCGAAGTGAACCAAGCAGGTTGCAGCCTGGAACCAAAAGAGTTTTTACAAGATTCACAAAGCGAGACAAAACCAGTGTGTAGTTCAACAACCGAGTCCAGAACAAACATATGTTTGTCTTAGTCATCAGACCGGATTTATTTAGACGCTCTGTCTCACTGAGCTCTGTCAAATCACTTCAGAATGACTTTAGGGTGATTTGACAGAGCTCAGTGAAACAGAACTAGGGGCGATTATATACAAAGCATTCACACCAGCCTCTTTAGTTCACTTTAATTGAACTCTAGTTTGTTTGCCTGGAAAGTTCACAATCTGACTCTGGTCTGCCTAAAAACTTCGGTGTTGGTTTAGTTGCAGTGAACTCTTGTTCGCTTTGAAAGCCAAACAGAATAGAAACCGCTCCAATAGCAGGAAGTGGACTACAGCCCAGGGCATTCTGGGTAAATACAGCCAAAACAAACGCGCCAGACTACTACTAGCTGGAAAAAAGAGGAACAGAAACGTTAAAATCTGAGGCTGCTTCATTTTTGTTTACTTTTGTATCTTCTTCAGAGGTTTTTGTGTTGTTTCCGTCAGTAGTTCTCGGTGCAGCGCCCCCACAGGCGAGGAGGGGAACGGATTTTTCAATTGGTTTGACTCGTTTGACTCAGTGCAACGTGGAAGCAACCAACCACAGCTGAAAATGTAAAAAATGTTGAAACTTTGCTTCTTAAACTCAAAATTCTGATTTTTAATCTCAGAAGATTAAAGTCGGAATTCTGGGAAAAAACTTGGAATTTTTGAGAATTAGTCAGAATTCTGAAGAGATAAAATTCTGCAAGAAAAGTCAGAATTTAGTTTTTAAAAATTTAGTAGCCTAAATCTTATTCCATAAGAAACAAAACACAAGCAAACTTTATTGAGCCAGTAAAATCCTGGCCGAGCAGAAAAGCTTTGAAGCAAGAAGAGGAAACCTCTGGAGCAGGTTCCGTCTGAAAGAGTTGGGCAACAAATCTGACAGGAGGAGCAGAGGAACGGGTTTGGGTCGACGGATCTGAGCGCAGTGGGAATATTCGCGGACAATCAGGACACAGTGAGCGATAAAGGCCAGGGGGTATTTTCGGCGGAGTGGGCAGCTCCTCACAAGGCCGCATATAAACACGCCGGCGTTGCTGAGAGACTTTTGGAGAGCAAACAGTGACGGCATAAAGGAAGGTTAAGCCCAAAACTGGAGTCACACACGCTTTTTAGAAATGAGGGAAATTCAGCTTTTTTTCACCTAATCCCAGGATTATTTTCGTCTGTTCGAGTCTGTGTCGCAATCTTTCTCGCATCCACGTCAATTAAAAATTATTAAAGAGGAAAACGCTGCTCTCGTCTTGGCTGAACATGCAAAATGATTTTCCACGATGACTTCACCGAACAAGCCAACGAACAAGAAGTTTAATTTGTGCTTTGACGTAAGCTGCAGCTACTGGGCGTGTATTTTTGGCAGACGCGCCGCTAATCACAGACCGTTTGCTGCTGCAGCCTCTAATAAAGCTCTAATTTCTACTTTATTGGGAAACCCCTCTTAGCAAAGTTGACATGCAGAAATCGCTGAGGCGTCACAAATGAAGCTTTACGCATCACCGACACGTCAGCCAATAACCAAACACACAGCAGAGTCCACTGCACAAAATACACATTTTACCAAGTATGTTTGGTTTTGTTTCTTGTTGAAAGTTGAAACATTTCAGCAAGATATATTTCTACTGGCAGATTATTTCACTTATAAGAAGATAACCACAGAATTCAGTTGTACTCTGTATTTTCATGAGCAAAATGTGGATATTTTATGCAGAACGAGTGACAAACTGCAAAACATATGAATATTTTTGGTCCAGTTTCTTGTCCAAATATCTTAATACACTTGAAATAAGACAAAACTAACTGAAAATGAAGTTTTCAGTAAGATATGGCTTCTTTTAAAGCAATAGTTCCTTAATATCGGTGGAAGAAAATTATTATTTCACAATGAACCGGCGTTCCGCCGTTGCCTAGCAACGCCGGCCAGGCCCAGCCCGTCACCTAGCAACCCAGTTGTGATTCCGCTGGCAGGTTTTGTTTTTAAAAACTTCTAGAAAAAAGTGGAAATTTCTTTTTGGAAAGTCAAAAATTTGTCAGAGGAAAAATTAGAAATTTTGAGATTAATCAAGATCTCAAAATTGTAGTTAAAAAATGTATTTGGAATTTGGATGTAAACATTTCTAGAAAAAAATGATAAACATCTTAATTTGAAAAGTCAAGAATTTGCTATAAAAAACGAACTAGTTTAAATTAAATAAGCATTTGTTATTGATGGAAAACGTACTAGTTCAACTGGCAGATTATTTCAGGTACAACAAGACGCATGTTTTAAGTGAAACGAACTAGTTCTTTTTCATCAATATTAAAATATCAATATTTCAGTGAAAACAAGCTACTATATTTTACTAAAGTGTTACTTGAAAGTTAGTTTTGTTTTATTTCAAGTGAACTAAGAAATTTCCTCTACATTTAGACCAAAACTGCTTGTTAAGTTGAATGTTTTGCAGTGTCAAAGACTTCCTCCTTTGCCGTGGTGGGAGGGTGAGGGGCTCCAGATAGAAGAGCGGCCGACTGTGGAGGGGTTGTTGCCAGAGGAAGTCATTTATAACCTCCAAAGAGGAGGGATTGTCCACCGAGTGACTGCCTGCGAAGGCATGGCAGCTATGCGTCTTCAAAAGCCCCAGAGGATTGCAGCGCAGTGTGACCCTGAATGCGGCGCAGTGTGACCCTCTGCGGGGAATCTGTGCTCTCAAACACGGCCTTTCTGCAGCGGCGGATGCATGCTAACCGTAGCAGGCTGTAACAATGCCAGACACTTTATTAGCATGTGAGAGTGCGAGGCATCAGCAGCGGCACATGACTGCTTGGACTGCAGTGAATAGTTGGATATTATGTTTCCAGTGCGATGTAGCCAGTGCCAGAAATATATTTAGACAAACCGATAAACCCCCCCTCCCACTGCGCTACACCCGATTTAGACAATAGCCGTTCAGATGGTTCAAAAAAAAGAAGAGAAGAGAGGAACATAATAATAATATGGAACCGATCTGGTTATTATGTGTTTTTATACCATATATACACGTCCACTATCATTCATCATTTTTCCTTGTTCCTCCTCCCATACAATCTGTGTGTGTTTTTATTTTTTTCAGATGTATGATTTGGTTTATATCCAAACTGTCAGAGATTCACAGTCTTTATATTAATTATATATTTGTCATTCTGAGCCACTGAAGGAGTGGAAACTTTCTGTCGGGGCGTAAAAAGATCAAACTTATCCAGATGGGAGTTGATATGATCAATATCTCCGTCTTAATAGCATCACAGTTACTTATTATACTGAAGTCATGCAGACCCAAGTTAAAATAAAAAACTCTACCGCTTTCAGTTTGTGTTTCTGGAACAGAAAACAAAGGATTTGACTAGTCCATCCGTCATTTTAAATGTTCTACAGGTTTTTGTTATACATTTTACAGAAGGTCATGATGTCTGTGTGTTGCAGTTTGCCTGGGAACGGACATGAAGCTAGCTCTGCCCTCCAGCCTGGAAAATCACTACGAGACCCTGAAGCTGCTCTACACCGGCTGCCAGGTCGTCCACGGCAACCTGGAGATCACACACCTAAGTGGGAACCCGGACCTCTCCTTCCTGAAGGTACTTTGAGTCTTTAGGAAACTAAAAATTATCCAAAAAACAGATTTGTACGACAAAATCGACAAAATATCAGAGCCATTGTTGATAGTTAAAAAAGTTAAATTTCTGCCAAAAACGTCAGAAATTTTTATTTTAGTCTCAGAAATAAAACAAGTTTGAAAAGTATCAAATTTTTGCCCTTTGACAATGTTCTAATTTTCAAAACTTTGAAATCTAGGAACTTTCTAAGATGAATCTCAAAGTTTCTGTTTGGTTTCTAGTGAATTTGACTCTGTGAACTCAACTTTTAGAAATTTTTCCTAGAAAATTTCTGACGTGATTTTCAAAATTTCTGAATTTCTTTCTTGTAAATTTTCTACTTTTTGAGTTCAAAAACTTTCATATATTTTCCAGAAAATTTCTTAAATTTACCTGAGTTTTGTTCTTACAAATTTTACATTTTCTGAATTTTTTTCTAGAAAATTGCTGAATTTTTTTTTCTCAAAAATGAAAAATTGTCTTGACTCATAAATGTTCAAGTTTCATCTAGAAAATTTGAGATGAATTTCAAAATGTTATATTTTTATCTTGCAAATTTTAAACTTTTTGACCTCAGAAATTTTCAAGTTTTCTCTTGAAAATTTCTGAAATTAATCTCAAGAT
The DNA here is from genome assembly GCA_010277015.1 of Poeciliopsis turrubarensis. Taxonomy (NCBI): domain Eukaryota; kingdom Metazoa; phylum Chordata; class Actinopteri; order Cyprinodontiformes; family Poeciliidae; genus Poeciliopsis; species Poeciliopsis turrubarensis. Next base: position 149,994 of record VMRN01000136.1, on the reverse strand, counting down.
TTTTGAGTTAAAAAAAAAAAAATTATAGCTTTTCTTCAAATATGGCCCTAACATGTTCCCATACCTGGCAGATATATGTTTTAAGTTGCTTTTGGTTGGTATTATTGGGCTCTGTAGAAACTCTCCATGCTAAATGCTACATTAGCATTTAGCATGATTAGCACTGTTAGCATTGCTGCCAGTGTCTGTCTGTGTTTTCCATAAAGAATGTCGACCCTCTTCAAATCAGTCAGCCAAAAAGATGCTAAGTTAACATTAGCTTTACCACTTGTCATGCTAACAGAGCTAAGTGTTTGAATAACTTTATTAATACCTGACTTAAAAAGGTTTTTTAAAAACTCCTAAAATAAGGGCAGCCAATATGTTGTGCTGAGGAATCCAGCAACATAATTAACTAATAATGTTTCTGGCTTATAGTTAATAAAAAATTAGCTTTGTTAGCTCCATACTGAAGACAGATTGTTGTTGTTAGCCAGAGCTAATAAGTGTGTGGTGTGTTCAATGCCTGGAAAACAGATCAAATTTTTAGCTTTCAAATGAAGTTAATACAAGTCCTCAGCTGATTTCTCTGGATGTCTTATCAAAAATGTAAGAAATGTTTTCAGATTTTATTAAGTCTTCCTGTCTGTCGTCTCACTCCTCAGGAAATCGTAGAGGTGCAGGGTTATGTACTCATTGCACACGTCTCAGTGAGCCTGGTGCCGTTGGACAACCTTCGGATCATCAGAGGAAGCCATTTTTACAACTCCAACTATTCGCTGGCTGTGCTGGACAATCAGGGGCTGAAGACGCTGCGACTTCGTAGCCTCAAAGGTCGTTTGTGTGACCTGGTTTGTTTATGTTCACTGTGAGATTTGAAAAGTCCCGTCTGATGGTTCTGGTGTCGTTTGTCCTGCAGAGATCCTGTTGGGCGGAGTGTCTATTTTGGGGAACCCCCAGTTGTGCTTCCCGGACCCGGAGAACATCATATGGAGGGACACTCTGGACGAACAGAACACCAAACCGCACCGCCTGCAGGCCCGAGCTCCCAACTGTGAGCTGCTAACGATAATACTCCTACAGTGAAGCACCGAGACGATTAGGGGCATAATACACAGAAAAAAGTCAGAAATTTGCTAGAAACTAACTTAATCAAGATCTCAACATTTTTTGATTTAAACATTTCTTAGAAAAAAGTTAAATTTTTATATAAAATTCATAGAAAAAACATTGATATTCTGAGTTTGAAAAGTCAAGATTTTGCTAGAAACAACTCTGAAATTTTGACTTAAAAAATTAATGAAAAATATTTTAATTTTGATGTGAAAATTTCTGTTTGAAAAGTAAATAATTTGCTAGAAAAAACTCTTCTGTTGAGTCTGTTTGCCCCAGTTAGTCGATTACTAAATTTGTTGACAATTATTTCTGTAATCGATTAATCATGAATAATTTGATTAATCATTTCAGCCCTACTGTAATCCACAACCTGCAAAACCAGTTTGTTTAAGTTTTCTGTCTTTGACGTCTTTATCTTTGTTAATCCACCATCTTTTGCAACGTTCTACCGTCTTTTAGGATTTTATAACCTCTTTCATTCTTTCATCTGACATTCGGTTTGTTTTTATTAAACATCCTGGCGCGGCAGGTTGACACATTATCCTGTGACTTTCAGTTTTCTTCTGCTACTCAAGTATCGTTTCTCGGTGACAGGCCGAGTAGTTGCAGAGTCTGTTTTTTCTTTTTTTTTGAAACTGGTAATTATGGGCTCATTTTTCCGCCGTTGCTTGTTTTTCTCCGGTTCAGGTCCAAGTTGTCATCCTGCATGTGGGAAGAGCTGCTGGGGGGAAACGGAGCAGGACTGTCAAACACGTGAGTCTCTATCTTCAGTCTTCACTGTAAAAACTAAAATCTGGTCAAGTATTTTTGGTCTAATTTCCAGAGCAAATATCTTAATAGACTTGAATCGAGACAAAAGGACTTAAAATACATTTTCAGCAAGACATAGCAGATTGTTTTATGTCAATGGTCCCTTTACATTAATGAAAAATGCTCGTTTAATGAGTTTATTATTTCTTCCAAAACATGGGAAAGATGTATTGCTCCAAGGGAAAAATTAGAACTGGGTTGCTAGGCAACGGGGTTGGCTTGCCTGGTGTTGCTAGGTAACGACAGAGTTCTAATTGATTGTGAAAGAATCTCTTAGTGCAACCACAACTTTTTCATCAATATTAAGGAATTATTGGCTTAATACAAGATCCTATATTTTGCTGAAAAGTTACTTGTAAGTTAGTTTTTGTATTTCAAATGTACGGAGACATTTGGACTTGAAACTTGACCAGAAATGCTTGGTGTTGATGGCGAAGCTGCAATATTTTAACAAATGGGTAATGAAACTTGCTTTTTTCCTGATTTTCCCCCTTGTTCAAAGTGACCAGAATAAACTGTGTGTTTGGCTGTCAGCGATGCAAAGGTCCGTCACCTTACGAATGCTGTCACAAGCAGTGTGCGGCTGGATGCACCGGACCCAGAGACTCGGACTGTATGGTAAATGGCGCCGTCTTCTCTCCTTCTGTTTCATTTCTGCAGCCAGTACTTCACGCCCCTCTTCTTTCTTCTTAGGCGTGTCGTCACTTCAACGATAGTGGAATGTGCAAAGAGAACTGCCCCCCACCCAACTTCTACGACCCCGTCACCTACCAGAGCAAACCCAACCCCAACAAGAAGCTGAGCTTTGGCGCCACCTGCGTTAAGACGTGTCCCTGTACGAACTGAGATTAGAAATCCAGCTCAGAGACTCTGGCTTGCCCTTTGAACTCTGTCTCTCTCTCTGTTCAGATAACTACCTGGCCATGGAAGTGGCCTGCACTTTGAACTGTCCCAAATCCAACAAGGAAGTCATCATCAAGCAGCCGGACGGCACTGAGACGCAGAAATGCGAAAAGTGTGACGATAAATGCTCCAAAGGTGGGACGCTAATTGTTTTGCTAACACTCATTGGTAGAGTGGAAAAAAAAAATTATGTGCTCAAGCAAGATTTCAATTTTTATTCAAGTCAAACTAAAAAGCAGCCGTCTGAGAAATTATTTGAGTGAAAAAGTATTTGGCAAACTGCAAAAAAACAAAATCTTACCAAGTATTTTTGGTGCAGTTTCTTGTGCAGATATCTTTGCACACTTGAAATACGACAAAACTAACCAACAAGTAACTTTTTAGCTAGATATAGAAGCTTGTTAAAAGTAAATAATTCCTTAATATTGATAAAGGTGGCAGATTACTTGACTTATTTCACAATAAACTGGCAGTCCGCGGTTACCTAGCAACACCAGGAAAACCAGCCCGTCACCTAGCAACCCAGTTCTAGTTCCACTGGCAGATTATTACATTTAAAAGAAAACATTTTCCCCATGTTGTAAAATAATTTGAGACTCAAACTGGATCAGCTACTGAGATAAAATTGTACAAAAAATATAAAAAATGTTTTAAAGATTAAAAGAAAAAACCTTAATTGTTTGTAAATATGTTCCAGACATAATTTTAGCTTCACATCGTTCAAATCCTGTGAATTTAATTAATCATCTTTTACTATCCAATTATTAATCAGTTGAATCAAAATATAATCGGCAGATTAAGTCAAGCAGAAACGTTTGAGCTTTTCACATGTTGAAGTTATAAGTATTTATTTCGCTTATTTGTTTTTTGCTACAAATCATCAAGTATTCAGTATTTATTTACTTCGACAAAGAAAACTAATTACTTGTTTACTTGTGTCTTTTAATGTATTTCTATTATTGCATAAAAATGGCTTGAATGAAAAATGAGCAGAATGTTCCATGTTTTTATTTCAATTAATAATCAGAATAATCAACATCTAAAATAATTGTTAGTCACAGCCGTAGGAACAATAACTTATTGCCATGGTTACGCATCGTCAGAGGTGGAGAGAGTACTGAAGTAAAAAAGTATTTGGAAAAAAGTCAAGTACTGAGTAACTGATCAACTTTTCAATCATCCAATATTTAAAAATTGCATCAACAGGCAGATCAAAGTATAAAGTTAAGTGAAAATTTTGGTATTTTAAAGACCAAAATGACAATAATTCATAGAAGTAACAAAAGAAATAAAATCAGGCACAATAATTTTTTTCTTTCAATAAAAAACTTCTGAAACTTTAACAAAAACTGCAGGTGTGTGTCTGGTGAATTTCCAGTTAAAACATGTTTTTTCATTCTGTAGGAAGAAAATATAGAAATTGCATTCATGAGAGTAGAAATACTTTGGAATAAAATTACTCAAAAGTACAGAGAAGTAAAAATGATCCTGAAAGTAAAACTCAAGTGACTCAATGTTGCTGCCCAACGCTGCGCATTGTGACAAAATTATACGAACAAAAATCTTTCCATCTGGAATAACTTTTCACTTTGCCTCAACCAAAGAAAAAAAAAGATTGAAAGTGTCAAAAAGAGCAAAAATCTCCTCCAATGTTCTGCCATTGTCGTTTCTGTGAATCTGTGGATTTGTTTATTTTTCTCTCTAACTGGGTGACACTGAACTTTTGCCACAGATTGCAACTTCCTGGGTCAGGACAACCTGGGCGTCATGGACAACCACAGCGTTGTCGTGGTAACGGCTGCTAATGTGGGTCAGTTCACCAGGTGCTCCAAGATCTACGGAAGCCTGGCTTTCCGCACGGAGAGCTTTGCGAGGTACGGGGCAAAAACACGACCATTAGTCACGAAATGAAACTGATTTTATCTGCGAATACCAGAAATGAAAACAGCTGGGATTGAAGAGACCAACGATGCTTAAAAACGCTTGTTTTCAAAGTTTGGGAAAGTGCTTGATTTACGTAAAAAGTCCTTGAAAGTTCTTGATATTCAGTTTTGTAATAAAGTGCGATCTAAACTTTTATTTTTCCACCTTCACTGGAAAAGGTTTAGAGTATCGAGTTGCATAAAGGCAAATGAATATTGGTAAAAAGTAATAAAGTGCATTCTGTTTGATTGAATTTGGAAAATGTTATTTACAGTTGAAAACGCACTGCAAAACTTCATAGTGAATAATGTTCATCATTATGAAGGAAAACAAGCTCAGATTTCTTGCTGAAAAGTTACTTATAAGTTAGTTTTATTTCAAGTCTATTTATGTTGGAAACTAGACCAAAATTATTGGGAAAAACTTTGTGTTTTTGCAGTGTAAACATTTAGTAACTGGAAACCTTTTTATTTCTGACATTATATTATAATAAAAGGGTTTTTTTCTTCTATTTTATTTTAATAAACCACTCGGTTACACATTGCTCTGGACTTATAACTATAGTATTTGTGGTGAAATGTTGCCCATTTGACTTTTTTTATGTTCTATCTTTGTGAATCCATTTCTAATAAAGGATATTTCTATGTTTTTGTCGTCTCTCTGTCGTCGTTCAGGGACCCTGTGACCAATTCATCCAGCCTGACTTTGGAGCAGCTGCAAGGCTTCAGGAAGCTGGAGGAGATTGCAGGCATGTTTGGCTTTTTGAAGTTGCTAGACGAGGCCACTCGAACGTCCTCGGTATCGTCACGACTGTTTTTGTCTGCAGGTTATTTGTACATCGACGCCTGGCCTGAGGAATGGAGCAACCTTTCTGTGTTTGAGAACCTCAAAGTGATCAGAGGCAGGATGCTCTACATGTAAGTTTACAGCCAACATCTATAAGTGACGACTCAAGTCAAGCAAATTTTATAGCAACCAGAGCAATCAGTGACTGTTATTTCATGAAAAATGCATTAAATACACTGAAAAAATACAAGTTTCTTTTGTGTTTCCAGTGAAAATATGTAAGTTCACTTGAAATAAGACAAAACTAATAATAACTCATGTTTTCCCATGTTGAAATAAATAAAATAATTTTTACATCAGCACAAATAAATGATTGACTTAAAAGACGCTTCTATATCTTGCTGACAGACGTGTGCTAAGATATTTGCACTAGAAACTAGACCAAAAATATTTTTTGTGCATTTTTGCGTTGTAAAAGAAAAGTTTGGGGGTTTTTTGATGCAAATTTGACCAAATATTTTTGGTCGAGTTGCAAATGCAAATATGTTGGTGCAATTGAAATAAGACAAAACTGACTTACAAATGACTTTTCAGGAATATTTGAGATTAATTTAGCTCCAAATATTTAAAATCTTTTAGTTAACCTATGCAGAAAGCATAAATCAAACTAATTTACTCTTATTAAGCAAATATAAAAATGTTATGCTTTGTGTTGAAATTAAAGGATTTATGGTGGAGTTTGTGAGGATACAAGTTCTCTTATATTTTAGGCCGGCTCTATACTTGCATTTTCTCAATGCTGAGTTATAATGTTTAAGATTAACAACTTTGCGTCTTCTTCTATGGTATGTAAAAATGCATCTCATCTTAAAGCGTACAAGACTGCATCCATATTTTTGTTCTTGCTGTATCTCTGCTTCTTCTTTTAAATTCTTTGCAACCCAGAAACTGCAACGCTCGGCCATTTTGTGCCTAAATGGTTAAACTGAGACCCAGAAACACTGAATGCACTGAATGCCTGCCTTTTAAAGTCCATCCTCTCACAGTGTCTCTTTGTTTGCACGTTTTTCCGTCTGGTAACGGTAATAAATGCTAATTATTAGCCAGCTCTGACGCTCTGACCAGCAGGAAATACCTCAGTATCTGGGAAGCGTTTTTATCGCAGCAGAATAAGTCAGCTGTGTTATTCGTTAACATGCCAGGGTTGAGTAGTTTAGATGTTGTTTTCTGTTTTAGGGGCGTGTTTTCTCTGGCCATCCAGAATCTGCACATCCAGTCTCTGGGGCTGCGTTCGCTGCGCAGCGTCAGCGGAGGCCTGGTGTTGTTGTACAACAACTCTGAGCTGTGCTACACCGACTCTCTGCCCTGGGGGTCAATCCTCCATCCCACCGAGGGGCCGCAGCGCATCGTCAGCCTCAACCGGGAACCCAAAGTGTGCGGTAGGTCAACGCTCAAACAGGAAGTGGAGAAACCAAAATGGCTGGTTTGGAGCTCAACGCCCACAAGTCATTGCAGAAAGTATCGGTTTTAAAACCTTTTGTCCGTGAACTTCAGCGTGTTTCACTTGGATTTCATACGATGGAGCAACACTATCATGTGATATTAGGACCCGACTGAGAAAATAAAAAATAATAAAATTACAAGAATAAAGTCATAATTTTATTTCTTTATTTTTGTGATATTACAACTTTATTCTCAAGTTATTATGATGAATAGGATATTATGTTATTACAACTTTCATTGTATTAATTTCACTTTATTCTCGTAATATTATAACTTTATTCTTATATTATTACAACTTTATTTTTGTATTAATTTAACTTCATTTTTATGCAACTTTATTCTTGTAAATTTCTTTTTTTTCTTAGTATGGCCCTAATACTATATCATGCAACACAAAGTCATGCAAAGACGAAAGAAAATAAACTGTTTTTTAAATAATAAAAAGAATAATAATCTGAAAAGTGTGGCTTGCATTTGTATTTAGCCCATTTTCATTTTCAGGATTTGTTTCTTGTAAAAACTCAGTACTTGAAATTGCATATTAAAAGGTGTGATTTGCTTCATTTGCTGTTTGTTCTTCCAGAGGTGGAGGGACGTGTTTGCCATCCACTGTGCAAGGGGGGCTGTTGGGGCCCAGGGCCCAGCCAGTGCGTGTCTTGCAAGACGTTCCAGCGAGGCACCCTGTGTGTGGAGCAGTGTGACGTCTATCAGGGGTAACAAAACTTTTAACATTCAAGAAAATTAATGGGATGAGAGGTAATGATGATATTACAGTCTCTATATGGCGCAGGTGGCTCTGGTTGAGACGTCTAATAACATCAAGCAGCTGAAGCCAGACTGTGATTTGGGATGTGATCTTACATCCTTTGCATCGTTTCTGTTGCAGAGCTGTTCCTGAATACGTTGATGGGTCTTTGTGCAAAACCTGTCATGAGGAATGTCGACCTCTGAACGCCTCAGCATCCTGCCACGGCCCGGTAAGACGCCATACTATACAACACGACAACGTACCGCTGTTTACCATACCATGCAACACCACGCTATACCACACGCCATTTACCATGCAACACCACGCTATACCACACGC